>CM067340.1:48262500-48862500 GCA_034376525.1 Nicotiana benthamiana | reverse complement strand
AAATACTGAAAATAAGTACTTAGATATTAGTATGAACTTGAAATTGCGCTTGAAATTAATTACTAAAATTTACTGTTTGGGTAGAATACAGTACTTAAAGATCGTATATATCGGGTGCACATTAGTAACCAAAGGACGGACAAATTTGCGGCACTTTTCTTTTTTGTTTGAGCAGAAAATGCCAAGGAAGATAGTATCTAGCCACTTCACTCCCTATCTTCTAGTTTTTTTTTTAAATCTATTACTACATCTTATTTTAATTTATGTAAATAAACCTATTCTCGCTTTAGTTTAGTGTATTTTAAGATAAAATTATTTTAAATTTAGTAAACTTAAATTTCTTAATTTATTCTCAATAATAAGTTTTATATCCATATAAGTATTTATAAATATTAATTTTAAAATATTCAGGCTCATACAAAATATTATGATATGCATTATACTAATTAAAAAGTATGTTTTTAAAAATTTCATACCCAATTAAATAAGTTAGCATAACTTGAACTGTAAAAGTATACTCGATCCGTTTCAAATTAGATGATGTGATTTTTTTTTATTCTGTTTCAAAATAAATACGTAACATATTTCTAAATTTAAAAATAATTAAATATTCACCTCTTCATTTTAACCATTTTACTCTTAATAAGAAACTTTTATACTCATATACAGGCCATGCTCTAACAAAACTTTTACCTTTTAAGCTTTTAAAATGATAAATTTTAAAATTTTGTGGCAAATTAAACTACTTCATGTATATTGAATGGAGAACTAAATTTCGCCAAAAAAAAAAAGGAAAAAAAAAGGGGAAGAGAGAGAGAGAATAAAAGAAGTGATCTAGTTAGAGTTGAATGAATTTGCAATTTTGCATGAACCCATGTGTCAGATCACGTGATTGCCTGTTGCTTGAAGACTTAAATAAATCTGGCTATCCCATATCCTCCTCACATGCCAATCACTCAGCTCTTTTCCCTCTACATTTACTCATCACTATGTTTTTGTTATTATCTCTCTCTCTCTCTCTACGCTTAGCCTTCCTTTTTCACTTACATGCCGCGGTACCACAGGTGGATGAATATGGAATATTATACCCAGTGAGGGACACAGGTTTTTCGGATCAACTTGTGCATATTTAGTGAGCATTTGGATACAAAAATAGTAAAATTTCGGGAAAATAATAAAAAAAAGTTAAGTGAAAATTATATTTAAATATTAGAGTTGTGTTTGGATATGGATATAATTTTGAATTGTTTTTAAATTTTTGCAAGCGATCTGAGTAAAAATTTTGGAAAAAAAACTTTTTACGGTTTTACAAAATTTCGAAAAATTTTAAAATTACTTTCAAGTAAAAATTGAAAATTTTATGGTGAAATAATGATTTCAGAAAAAGTGAAAAATTTTCGAAAAAAATAAATAAAAATTCAAGGCCAAACGGGCTCTTAAATTATTTCGCAAATACTCTTCTGTTAATCCTCATGCTGTTGGGATCAGTGGCGAAGCCACCCTTATTCAAGGGGTGTCCGATATCAGTTCACCGGAAAATAATACTGTGTAGATATATATTTTAGGTATATTTTTCTTAAAAATTGAATATTTACAAGGGGTCGACAATCCTTGACACAAGACAAATTCTTAGTGCAACGGTTAAGGAGTGTTAAAAATACAGAAGGTTGCAAGTTTCATTCCCCATAATAATAATTTTTTTCGACACCCCTTTATATAATTTCTGGCTCCGCCACAGGTTGGGATTACCATTAGTCTTAATTAAATTAAAAATGTCTACTCTTAAACAGAGTATATATTATGTTTAGGGTAATATTTCCGTCATCCCAAAAAGATGATATTTTTTGGATTTTTAAGAGACAAACTTTTTAATTTTTATTGCATTTGAATATAGTATCTTGAAGTTTTTAATAAAATTACATAAAAAAATATTATAAATCATAATAATTAAAAATATAAAATATTAAAACCATATAAAAAAAATTATGGACAAATAGCAGCTAGTTTGACTCTAAATTCAAAATCAACTTTTTGGGATGGAGGGAGTTATAGAAATGAAAACATGTTATCCCAAACTAAAGAGGCTATTTTCAAGAAATATCTTAACATGACAACAATTTTTATAATATACTCCTATAATTATATAGAGTTAAAATTAGTAAGTGTATTTGTACTTAATATTGATCCATCCATCGGTTTTTCATTTTGAATCAAGCTTCGTACAACACTATTCAAGGTCTGTCTTTCTCTTCCTTATTTTACTATTGAGTTCTCGTTTCAAAACATGACACTAGCCATGGTAAAAAGATAAAAGGTTGAATATATAGACACACACTTAAACTATCAACGAAAGTTTACTTGAAAATTTTAACTAAGATATTTTTCACCGAAATATTTTTATTATACTTTTACTGTACCAGTTTAATACGTTCGACCTTTAAAAGTATTTTGATGGAAAATATCTTAGTTAAAATATTTTAATAAACTTTCGTTAATAATTTAAGTATTTTTGTGCATTTTGCCTAAATGAAACATATGTCAAGTGGCACCCAGTGCTCCAACATGCCTAAAATTGAGACTCACGTAAACAAATAAATTGGAATCTTGGAAAACAAGACATTAAAGGAAAAAACAAAACAAAAATAGATTAGATAAAAATGATTAGGCATTTTCCCATAGACCATGTTACGAACAGAATATTTGTAGGGAACCAAGCCTATATTTTAGGATAATCATGATTGAAGAGACTAATAAGTGAAAAGTGTATTATTTCTCATAATTGCAGGTTTTTTCCTGTCTTAATTATTATATCTGAGCTACTAATTTTTCAAATACGGAATATATTAGTATTTTGCATGGAAATGGTTAAGAGATTTTCATTTGCTACCACATGGTTTAGCAAGTAACGTACACTGTTGTGAACTATAGGTTTTCTTTATTCAAAGTCATTTTTATCTTTTAAATAATAATAAATGCTAATGTCGTAAATTAATGATTAAAATATCCGTGGCAGGACACCTTATTATCTGTGGGAGCAATGTGCATATATTTATGAGAAATAATTGAACTGTCGTCGTCTAGTTTATTTCATGTACTGTAGACTTATTAAAGTGAGTTGGCCTTGTTTATACTAGTAGCTAGTATTATGAGCAAGACGACCTAATAGGCTAGATTCATTTTCTTCACCTATCATTTTGTGAGAATTAAAATAATGCACTCCAATCATGACACATACATTGTACTGGTCGTATTACGTGTAAAAACCTAATGCATATTTGCAGAATGTGGTCTAAATTTAAAGTTATATAGTATATTAATAGATTATTATTTTTAGTATAATTTAAGTTATAATTGTTGAGATAGCTAAGATGACAGTTGGTGACAGTTATACATGTGAAGACTTGAAGGCTGATAAAGTGAGTTAGGTGACAGTTGTGTACAGTAGCAAGTAGTTAATTAGTTAGTGGTAGGAGTTAATTATGCTTTCTTCTCACGTGTACAGTGATGTATAGGCTAATAAGCCATTGCACTCTTTAGCACTGTTAATGAAGATTATTTTTTCCAGAACCATCTCTCTTCCTTTCTCCTCCTCGACTCGATCTCAATATCAATTCTCCACCCTATAATGGTGAATTTTATCATGGTATCAGAGTTTGAGTAATTTGATCGAGGACATAGCATATGTGTTTCTATTGTGAGCTTATTCCGAGTTGAAATCGAAGCTCAATCGAATGTTAACAATGGCGGATCTGGATATTGATAACCCTAGACATATGTTATTTTTGCAACCATCTGATAATCCTAGTAATGTGATAGTTTCAATTCAGCTGAAAGGAACAGAGAATTACTCAGTCTGGAGTAAGGCTATGGTAATCGCACTACGAGCGAAGAGAAAATTAAGGTTCATTGATGGAACTTGTACCAAATCTCAGTTTGCCAAAAACGTAGAAGAGGACTGGGAAAGGGTAAATGCAATATTGTTAACATAAATCATGAATACCGTTTCTCCAGAACTAGTAAATGGCATAGTGTATGCTGAGAATGCTCATGAAATCTGGGTAGATCTAGATGATCGATTCAACAAGGTCAATGGCTCTAGAGTCTACAACTTACAGCGAGAAATAGCCACAATTTCTCAAGGTACTTCTAGTATCTCTATATATCACTCTAGATTGAAGTCACTATGGGATGAATATGGTTCGCTAATACCCCCACTTCTAGTTACTGCTGGCACTAGAGATTTTATCGAACATCTTGAACATCAAAAGCCGTTTTTTATTCTTAATGGGATTAAATGAGTCATATGGAGCCATTAGAAGCCAAATTCTGCTGCAATCACCATCACCTTATGTTAGTCGTGCTTTTGCAATGCTAATAAATGAGAAAAATTAAAGGAAAGTGTGTGTTTCTAACTCTCACATTAGTTTAGCAAATGAAATGAATGAGTCTACAGTTTTCATGAGTACAAGAGGAAATTAGTCAAGGTTCAAGAGGCAAAGTGATTTGTATTGTGAGTATTGTCACTTCAAAGGCCATTCGAAGGACACTTGTTACAAGTTACATGGACATCCACCTGGATAAAGGAAGGAGGCAGCAGCAATACAAATAGGCAAATGCAGTTGTAAATAGCAGCAGTAATGTTCGAGAGAGTGCTACAAGTAAAGGAAAAGCTGAAATGCCTCAATGAATGTCAAATTTCTTCATTGAGGAGCAGTATGGACAGATAATAAGGTTGCTAAACAAGGACAAGGAAGAGGATCATACATCTAATATGGCAGGTAATGATTCAGACCTGTTAAAAAATTGTAAAGACCATTGGAATTTTTCTTTAAGGTGAACAAGGAATGATCATGCTTGCTCTGAGTAAATCCTGCAGTAATCAATGCCTTAGTGAGCTTCATATTCCACTGTTTTGAAGCTTGTTTGAGACCATATAAGGATTTGTGTAGTCTACGTGCCTTGTTCCCCCTTTGACTACCAAAACCTGGTGGAAGCTATATGTACACTTCTTCTGTGAGATCCCCTTAAAGGAAGGCATTATAAACATCCATCTGATAGAGATTCCATTGATTCAGAGCTGCAAAGGCAATAACCACCATGGCTGTGACCATTTTAACTACTGGTGATAATGTCTCCTGGCAGTCTAATCCCTTTTGCTAACTTTATTTTGCAACTAACCTGGCTTTGAATCTCTCAATCTCTCCATTGGACTATACTTGATCTTGTACATCCACTTGCAACAAATAGGAACCTTACCTTTAGGTACTTCAACTACTTCCCATGTCTTGTTGAGGATAAGGGCATCAATTTCTGCATTCATGGCCTCAACCCATCTAGGATCCTGCATTTCTTCAACATAAGAAGTGGTTCTGCTTCAGAAGTAGCAGCTAAAAAGGACTGGTATTTGATGAGAGGGAGGAATAGTTTAAGTAATTAGACATAGGACAGATGCAATTTGAGGATGAACTAATCTTCCTTGGACAAACATAATCATTCAACCAAGCTGGTAGTCTTGAGTCTCTTGAGGATCTCCTTGGTGGAACTTGTTCAACCGGAGCAAGTGTAGGAAATATATCATGCTGGAGTGATTCTTCAGGGGTGTGATCATTAACTGCTGCAGATTGAGTATCACAAGCTGGGTCTGTGATTGAACAATTATTTGTAATAGTTGCATCCTGTCCTGCTCCACTGCCCACTGTTCTCTGGTCCTCCATTGGTGCAGTGCTCCTTGAAAAGTCCTGTTGAACATCAGTAACCTCTAGAAATAAAGGCAAGTCTACATTTCTTTTCATTGACTGAAAGTTAAAAATATTCTCCTTGAATGTCACATCCCTACTCATAAAGAATTGTTTATCCCTTAGATCATATAGCGTATAACATTTCTGAGAGCTTGAATATCCCATATGAACTGCTGCCACAGCTCTAGGTGAGAACTTGTCAATTTTCTCTGTAATTGTAGCATAACACAAGCATCCTATAACCCGTAAATGTAGTAAATTTGGTTTTAGACTTATGGAATATCTCGTAAGGAGATTTATTCCCCAGAATTGAAGAATGTATCCTATTTATGAGGTAAACAGCTGTTTGTACACAGTCTCCCCAGAAATACAGTGAAATGCTCCCCTGAAACCTCAATGCTCTTGCCACTTCTAGTATGTGTCTATGTTTCCTTTCCACTACTCCATTATGCTGTGCAGAATGTGGGCAACTACTTTGGTGAAGAGCTCCAGGCTAGACAAGAAATTGTGACACTCTTTACTAAAGAATTTTGCACCATTATCTGATATTAGTACTTTGATTGTTTTTCCAAACTGCACATTTACAAGTTTAAAGAAGGATTTTAACAAAACAATATTTTCCCTTTTCAACTTCATCAAAAACACCCAAATCATTTTGGAATGATCATCTACAAGTGTTAAGAAATACATGTTCCCATTATATGTGGGAACTCTATATGGACCCCAAATGTCTGCATGGATCAATTTAAAGACACCTGCTCTACTGTTACTAAGTGGAAATGGTTTTCTAGTTTGTCTAGCCAAAGGGCACACAATACAATTATTCAGATTATTATCTACGAAGACTTTATTTTTCATAAAATCCATCTTCTTCGTGACAGCTAATGGAATGTGTCCAAGCCTCCTATGCCATGTTTCAACACCAACCTTCACCTACTGCTGCTAGACACTTCTTAACTCTTTGGACCTCCATGTATTGATTTATTTGCCTTGGAATTAAGAGATACAAGCCAACTTTCTCCTTACCAATCCACTTTACCTTCCCAATGAACAGATCCTGGAAGACACAAAATATTGGGAAAAATTTACTGAGCACTGTAGCTCTCTTGGTAGCTTAGAGACCGACAACAAATTGTACTTAAATTCAGGCACCCACAAAACATTATGTATTGTATCATCTTCTGTAAGTTTGTAACTGCCTTGAAAAGTAACAAGAACTGACTTACCATTTGGCAAGCTAACATTGCATCTCCTATTTACAAGCATCTTTATTATATCATTCAAGATATTATGGTTTGAAGCCAGGAATGCTCAGAGCAAGCATGATCATTCCTTGTTCATCTTAAAGAAAAATTCCAAGCTTGTCATCATCCTTATTTATGTTGATGATCTTCTCATCACATGTGACAATGCTGAGATGATTGAAGAAGCCAAAGCAATTCTTCATAAGGCATTCAAACCGAAGACTTAGGATCTCTGAAATACTTCCTGGGGATTGAAGTTAGCAGATCCTAAAAAGGGTATATTGTTGTGCCAAAGGAAGTATACATTGGAACTCATAGCAGAATTGGGATTAGCAGGGTCTAAACCTGCAATTACTCCAACGGAGCAGAATAGAAAGTTGACAATAATGGAATATGATGCTCACTGCAACATGAAGGATGATCCAGCACTCATAGATATAAAAGGACACCAGAAGCTCATAAGGAAGCTTTTGTATTTGACATTAACTAGGCCTGACACAGCCTATATAGTACATAATTTAAGCCAGTTCATGCAAGCTCCTAAAAAATCACACTTGGAGGCAGCACATAGACTAGTGAGGTATCTGAACTAGTAGACTAAGAGCATACTATGATGCAGACTGGGAAAGCTGTCCAAATTCAAAAACAATCAGTAACATGTTACTTGGTGAATTTTGGGAAGTCCTTGATCTCATGGAAGTCAACAAAAGCAAAGCACAGTTACAAGGAGTTCAGCAGAATCAGAACATAGGAGTATGACATTAACAGTGTCAGAGTTGATTTTGTTGTTGGGAGTTTTTAAGGAGCTAGAAGTTGAATTGCCTGTTCCAATTCAACTGTTTACTGATAGCAAAGCAGCAATGCAGATAGCAAGTAATCCAGTATTTCACGAAAGAACCAAGCATATAGAGATTGATTGCCATTTTAAAAGAGAAAAATTAAAGCCTATGTATATCCCTACAGAAGAGCAAGCAACAGATTTATTAACTAAAGGCCGTGGAAGTGTCCAACATCACCATTTGATATGCAATCTAGGTGTGTTGAACATTTTCATGGCACCTAGCTTGAAGGAGGGTGTTGAGATAGCTAAGATGACAGCTGGTTACACATGTGAAGACTTGAAGTGTGACAAAGTGAGTTAGGTGACAACTATGTACAGTGCTAGTAGTTAATTAGTTAGTGGTAGGAGTTAATTATGTTCTTCCCACGCATATGGTGATATATAGGCTGATAAACCATTATATTCTTTAGCTCAGTTAATGAAGATCATTTCTTCCAGAACCATCTCTTTTCCTTTCTCCTCCTCGACTCAATCTCAATATCAATTCTTCACCCTCTAATGGTGAATTTAATCAATAATAACTACTAAATATTTATCATTTTGGTTAGGTTCTCAATTTATAATCTATCATTAAAATTTGTTTGTAATATCTTATAAATAATCTGAATACAATCAATATATAGAATTTTAATATCCTTAGTTATAACACTAATAATCTTATAGTGTGTTGGTGGTTAAAAGTAAGAAGTATAAAAGCTAATTTCCTCACTGAAATAATTAAGTCAAACTCATAGACGGCCCCTTAAACTTGTTCGATCATTTTATTTTGACATTTTATCTTAGGGTCTTTCCTATCAAACACTTGATAGTAAAAAATATACCAATCTCAAAGTGTTCTTTACGAAAGACGTTGAGATAAGGTGTCAAAATGGGATCAAATAAACTTAGGGGACGTCTATATATACGAATCTTGACCAAGATTTTAGTATTGTAACTTATTTGATGTGCAGGATATAAAAATTTACCGGCTGAATTTATTCCAAAAAGTTTATAATCTTTCCTAAAGAGATATCATCAGTCTCTATATCGAGATATGAATTCCATCAATTTTAGAGTTAGTTTTTAAAATTTTACTAGAACTTTGTCATGTTAGTTCATCTAGAGTCTAGACCATACATAACCTGTATATTTTAAGCTTAGAATTGTGATCATTATATTAGTTACACTTACAATGATAAATTTTGAATTTCCCAACAATGCAATTTAATTTTTCCCCTCATAAATTCAACTTCAATCATTTTTTGCACTCCGTCGTTTGTGGGATTTGCTTCGGCCCCTCTAAATACTCGATCCTATTATGGTAAAATGATTAATCTAGTTTGTAGGCAATTGCATGTCTGTCTTTTATAAGTACCATTATCGTAAAAGTGAACAGTGCTTAATTTAATTGTAGTATTTGATTTGATATGGGGAAAGTTGATTCTATTTTATATGGTTAAAAAATAGACCAAAGTTTCCTGCAGTGGTGAAGAATATAAAGTAACTGTGATGAATTAATATCTACTGATTTGATAGCACAATCTTTGTGACATTGAAAAGATGATTAAGTAGGTATATCATAACAATAATTGGATTGGGACAAGTCCAAATTTTAATAAATTTCTGATCAAAATTGTTCAATTGGTAATTTCTTGGTAAAACTCAATTAAAAAAAAAGTTATCTTTTCTATTATTTGAATTGATAGAATCCAAGTGCACAGTTCAACTTAATATGAATTCATTTATTGATTGTTGAACAATTGAAATAAATTATAGTACATGTTTAAAGCGATTCATATCTTTACAATTAAAGATATTTTTAAGTAGTAAAAAAATTAGTTTAAATATTAATGAGCACTCTGCAGAATATAAGAGTAATTTATAGGCTAATTTATAGAACCGCCATTTATATTTTGATTTTGTTTAGAAAACTTTGGTACAATAGCTTCACTGTCAAAATGTTAAACTCGCTGTCAGAATTTTTTCCATATGAAAATTCTCACGATTGCCATGTTTCGTGACAAATTCTGATGATAATCATATGAAAATTCTGGCGATTGTCATATTTTTGTAAATCTTGGTAATCAATATATGAAAATTCTTGCGGTTATTATATTTATTATAAATCCTAGTTATCACAATTTGAAAAAACTATGGTGATTGCTGTATTTTTGTAGTAAATCTTGACGATCAGATATCGAATTTCAGGCGATTACTATTTACTAGGAGCGCTTGCCAGAATTATGGTAAAAAGTTATTTTTCTAAATTTTTCTTACAAGGACACAAAAATTAATAGTGACACCGAAATGTTCTATTTGTAAATCATTCTCCATTCCTATTTCAGAATGCTAGAAAAAACCGTAAAAACCATCTCGACAGAAGAAAATTTAATTAAAACAAATGTAATCGATTTTGTTTAAATAAAAATAAAATCCTCTGTTGAGTTGTCCCACATCGGAGGGATTTGAGGTCCTTGGTCTCCTATATGGTTTGGGCAATCTTCATCTCATAAACTAACTTTTGGGGTTGAGTTAGGTCCAAGATCTATTATTATCATGATATCAGAGCTAGGCCCATCCCAATTATTGTTACCGATATTGGGCCCCCATTTATGTTGTCCACGCTCCAGAGATCTTGGCATGAGAGGGTGTTGAGTTGTCTCACATCGTATCGAATAAATTTTTTGTCTTTGATCTTCTTATATGGCTTGAGCAATCCTTTTGAGTTGAAATGGTCAAATATATCCTTGTACTATTAAAAATAGGTCATATTTATCCTCCGTTTGAATTCTTTATCAAATATGTCCCCACCGTTATACATTAGGGCCATATATATACCTCAGCCGTTAAAACACTCTCCTATATATTTAAATTACGGTTAAGAGTCAAATATATCCTTATACTATTAAAAATAGACCATATTTATCCTCCGTTTGAATTTTTTATCAAATATGTCCCCACCGTTATAATTTTTATCAAAACACCCTCCCATATATTTTTAGTAGCACGTGGCATCTTATGATTGGACTAGACGACCGCCCCACTCCTTTAATTAAACCCGCCCCGACCCAATGAAATTTAGTCTTCTTCTCCGTTCAATCCCTTCAATATGCTTATGCTTCTGCAAAATGCAGGCTTCTTTGCTATTTGATGAAAAAGTTTTTCGAGGGTGCCTTAAAAAGTAGGGAGTGATAACAATCCTGTGCCATAAATATGAGATGGACCGAAAAAAAACAAGAAATTGAGTATGTTATTTACTAAATAGGTAGTTATTGTGTCTGGTTCATTGCATAACTTATGTAGTACAACACCATATTGATTTCTAAACTATTATCCATTTGAATGCTTATCGGATACTAGTACTACTATTGCTATTCTATTTTGTTCCTTTATAATTCATGTACTTGCAGCTATACGATATGCGAGAAATTTAGTAAGTCTAGAAGCCAAAAACTTAACAGACCCCAACTCTACATGATGATGCCAATTTGGAAAAAGAAAAGTACAAAATAAAAGAAAGCTAGCACAGAAATATAGTTTCACACTTTCATCTGTAGCTTCATGGGTTGGGAGAGAGATTCACCAGATATCATTAGAAGAATAATAATTATGTTTTCAATATAGAAAGAGTACTCTCATGGCGTTAAAGAGTGACCGCGCAACATTCAAGAGTGGACATTTTATTCATTGGTGCATGTAACTAATATCCAACAATTAGCATACATTTTCGTCTTATCCGATTTTGAGGGTCATTTTCATGAGCCAATTTATGTAGCTATAATTTTATATAAAAATAGAGTTGTAGCCGTTGTATTACTGGGCATATGCTAACATGGGCCATCACTACCTAGTATTGAAGGGATTGAACGGAGAAGAAGACTAAATTTCATTGGGTCGGGGCGGGTTTAATTAAAGGAGTTGGGCGGGTCGTCTAGTCCAATCATAAGATGCCACGTGCTACTAAAAATATATGGGAGCGTGTTTTGATAAAAATATAACGGTGGGGACATATTTGATAAAAAATTCAAATGGAGGATAAATATGGCCTATTTTTAATAGTATAAGGAGATATTTAACTCTTAACTGTAATTTAAATATATGGGAGAGTATTTTAACGGCTGAGGGATATATATGGCTCATATGTATAACGGTGGAGACATATTTGATAAAAAATTCAAACAAAGGATAAATATAACCTATTTTTAATAGTACAAGGATATATTTAACCCTTAACCGTATCAAATAAATAAATCACTCCATAACTTGTCGCACAACTCCTTACCACGTTCTGTCTGTAACATATAAAACCAGCTCCATTGGCTCCCCATTCATACTTCCCTTCCCTTTTTCGCTCTCTTTCCACCACCACTATTATCGTCGCCGGCGTCTCAACTTCCGTTCCGGCGTTACTGTACCTCACCGGCAACAACATATTCTCCAGTTTGCCGCCAATGGCGCTGCAGAGACAACCTAGTGATCTCAAAAATAGAGTCAATACTTGCCTCAATAGATTATCCGACCGTGATACTCTCACTGTTGCGACGAATGAACTTGAGTCAATAGCTAGAAATCTTAACAGCGAAGGTTTTGGTGCATTTTTAACTTGTATTTCGAGTACGGACTCTTCCGATAAATCCCCGGTGCGCCGGCAATGTGTTCGGCTTATCGGCGTACTCTCAGCTTCTCACGGCGACGCGCTTTCACCGCATCTCGCGAAAATGCTTTCCTCTGTCCTCCGGCGACTTCGTGACCCTGACTCTGCAGTTCGCTCGGCCTGTGTAGAAGCTGTTTCGTCAATTGCGTCGGAAATTACGCAACCTCCGTTTTCGTCTATTTTGAAGCCGTTAATAGACGCTATTATGCACGAACAGGATATTAACTCGCAGATCGGAGCTTCGCTGTGCCTCGCGGCAGCAATTGAAGCATCACCTGATCCGGAGCCGGCAGAGCTGAAGAAACTGCTGCTGAAGCTCTTGAGATTGGTGAAGAACGATAGCTTTAAAGCGAAACCAGCGTTGCTGTCGCTCATTGGTAGTATTGTGAGTGTTGGTGGTGCTTCGAGTAAAAATGTGTTGAATAGCTTGATTCCGATTACGGTTGAGTTTCTGAGTAGTGATGATTGGACTGTGCGGAAAGCCGCGGCGGAGACATTAGGAAGATTGGCTGTGGCCGAGAGAGAGTTGTTATCAGAGTTGAAGGGTTTCTGCATCACGTCATTGGATAACAGAAGATTCGATAAGGTACAAAATACAGTAGACTGCAGAAAAATCCAAAGAAAATAATAGCGTGCTGATCGTTTTTAAATTTTTTAAATTTTAAAAATTAAGAAAAAGTTAGCTTATTAAATGCTGCTTTAAATCTACAGGTGAAGGTTGTGAGAGAGATGATGAATCGGGCGTTAGAATGGTGGAAGGAGGTTGCAAGTACTCCAGATGATGTTTTGCCTCAATCACAATCCAAGTTTGCACCAAAAGGTAACATTTAATAAATGCGAAAGTTTTCTGTGGAAAATTAATTTTATTTTTTCCCTTTTTCTTGGCAATATCATATTATTAATTAGTGCTTATCAATGAATTACCTGCCATTAATAAGTAATCTTATTGTGGTAAAAGATTTGACACTGTCAATATATAAAACTTATACTGTAAATTAAAAAAATAAAATTACCTGAGAGCCTGGTTATTTTATTTCCCTTAGTTTTCATGTGGATGTTTTAGCAATATTTCTTAAGCAGTCAGAGAGATGAGAGGATTCGATAGTGGTTAGTGATGTTAAGAGTGAGTCAGAGAGCAATGAATAATAAGTACTCAAATAGGATCTAGTTTCGAGTTTATTGGAGAGCTACGTTTGTAGATAATTGTATTGTGAATTTTCTATTACCGTTGTTTGACTTAAAACAAGTTATCGGAATTTCAAACAAAAAAAAAAGGAAAAAAGAAAAAGAGTATTAGTCACAAATTGAAGTGATGTAATCGTTCGTTTAACTTTTTTTCCTTGATCGTGACTTAAAATGTCATTTCAATATTCAAAATATGAAACTGTTTTCCATTTTTACAAATTATATGTGATGTCACTATAAGTAGGCGGAAGCATAGTGCAAGATACATAGTAATTATCCATAGGTAAATGCTAAAATTTTATGGACGAGAGATCCATGTCATATGGTGCAAACACCAGTTTCTTTGAATGGTGACTGATTGAAGTGGAAGCTGAATTCCTCAACCCTACGGAAATATTGGCTTAAAAGGAAGCTTGTTGATGAGTCCAGGTCCAGTGTGTCTTGGGCTTTAACCCTTTGTTTCCAGTTTCCTTGTCTGAAAATTTCAACCCTACTGTTCCAACCTTTGGTTTTATTGAACTTTCAGGCTATTTTCCTTTGTCGAATGTAGAATCTTTGTCTCTTTATCCTAATTGCTACTATTTTTATGTCTACTGTTATTTAATTGTATGACATGTTAGTACAAGAGATTGATGTTGATTCGTCCCTTGTATATTTGCATCTTTAGCCTCTTATTATAAATACAATACGTTTATCACCTACATTCTGCTACCTAAAATTATCATATGAGATGACAATTTTACAGAATGTAGTATGAATCTGTCTCCAGATTGTGGTAGTGGTGCCTGTTCTCCAACCCCTTCCAAAAGTTCAAGTGATACAGCCAGAGAGACTCCTCATCGGAAGAAAGCAACCCGCCCAAGCAAGTCACCTGCATCCAGTAGTTCTTCCTCTATCACCTCCCAGAAGAACAATTCTATTAGGTTCCGCCGCACAAAATCAAATGTCATAAGCTCCTGTAAGCTGGATTTAAGAAAACCCCCTGATGCAAAATTGAAACGGACTGTTTCCTTGGCTTCTTCATTGGAGGTGGATAATGAAGATGAACAGAAGAGTCAAAATCCTAGAGTTCAAGAGGCAGCAGATACAGTTAGTTGTAGCAGTTCAAACTCAGAAGTAAAGTCAACTCTATTCAACAAACCTCCTGATGGAAAGTTCCATAGGTATGGTAATCCACGCTCAAGTTCTCGGGTTGTTCCACTGTGTGAGGACTACAATTATAATATGGATGTACCTGATGGAAACATCAATGAAGATGCACTCTTGAGTCATAAAGAGTATGAAAATTTCTGTTTTATCAGCAAACAGCTTGTTCAGATTGAAAACCAACAGTCCAGTTTGTTGAACCTCCTCCAGGTACATTTCTTCTTCCCTCTGCTCAGCACCCTTCAAACATCCTATTTAACGTTTGGTCTCCATTTAGTTGTTGTCACATTCTGTAGTCTGCATTATTTGAGAGTAATGAGTTATATTTTATACCAAGAGACACATGCTGAGCTCAGTCTATCTCTTCTTCATTGCAGGGATTTATCGGCAGCTCACGAAATGGAATGAGTTCATTAGAGAAACGTGTAAATGGTTTGGAGAGATTACTTGATGAAATGCAGCACGATTTGGGAATAACAACAGGGAGGATTTCAAATACCGATTTTACAGGAAGTACATGTTTCATGCTCCCTCACGCAGAATTTTTGAGTCCTAAATTTTGGAGAAGTTCAGAAGGGCAAAACTCAAATTCAAGAATATCTTTCTCCACTGGAAGCCTGAATACCACCATGTATAGTCAGCCAGAAACAGATGCTACTACCAAGATGTTGAACCAGGAAACTTTGATGGGCCAAAAGCAGAATAAGAATTTATCTTCACTGAACCATATGGGTGTCACTCAGAATGAACGCAACTCATCATTACATTCTTCCTCCAATAGAAGAAAAGAGAGAATAGCTGGAGATGGTGAAAGTGCAGGTTTTTGTCATGTTGGTAGGCTCAACGGGGCTTCATTTGCAAATTGCATACAGCAGCAAACTTGAGCACTAGGTAATTGTTTTTCTTTAGCTTGACACTAAATTGTTGCCATCGATATCTTTGTCGAGCTTCTTTTCTACTATTGCCTTCATATATCTACTAGATTTTCTCTATCAGGATCTATCAACTGTTTGGTTATTAAAGACATACTTGTCTATTGTCTCTAATCATCCCAATGCTTTCTAATGATACTGGAAGTTTGAAAAATGTTTCTCTCTCACTTTCAGTTTCTTCTTCCATGCTCCTTTCTGTATTTCTTAGATTTCGGCATAGTTTCCTGATATAATGAAACCTGTTCCTTAGCACCTGATACATCTACAGGGCATGGTGCTTTGTTCCCCTTGAGCACAACGTGGAAATCAGTTGGTTTTGGTGGTGTCTAACTTTTCAATATATAATTTTTTTCCAAATCTTCACTGTAATTTGACAGCCATTAGTAGTTACGTAATTGGTAAAAAGAACTTGTTCATTTTTGCCATCTCTTTTCCACATTGATGTCCATAAACTGAATATTTCTTCCTGTTAATCATCGAAGGGTTATGTATAATTTCCCTTGAACCCATTCATAAAGGTAACACAATCTGTCGTCATATGTTGATCTTCTGCTTGCGATGGAACTATGAAGCATTACAACTATACTCGCAGCTCAGAGGGTTTCTCTGCGTTATAAACTAATACTATTTCGTTCTCTTAGCAGGTCGCTCGGACAAAAAAAGCTCGAGTCTCAATGCTGAACTATTTGGCAGAGAATCTTTATCCCATCTGAATCCGGGTGGATGGGACTAGAAGGAACCATTTATTTGGAAAGATTAGAGCGAATTGTTGTGAAGACGCCCAACCGATCAGAAACCAAGACTAGAATTTCAATCTTTATTTACCTGGTCATTTGGGATAATATTTAAGGGCTAATAAATGGGTTCCATTGTCGGCAAGAAAAGGGGGGAATCTGTACAGAAGCTCTGAATGTTAAGCTTATCAATTTTAATCAATGCTGTTTGTTCTAAACTAGCTACATAAAGTTTCTTTCAAAGATACGTGCAAACGTTAGTCTAAAGTCATGATAATACTGGGTCTAAAAAAGCGATATGTTGAAAGGAACTCTTGACAATTCAAACGAAGACCTGCTTTGTTCCCTGGTGTTGACAAGTATACCTACGCATCTCGAGTCAAGTAACTAATTTCTCACACGATGTGGTAACTGGTAAAGTCCTTACTAGTAATTCGAACATGTTGAATATGGAGAATGTGAAAGCATGGGAAGGGGAGAGGAACGCTCACCATGTTTTTTTATATTTATTTATAGTTTATGACTTTTTTTTTTATTAAACTAGATTCGCATTGATAAGTCAAGATGTACCTAGAGGGGCATAAACCAAACCTCTAAGAGGAAAGTTGGGATGAACTAAGTCCATCCATTACAATTTGACTAGTCCAAAAACAATTAGGAGGGTTGCTCCTTAAACAGATTAGCTTACAAAATAAAGGAACTAAGAAACATCACTCTGCTTGGATAAAAAATAAAGGTGCTCTTTCTTACCTTGATTATGATATTCGGCATCCCTTTCTCGTCATTCTTCAATAAGTATATAAACTGCCTTGGAAGATTTATAGCCTCAGTAAAGAACTTACTCTTCCTCTCCACTTCAGCTATATTAGCTAGGAGGTCTGCTGGGATGTTAACTTCTCTGAATGTGTGAATATTATAAAAATTTCCAATTAGACTCATTGCTTGAATCGCTGAGATCTCATCCTTTATATGCCAAGTAGTAGAAATTTCTCCTCTTATCATCTGGATAACAATAAGAGAATCTGACTCAACTGTCAACCTGTTGAAGCTATGATCTAAGCACCATCTAACTCCGGTTTTGATTGCTTGAGCTTCAGCTAAATTGTTTGAGCAACTTCCAAGGTAAACAATGAAAGCCATTATCAAACGTCCGAGATGATCTCTTAATACCCCTCCACCTCATGCATTACCTGGGTTTCCTTTGCTACAACCATCAATATTTAATTTGAATTCCCCAACACTCGATTTATTCCATCTTACAGGAAGAATATGTAGTTGAGGTTTGATTATGTCTACTAATTGACGTATCCTCGGGAAAGAAGACATAAAAGGCAGAGAATAAAATTCAGCAGAAAGCAACAGTTGCATCAAGTCGGTAATTTGACCAATAATTCTATCAATTGAACTTCTGATACCCTCATATTTGTAGGTACATCTATATTTCCATATTTCCCAACAGATAATAGAGGGGAGGCATTGCACTATCATGTCATGAACTTTGTTTTGTGGTTTGATGAGCCATCATCTGATGAATTTGGCTTGAATACCACCAACAGAGTTAATAAACAATCCGCAAGTATCACATCACCATCACAAAATAAATGGTTTGTAGTTTCCAGATTGCTATTGATGCAGCAATAACATTTTGAGGGCCCATGAACCCCAAACCTGATCAAAGAGTCATCATTTTCAAGCTTACCATTTAATAATCTCATAACAAGAAAAGATACTTTAAAAGGTAGTTTACGGTGCCAGATCTTAGTTGTAGTGAAGGAAGAGCCTCTAGATTTTCTAAGCGTTTTCCATGCGGATTTACTAGAAAATGATCCAGTTGGGTTTGCGAGCCAAATAGTAAGATCTTTCTCTTCAGGATAAATATTGATAGATTGAATATGAGAAACCAAATCATAAGAGAGAGTATCACGGAGTTTATCCAGCTTCAATTGGTTGTGCGCAATAAAATCAGCCACTTTTATCTTCTCGGACTTGTATCCCGGTTGAACTAAATTAGCAGGGGCTCCTTTATTGGTCCAATTATCCCACTAAAAGGAGAGGTTACATTTTCCTACATTTCATAAAATATGAGCTTCACAGTATTTCTTGATATCCATTAGCCTTCTTCAAGAGTGTGACTGAATTTAACTCTTTTTTCTAGCAACTGGATGATATCTTTTGCTGTATTTATCTTCCGGGAAGAGGGTGCGAAGAAACTTTTGAGTTATGAAATTCCACCAGGATTTAGCAGCAAAAGAAATGCAAATGTCATGAAATGATCTAAAACCTACCCCTCCCTCTGTCTTAGGATAACATAAATTCTGCCAGGAAAACCAATGATAACTTTTCTTGCTCTCTATTGTACCCCAGAAAAAACTAGCAAGAGATTTGTCAATATGATCAATGGTAGTTTTTGGTGGATGTACAATAGATATGATATGTAAAGGAATAGAATGCAATACAGACCTGGTAAGGACTGCTCTACCCCCAAACGAGAGAATTTTCCCTTTCCAACCTTGAGTTCTATTTGCTATTTTGGCCACCATATTTTCAATGTAGCAAATTTTCTTTCTCCCAGGGTAAATTGGGCAACCAAATAAGTAAAAGGGAATTGGGAATGAAAAAAACCAGTAGTACTTTTGATGCCTTCAATTACAGCTGAAGGAGTTTTAGAAGATACCTTGAATGCAGATTTTCGTTTATTCACCATTTGTCCTGAGGCTTGTTCATAGTCTTCCAACTTTTTCATCATCATGACAATAGATAACAAGTCACAAAAGGAGAATAGGATGGTGTCATCAGCATATGTGAGGTGAGTGACTAAAGCACTGACTCGATCCATAGAAAAATTAATAAAATTATCATGTACTAGCTGGTCCATCATGTAAGACAACAATTCTACCCCAATAACCAAAAGTGAGGGGGATAAAGGGTCTCCTTGCCTAAGGCCCCTAAAGGATTTGAAAAACCCATGTCTCACTACATTGACATTGATGGAGTACCAATTGTTTGAGATCAATATTGCAACCATATCAATCCAACATTCAGAAAAGCCTAATTGCCTCATAGTTTGACAAAGGTAGTCCTAAGGAACTCTCTCAAAGTCCTTTGTCTGTCTAGCTTAAAAACTACATTACCATTGACATTGGTCCTATTCAAGTTATGAATAAGTTCTAAGTAAGCATCACATTATTTGAGATTGACCTACCTTTAAGGAAACCGGTTTGGTTTGGAGAAATAATCTTGTTCATAAGAGGTGCTAGCCTACTGCTAAACAACTTTGAGATAATTTTGGAAGTGAAGTTTCTTAGACTAATAGGCCTGAAATCAGTGAATTGTTACGGGTTATCAATTTTAGAGATAAGGACAAGGTATGTATGAGTAAATGATCTAGGGAGCGGTTGCCCAAAGAAGAATTCCAAAACCACCTGATAGAGATCAACATAAATTATATTCCAGCATTGTTGAAAGAATTTTCCAGAAATTCCATCGGGGCCAGGTGATCTGCTACTATCCATGGAGAATACTACTTGTTTCAGTTCATCCATGGTAGGGAGTGCCTCTAAAACCAAGTTATCTTCTTCATTTATTACTCTGTTAAGCCCCCTGAGCTTTGAAAAATCTCTACAAGTATTTTCTTGTGTGAATTGCTGCTAAAAAAAGTTACTCCCTCCGTTTCATATTGTTTGACTCGGCACGGAGTTTAAGGAAAAAAAAGATGACTTTTAAAACGTGTGGTCATAAAAGCTTATGGGGTAAAAGGTTTGTGGGGCCATACCATTTGTGTGGCTATAAAAGCTTCACACTAAGGGTAAAAAGGGTAAAATGAAGAGTTCAAAGTTGAATTATTTCTAAATTTAGAAATGTATCATTCATTTTGGAATGGACTAAAAAGGAAAGTATCTCAAACAATATGAAATGGAGGGAATAATAGCTTCAGTAGCTATATCATCTTTGTTCTCAATCCAGGTACCATCTTGCTTCTTGATTCTTGTAAGTTGTAATTTTTTCCTTCTAGAATTAATTATGCTCACCATGTGAATCTTGCAATATTACTTGTAATCCCTTTCTCACAAATCTTTATTCCATTTTAAATGTTTTTCCAAATATGAGAGGAACCCGGCCTAGGGATTAGTTTGTCATTGCAAGGGGCACTTCTGTCATATTTACTGTGTAGAGTCTTTACCCATAGGGCTCCTTTGTTGTTCAAATATCTCCAGGCAAGGCTAGTGCTGAAGGCCTTATTTTTGTATCTGGTTTTATAGAGTCCAAGGCCTCCCTGATTTTTTGGAGAAGTGACTTTATTCCAATTTAGTAGGTGACAATTTCTTTTTTCCTCCGTGCTACCCCATACGAAGTTCCGTTGAATAGAATCTATCTTGTTTTGGGTAGCTCAAAGATTTGCATGTTGTGGCTAGGAATGGCTGCAAGGGTCGCTTTAATGAGAGTGGTTCTTCCTGCTAGGTTCAGGAAATGGCTTTTCCATCCTTTTAGCTTGTTGTGTAGGTTATCAATAATAAATTGAAAGTCGTTTTTTGATAGCCTCTGGTTTGTTATGGGGAAGACCAAATATTTCCCTATTGAGCAGGATGTTTTCATATTTAAACACTTATTAAGAAGAGTCTAAGTATCAGGGTGGATATTTTTTGAAAAGATAATTTTTGATTTGCTGAAATTGATGGATTGGCCTGAGAATTCACAGAATTTAATCAAGGTGTCTATGCGAGAATTACAGCTTTTTTGGTTTGCCTCCATCATAAGGATGAGGTCGTCTGCTTAGAATAGGTGAGATATTTGGGGTGCCCTTTTTAGATAGGGTTATAGGGTCCCATCTACGATAGTCAACCTCATGGCCAATGAGCCTAGAGAGTATTTTCATGCAAATTATGAATATAAACGGGGATAGGGGGTCTCCTTGCCTGATGCCCCTAGTAGAGGTGAAGAATTATGTGCTTGAACCATTTATGAGAATGGAGGTGGATGTGGAGGATACACAAGACATTATAAGCTATGTTAGTTCATCTGGAAAGTTTAGGTATTTAAGGGAGAATCTAATGAAGGACCATTCCAGTTTATCGAAAGCCTTTTTAAATCAATTTTAATCATGATTTTCCCTTTATTTCCTTTTGCATTTTTGAGGTAGTTTTGGAATTCATGCATTATAATGGCATTGTCTGAGGATCTCCTACCCTTTATAAAGCTAGTTTGAGAGGGGTTGATAATATTATTGAGCAGCGGTTTTATTCTATTAACTATAATTTTGGTGACTACCTTATAGGCCGTGTTATAGAGGCTAATGGGTCTATATTGCCTTAAGGTTTCCGCATTCTGGTGCTTAGGAATTAAACAGACATAGGTACTGTTCATTTCTTCAATCATTTTCTTTTTAATGAAGGATTTCTTACAGAAGTTAACTAAGAGGTTATTAGTGAATCCCCAAAATTGTTTATAGAAGAACGGGTGAATGCCATCCAGCCCGGAAGCTTTTAGAGGTTTAAAGGAGAATAAAGCATTTCTTACTTCCCCCTCATCTGTTATTTTGATGAGGGAAAGATGTTCATTCAGGGGAACAGAGGATAAGGCAGGCATATAAGATAAGGTTTTTTGGCATGAGGTGTGATTTGTGGTATATAGATTTTTATAGAAATTAGTTATGATGAGGCCCAGTTAGTTTGGATTGTGGAACTAGTTGCCAGCTTCGTCCCTTTTGCAAAAGATCCTATTTTTCCTTCTTCTTTGTAGAGTTGTGAGATGGAAGAATTTTGTGTTAGCGTCACTGTCCTGGATCCGCTGGATCCTTGATTTCAGCTTCCAGAATTCTTCTTCCAGCTTGAGAATTTATTGAAATTCTTCTAGAAGCTCCTCTTCTAGGTTTGCCAAGAATATGCTAGTGGCATATTTTGGGGAATCTTGGATACCTTCTAGTCTAGCTTGGATTTATTTTTCTTTTTAAAAATATTACCAAAAGTATCTTTAATCCAGACAATGGCTTTATTAGTGAAGTTAGCAATAGCAACAGATATATTAGGTTTATTTATCCAACAGTCTGATACCAGTCCCTTAAAGGTGGGATGTGATAACCACATGATTTCTAGGTGAAATATATCGTTATTTCTACTAGGTCTTTTGCTAAGGTCAAGGTGTATAGGGAAGTGATCAGAGTGAGTTCTTATCAGGTGTTTTATACAAGCTTCGTGGAACAAACTAATCTATTCACTGTTAGCTACAAATCTGTCAAATCTTTCCATTATAAAAGCTTTTTATTCCTTTTCCTCTTATTTAACCAGGTATATTTCGGGCCTTTAAAACCTAGGTCTATGAGATTGCAGGTATTAAGGCAGTTAATAAATTTAGATATACTATTATTATTCACAGGAAGGCCACCAAAATTTTCGCTTGCACTAGTAACTTCATTAAAGTCTCCTAATACTAACCAGGTCCCTTGTAATTGCATGCTACAGTTTTTAGGTTATCCCAAAGTATGATTCTTTCTTCTACTAGACTGCTAGCATATATAATAGAACATAGCCAAGTTTTTGGAAGAGATTTTACCTTTACCATGGCATGGATTTCTTGGTCAGTTCCCCCTATTTGGTCCACAGTTACTTCATCACTGTTCCATGTGAGCACGTGATTTTTGCCATATATGAAATATTCCTATATAATCCCAAGAAAATAGATTTTTATTAATTATTTGCTATTTTAAGATTTATTATAGATTTTTATTAATTGTTTGCGCTTTTCTTGCATGTTTAAGTTTTTTAAAAAATCATGAAAATACCAAAATATTGCATTTGCTTTTAGGCTTTATTTTTACATTTTTTAGGAGTAATCAATAGTTACTTGTTTTAAAAAAAAATTAAAAATCACAAAAAATGCTTCATTTTTACACTTTTTCCTTTTAGTGATTTTTTCTTTTTTTAATAAGAATTAAGAAGCCTTTATAATTAGTTAATTAATTTAATTTTACATTTTTAAATAATTTAAAATTTTAATTAAATAAAGAAAAGCCTTTGTCCCAAATCTCCTCAATAAAATCCCTAAAATCTAGAACCTTCCCCAAAGAAGAACACCCAAAAAGTCTGACCCCTTCCCCATTATCTTCTTCTTCTTCATGAGATAAAAGACAGAAAAAAGAACCAACCCAGGTGCCCTTTCCTCGATTGGCTCTCAAAAAATGACACACGCAAAAATCCTTCTCGGAAGAACACATACGAAAAAAATTCCTGACCCTTGAGCAGCGGAGAACGAAGAGAAAAGGAAGAGGAGAGCTCTTCATCTTCGTTCCCTGATCACATAGAGCAAGGGATTACTCTGTTCTTCATTTTCCTCTAGACGGGTGCCATCGATTCATGTCCAAAATTCAAGCCCAGCTTTGAAAATTCGAAAGAGAGTTTCAAATACAAGCCAAAACGGAAATAAAGGAGGATTTGAAAGCTATTCACACTTCTACTTTTTTACTTCGATTTCTCTGGAATGTCAAGTGATATTTGGGTTTAGAGCTTCTGATTCAGGCACTAGCTAGGAAATCTGTCAGATTGAACTGTTGTCCGCTGCCATTGAGTTGAATTCCTTTGGTCGCTGGTTTGTCTCTGTTCTGCTGTTGGATTTTGCCTTCTATTTCAGAACTGTTGTGGTTATCTCTAGTTTATGTTCGATACCTCGGTATGTATACATTTAGCCGAAATCCTCTTTTGAATATATATGAATAGCTTTTACATCTAATTATTTGCTTAGTATTTGTTGATTTGGTATTCTGTGCCAGGGTTTGAATTAATTTCATGAATTTTAGAATCATGTTTCAATTTGATTTAGTGCTTTGGAGTTACACAATAATCTGCCACAGTTTGGTTTTTCAGCAATTGGTTGGAGGTTGAAGTTAACTCATTAATTTGTTGAGCCATATAGGTAAATGTCACACAAAGTAGTTTGTGCCATTGGGTGTTGAGTTGCTTCGAATTTGTCTGTTTAAGGAATTACACCACTGTTTGCATCTAATTCGATAGTCAAGTTTTTTGATGCACATCTTCATGGTTTGAGTTAATTGTGACACTAGCCTTTAATGGTCTTGAAACAATAACATGTGTTGAATAATTGTAAAGGTGTTTATACTGGATGGAAATTTTTCTAAAGGTGTTGCCTCCCATTAGCATGCCTGTGATATTTCTGTATTCTACTATTACAAAGCAGCACCCCTTCCTTCATACTTGGTGCTTTAGTCTTCTTTGGCTTGATTAATAACATGCTGCACATAGATAGAAAAAATAGGTAGGTCATGTTTTGCCGGTTTTTGTTTGAGTTCAAATCGACAAAAAACAGGGAAGAAAACGTTGTCATGTCAAGGACCACTTACACTAAGACCAACTCGTTAAAATTGTTGGTTTATGATAATTAATTGGCATGATATTTTGATTTATATTTTGGAGTTCCTGTTTTTAAATAGTAGTAAGTAGTGGTTGTTGAGCCCCATTGTCGTTTCTGTGGCTTTGTGGTGGTGTGAGGGGATTCGACCCCCATGTATTTACGCAGCTGGCTGATAGGTGACTGGGCCAAATTCAGGCCCAGTTTGAGTTATTTCTGCCTAAGGCAAGTGAATGGTCTTTTGAGGCCATTGTTAATAAATAGCGGTTGCTCCATTAGTTTTAACATGAGTTCGGATTTTGAGTTAGGTAGCGGGTCCAAATTAGAAGGTCTTTACTTTTGTTAGTGCCCGGACTTGAACTTGAAACCCGAATTCTAATAATAGTCAATTAGGATCTTCTTTTTCTTTTAGAGACAAAATCAAAAAATAAAAAATATAGTTATCTTTTAGGTTTATTCTTTAAAAAAATAAAATGAGACGAGCCTCGCCCAATAAAAATACAAACTGCAGGGTTCTCAATAAAGGTTTAAAAAATATTTAGAATTCTGGGATGGGCCGTTTAGCAAATTTCACGGTCCTCCCAAAAGATAATAATGCGTTAGACTCTTTAAGTGCGATTTTTAATAAAATTACATTCTTAAATGGGTGGACATTTTTATGCGGCCCAAATCCATACCCTAAAATGTTGAATAGAGTGTGTCTAGGATTGCAGGTTCATTTCATGCAGCGCAATTCGAAAACACATTTTAAACGACGTTCACTTTCTCAAGCTGTTAAAGATAAATTTGGCACATATGCATTTCATGTATTAAAATAAGATTTTAGCCATTCATAGCAATTTAAGCGATTGTGCTAGAACCACGGGATCCGAAGGTGCCTAACACCTTCCCTCGGGTCAACAAAATTCCTTATTCAGAATTTCTGGTTCGTAGACTCCAATTGGGAAGTCGAACATTTTCCTTGGATTGGGATTCAATCTAAACTGGTGACTTGGAACACCAAAAGCCAAGCCTTTCCCAAGTGATGACTACATAAATAATCCGATCCGAATAGTGTCACTTTAAATGTAAAAACTCCCTTATACATTATCCTTCGGGGTAGTGTGTAAAACGGAGGTGTGACATTCCACATAAGTACCATTCCTCCCGAGGTCCCCTCTGCCGCAACTTGAGCTAAACCTGAAAATTCAAAATCCTCCATAATGACATGATGATCAGATAATCTTGTTTCTAGTAGGGCAACCACACTAGGTTTATGATAGTCAAGCATGGATCTAAACTCTCTTCTAAAATTCATATTTCCCGCACCACGACAATTCCAAGAGATGAAAAGAATGCTCATGTGTCTATTGTTTGAACTCATCTCCCGGGTGGGAGGAGAGTTCCCCCTGCTCGACGTTCCTTCTTGGCTCATCCAATAGTTGGAGAACATGGTCGGGACCAACACCATTGCATATTGGTAGATCCCCGGCGTCCTCATCTTTTTTATAGTTATTGAGTATTTCCTCAAATCCAATGGGAAACTTAAGATGAATATTTTTTCTTTTCTTTCTTTGAACACTAGAGTTTTTGGTGACCTTAGTACTCCATGTTCCATTATCCTTTCTGTTGGGTCGTCGTCCTCTTCTTCCTCCTCTTGTCTCACCGGGATGGGTGGCTGAACTTGTCGCAAGGGTGGTTGAGGGGCTACTGGACTGGCGGGGGGAGCTTGCTGGCTCATCATTGGGTCTTGCATGTTTGTGTTCGAGCCATGTAGGTTCTGGAAAAGTGGTGCTGGATTCGGTGGTGGTTGAATGTTTGGGAATAAGGGAGAGTGAGTGTTGAGGAGGTTGAAAGGTTGGAGAGGGTTCCACATTTGACTCTGCCATGCAAGATGTGTCCATGGAGTTGGCATCCCTTGCTGAAATGTTGGTGCATGGTGTATACATGGGTTGTTTATAATGTTCCCCATGGCAATTCTCATCCTTTCCGCTATCATTTGAGCCAAGTGGCATGGATCCTATATTTGTATTATTATGTCCTCCCCATTGATCCTTAGATTCATGCTCAATCCATGGCCCATTAGTCCCTGCTCTAGCCAACTTTGAGGGGTGTGGTTTGGTTGTATTGGTAGGGTTGTGAATAGAGTTGGTGGTTGAGTGGTTTGTGGTTGTTCTTGCTTGGTTGAAGATGTGGTTGGGACGTTGATGTTCCTCCCTGATCCACACATTCCTTCTTGTTCTCATGTTTCTTTTGTGATAGTTGTTTGGTAGTCTTGGCATTGTGGGAGGTTTTGTTGTTTAATGGAGAGTTTGTGAAAGTATCAGTCTTGTTTGGGACAAGAGTGTCGTGTGAAGGCCTTAAAGGGAGATGTTGGTTTAATGAAGTAACCACTTGAGCATTAACGATACTTGGCTCATTAATGAAGGAGTTCAAATTGTTGGCTGATGTTGGACTATGATTTGATTCCAATGCTAATTCTGGAGGGTGTTTGATGTGATGAGTTCTTTGATTCAAGTTGGAAAAACCTATTAGTAGTATACAAAAAAGGGCTGCCGCTTTTTGCAATACTAGACATATTATAGTCTAGGTGTTGACCTAAAGTTTGGTTGGTGTTTGAAGTGACTTCATAGTTCAAGGGAGTTGTTTGTAGTTGCTTTAGTTCTTGGTTTTCCGTGTATGTGATTTGGTGTATGGATTGTCAGTTGGTTTTGATTGGTATTGCATGAACGATTGTCCTTTGGAGGTTTAGGTTGCGGACCGATGAGTTCTTCCCTTTGTTTTGTGGCTTTGTGCCAAGAAAAGTTGCTTCAGGTCTAGGACATGATGTATTTCCTATGACACTGGAGATGGTCTTTTGCCCAGTGTGTAATTGTCCTGGGGAGCCCAGTTGGACTGGTTCGAACTAGGGAGTGAGGGCTGGGTTTGGGCAGCTGTTTTTGAGGGGTTTGTGCATGGGATTTTCAAGTTCCATAGCTTCATGTATCTTGAGGTTTTGCTTTGGTTTTCTCTTGTGATGGCATACAATAGTCCAGCTCTCTACTTTAGTAGTAATGGATTCAATATCTTTGGGAGATTTGTTTGGATCCCTTGGCATGATTTCTGGGTTGGTCGTCTCTTTAGGTTTCTTTGGGAAGGCTAGTAGATTGTGGCCCATGCGACCACAATTTTTACAAAGAACGTTAAAACCCTCATGCGTGTTTTTTGTAGTGTTTACCTAGTATTATATGAGTTTTTAATGGTTTTTCGATTGGAACTAGGATACAAAGACGAGCATATTTCTCCCTAAGAGCTGAGGAGGTACATGCATCAATACGTAGAAGTTCTCCTAATTTGTTTCCTATTTTCTGAAGAATTTCGTAGTCATAGAATTCCGTAGGTAACTCAGATAGTCTAGCCCAGATGGCCGAGTAAGTTAGGGAGGCCTCCGATGTTACGAATCTGGGCTCCCATTTTCTTACAGTGAGGAATTAGCTTCCTATGAACCAAGGCCCCTCGTGAAAGGCTTTATTATAGTGTTCTTGGTTATCAAATTTTATGAGATAGTAATCGAAACCTAGGTTTATGAGGGGCATAGTTTCAGAGGGTTTCCAAATCGTTTGGAGTTTACGTTGAAGAAATTGGTAACCTACCTTTTTCCCGAATACCTTCACAATAAGGGCAGTTTCCTAGTTCATCAAACGAAGATGAAATATTTTAAGTAAAATAGAACTAAATAACTTCATTATAATATCTAATATTAAATAATTAAAATTATTTCTCCTTTTAAATAATATTAATTATAAAGTAAATATATACATGTCTTCATTCATAAAGTCATACTTAAAAATATTTTTTCTTAAAATATTTGCCAATCACGAACTGTTTTTCTGATACTAACAAAAGAGCTTCTCAAAGGATTGAACAAACACAAAGTGGACCTAAAATAGCGTAGAGGCAAGCTAAGGAGCGAAAATGCTCTCGGCGCATTTTAGAAAACCAATAGAACAGTGACTACCATCTTCGGCGCACAATAGCAAGACTGCAATTAGTGCCGGAAATGGCTCGCCGCCGTCGCAACGCTGCTCCGACTGCTCCGATAGCACCTTCTCAACTTGTCACCCCTGCTCATGGTGTCGTTACGACACTGGAACCCCTGACGTTTGGGAACTTCCTTCCACAGAAGTACCAATCACCAGAGACTTTGCATGCAGATGTTGAAGCAACTGTAAATACAATTCCGATGGATAATGAAGAGCCGATTAACTCGACTGGAAGAAGATTACAATTTTCTAAAGTGATTGAACCTGCAAAATTAGTACAGACTGCTGCTGAAGTTGTTAGAGGAAATAGAGATGCACAAATGGGTAAGTCTCTCTCATTTGTACCTCCGATTGAAAGAGATGGACAGAAGGTGGTTAAGATCAGTGTAGAAGATCTACAATCTCAGGTGGGCAAATGCATTAATAGGATATGTAATTGGTGATAATCCAAATGCTAAAATGATGGAGAATTTTGTGATGCATGTTTGGAACTTTGTATCCAAACCTCAGATTCTGTTGCATGCTGAAGGCTACTGTATATTTCCGTTCAATAGTAAAGAGGATAAAGAGATGGTTATGCAATCTGGGCCATACTCGTACAGAAACAAGCCTATGGTGCTGAAACCATGGGAGATTGATTTTTCCTTTCAAAATGATGTTCTCAGCACTGTACTTGTATGGATCAGATTCCATGGCCTTCCAGTGGGCTATTGGTCTGTTGATGTTCTGAGCAATTGGCCAGTGCAGTGGGCAAACCACTGTACACAGATAAATTCACGGCACATTATGAGAAAATCTCTTTTGCGAGAGTTTTAGTAGAAGTTGATGCTGCTTATCCTTTACCTGACCAGGTTGAAATTGAAACTCCTTTTGGTATGAAAGTACAGCAGATTGAATATGATTGGAAGCCAAGTTTTTGCAATCATTGCTTAAAATTTGGCCATGATGCTATTGAGTGCTGGTATAATACCAGCAATGATGTAGAAATGGTAATGGGTGAACAGGAAAAGGGAAGAAGGCAGAGAGCTAGGAAGCCAAGGCAGAATCCTAAGCAGGAGTGGATACCTAAGTCTGTTGCAGATGAAATGGTACCTAATCCAGCTCAACCAGAGCATATTAGTGAAGCTGTACAACTGGAGACTAGTACTACTGGTGATGTGCAGATGGTGAATAATAATGTGCCTCAGCATGAGTGAGATGGCCCTAACAGAAACATAGCAGCTTCAGGGATTCGTTCTGGAATCAATGAGGTTATGATTGCAAATGCAGATAAAGGGAAGTCTACTGCAGTTATTATGGATGCTGGTAGAAGAGGCCAACAGGTGGATCCAGGACCTTCTTGGAGTATTGTGTCTAATACTTCATGATTATTACTACTTGGAACAATTAGAGGGCTTAATCAAACCCACAAACAGGAGGAATTAAAAAGCTTTATGTCTGTAGATAAAGTAGATATTATAGGTGTGCTTGAAACCAGAGTTAAGGAGCATAAAGCTAAAAGGATACTTGCTAAGGTTGCCAAAGGATGGAAGGTTCAATGCAACTATGCTAAGGCTGTCAATGGCAGGATTTGGTTGCTTTGGAAACCTCATATTCAAGTCTCTATCTCAACTGTGACTGATCAGTTTATACAATGTATGATAGAAGATGTTCAAGGTAAAATCAGAACTCATTTGAGTGTAGTCTATGCTCATAATACTGCAAGCAATAGGGAACAATTGTGGTGTGATTTAAAGGCAGTAAAATACCCAGTCAGGATCCTTTGGTACTTAGTGGGGATTTCAATACTGTTTTGAACTCTGAAGACAGAATTGGATCTCCTGTCACTGATGCTGAAACCAGAGATTTCAAGGAGACTATAGATACCATTCAACTTACACCCCTTCGAGCTAAAGGGTGGTATTATACTTGGTCCAATAAGCAGGATGCTGATACTAGAATATATAGTAAAATTGACTGGGCTCTGGGTAACTTTCAATGGATTCAATAGTATGGATATCTTGAGGCTGAATACATGAACCCTTCTGTATCTGATCACTCTCCTATACTTATCAAGTTTGGCAATCAAAGGCTTCTACACCCTAAACCCTTCAGATTTTACATTGCAGTTATGGAGGATCCTCAGTTTAAATCTATTTTGGAGCAAACTTGGGCACAGCACTGTGAAGGGACACCTATGCAGAAGGTATGGACTAAATTGAAAGCTTTGAAGCAACAATTGAAGGGAGTTAATAGCCAGATGTCTTCCTATAAGCAGAAGCTTATTCAAGCTAAGGAAACACTGGATATTGTACAAAACCAGATGCAACACAGTCCATTTGCATAGAATTTGTTAACTCCTGAGAAAGATGCATTATGTGAAATTGAGAAATGGAGCAAGGTGGAGGAGCAGATTATGAGGCTGAAATCTAAAGCCAACTGGATTGAGTGTGGGGATTCTAATACAAAGTATTTTCATGCTCAATGGAAGATCAGAACTAGCCAGAATAATATCAGTTCTATATATACTGAATTAGGTGATAAGCTGACAGATCCACTAGCTGTAGAGCAGGAATTTATTCAAGTGTTCAAATCATTGATGGGAGAATGTGCTGATGAACTCCCTTGTATAAATACTGCTATTATGAAGGAAGGCCTTTGTCTTACTGTATCACAACAAAGAAGATTAATTCAAGAAGTTACAGTGGAGGAGATCATAGAAGCTATCAAGGAGATGCCAAGGGATAAAGCACCAGGTGTGGATGGTTTTCCAGTGGAGTTCTTCACTAGTAACTGGGAGATAGTACAAGAAGACATAATTGCTGCTACTATGGATTTCTTTACTACTTGCAATCTGCCTATATGATAAATACTACAGCTATTGCACTTGTGCATAAAGTCAATACTCCTACAACTGTAAAAGATTATAGACCTATTGCCTGCTGTACAACTGTGTACAAAATCATTTCCAAGATAATTACAAAGAGGATGAAAACTGTTATTGGCAGTATAGTTGGCCAGGCCCAGTCAGCATTTATTGGAGGAAGGAGCATCATTGATAATATACTGCTCAGCCATGAATTTTCAAGGGATATACAAGGAAAGGTGTATCCCCTAGATGTGTCCTTAAGGTGGACTTACGGAAGGCCTATGATACTCTAGAATGGGGCTTCCTTAAGCAGGTCCTTATTGACATTGGCTTCCCAGCAAAATTCCTTAATTAGATAATGGCATGTGTAACTTCTGTCTCATACTCCTTGGTGCTGAATGGGGGCCTCACTAAACCTTTCACTGCAAGGAGGGGTATTAGACAGGGAGATTCTATGGTTCCTTATTTGTTTGTTCTTGCAATGGAGTACTTAAATAGGATACTGCACCAGTTACACAGGAATGGAGATTTCAATTTCCATCCTAAGTGCAGAAATCTTAACTGTGTGCATATTTGTTTTGCTGATGATCTTCTCATGTTTTGCCGAGCTGATAGGATTTCTATTCAGATTTTACAAGAGGCCTTCCACAAGTTTTCTGAAGCTTCTGGCTTGAAAGCAAACATCAACAAGAGTGCTGCTTATTTGGCTGGTGTACAACAATCTGGTAGAGATGAAATCATGAAGCAGTTTGGGTTCATTGAGGGTCAGCTGCCTTTTAAGTATCTGGGGATTCCTCTCAGCTCCAAAAAACTTGCTATACATCACTACTCACCACTGATTGAAAAAATAACTGCTAGAGTTACATGCTGGTCTGCCAAATTGCTGTCTTATACAGGGAGATGCCAATTGATAAAAGCTGTTATATTTGGCATCCAGACATATTGGGCACAGGTCTTCATAATGCCAAAGAAGGTTCTGAAGGTTATTGAAGCAATCTGCAGGTCATTCCTATAGACAGGCAGTGCAACTATATCTAAAAGAGCTTTGGTTGCATGGGAAAAAGTCTGTAAACCTGTGTCTGCTGGGGGTCTTAACATCATTGATATGGCTGTCTGGAATAAGGCAGCTATTACCAAACTTCTTTGGGATCTGGCCAACAAGAAAGATTGCCTCTGGATTAAATGGTTACAATGCTATTACATAAAGCAGTATGATGTTAGCTCTATACCTCTGCCAACAAATGCCTCTTGGATTGTTAGGAAGATTTTGGATTGCAGGGATGCCATTATGGAGAATCAACAGTTGTAAGGCAATCTCTTTAGCAGACTGAAATCATTGTGCAAACTGGACAAGTTTCAAATCCAAGAGTTATACCTGACTATGCTGCCTAAGTACAGTAAGGTTGATTGGAGGAATGTGATGCTGACTGTTAATGTACAACCAAGACACAAATTCACAGTATGGTTAGCTGCTCAACACAGGCTTCCTACTGTTGACATACTGCAGAAGTTTGGAGTTGATATACCTGTTGAATGTGCATTCTGCAAACTGCAGGAAGAAAGGTTTGAGCATCTATTTTTTGCATGCCCAGTCACTAATCGATTATGGCTTAGAATATGCTATTGGATGGGGTACAATCGAATTGTTGGTACTTGGGAGAATGAACTAAAGTGGATATGCAGTAAGGCTCGAAGCAGGAACTGGCAGAAAGCAATCACTGCTACTGCTTTTGTCACTACTGTTGCATTGATCTGGAGAGCCAGAAATTCTATTCGTTTTGATAGAAAAAGTTTTGCTGAAGATCAGTTCTGTACAGAAGTGGCATTGCTGATTCATACTCGAAGCAGAAAATGTAAAAGATGACATGAAGGGTTGAGTAAACTCAACTATTATCCTTAGCGGCAGATAAATAAATACATATGAGATAGCTTATATGAGGTTGTATTAATATAGAGCTAATTGTAAATGAGTAGTAGGCTATCCATACTACTACTATAACACTGCATTGTACATATTTTTTGAAATCAATGAAATGATACTAAATAAAAAATAAATAAAAAACAAACACAAAGTGTTACTGCTCTAAAGTTCTTTTCCGGGAAAATGCTTTTGCATAAACAAAAAGTAATTTTAGAAATAAGAATATTTTAGAAATTTGCCAAACACGATCGAACTTATTCATCTCCTAACGTCCGAAACTAAAATGGGATTTTTACATATATATATCATATAGCAAACCTTATTACCTCCCATGTTTAAGGTTTGTGTTTATTACATTTAAGCATACCAAATTTCAATTTATGTACCATAATTCAAATTAAGGGTATAATTATTGCTTCATTTATTCTAGGCATGATTTTAGGAGCATATATTCCTTTTTCCTTTTTTTCCTCTTCTCTTTCCTCGTGTTGCATATCTTTCACCAAAATAAAATAAGAAGAGGAAATTCCCGGCCCTAGCCGGATGTAACCCAGAGTTGCTGTAAACATGTTCTCATCAAATGATATACCAAATCTCCTTTGCCAATGACTTTATTATATGGCTTATACTAAATAGTAATTTTTTTTTCTCTTCTACTTCACTGTGTGTATGCACGTAACAATTGGAAAGAACTAAGATTGGAATACCTTTTACACTCACTAGCCATTTATGACACTCCTAATCATTGGCTTAAGAAACTTATATGCCAAAAGGATAATTGTTCTCTTAAGGGCATACAGTTGCAACATTTATTTCGTTTATATTATTACCTTTAATTTGCCAATAACTTTATTATATGGCTTACACTAAATAGTAAAAAAATTCTTCTCTTTTACCAAGAGCACAATAACACATATTATAAAATAAATTATCACAATAACAATCAATGCATATAAATCGTTCTTCCCCTTCCAAAATTTGCGGCACTCCCAAAATTGAAAATTTGAATATTAAGAATTAATTAAATTTGGTATGCTTAAATTGTTTTGACACAAGATTATAGTTTAATTGAAGTATAAATGTAACAATATAATTTAACTACAATTTACAATTTATCTATAAATTATCTACATTTTATCTACAATTTAACTACATTTTAACTACAAATTCTGAGAAAATATGCCTTCTTCTTCTTCGACGAGTTCCAATCTGAAATTCTGTCAAAACCAAGTCTAATCTTCACCAAAACCCCTAAAAATTGAGATATAAACTCCTAAGTATATTTCGAATTATTTACAACACCCAATCCAAGGGATTTTCAATTGTAGCATAATTGGCATTTTTGACATAATTGTAGAAGACTTGTAGAAGTTTTAGTCTTCCCAATCTACAATTTATCTACAACTTATCTACAATTTATCTATATTTTATCTACAATTCTATAATTTAACTACAATTGAACTACAATTTAACTATAATTTCTGGAAAAATATGTCTTCTTCTTATTCGACGAGTTTCAATCTGAAAATCAGTCAAAACCAAGTCTAATCTTCACCCAAAACCCCTCAAAATTGAGATATGTACTCCTAAACATATTTTGAATTATTTATAACAATACCCAATCCAAACAAATAATGATTTTTGAAAATCCAAATTTGAATTCAAATCTTTCAAGCTTTTTAATTGCTATCAATGGCGGAAAATATATGGAGAAGGAGAGAATTATGCTGCAATAGATTTTCTTCCGTTTTAAATTTCGAAATTAATGGTGATAGAATCACCATTAAATGTGATTCCTACAAATTTGGAGCCTTTTTAGGGTAGAATCTATCTATTTTTGGTTTGGTACAATTTTTGTAAACAAAACATGATATGTGCGGGTAAATATCAAACCATACACAATTTTGGTAATAAGGTTTGCTATATGGTATATATATATGTAAAAATCCCAAATAAAATTAGCCTCGAAATAGGGGGAAAGTGCAACAATAACCATTTTTAGGGCCCCTATTTAACGAATGGCCAAATTTAATATTTTTTAAAGTTTAGCTGCTTCAAAATCAACTTTAGTTCGTTGGATGTGAAGTTAAAATCGTAGGCTTGAGATTGACTCGAAGAAGTGAAGTTTGCCAAAACTAGCTAATCTTTAAATTGTTTTTGAAAAACTGAATTATGTTTTAAATACAGGCGCCCAAAGCGGCTACCTGATGTCATTTCACCCACGAAATAAACAACGATATGTAGTGAGTGGTCCAATCCAGTCTCATGTATTTGAAATAATAAGAAGAATTAACCAAAATAGCCACCCATCTAATTTGTTAAGCTAAAAATAGCCGGCAAATACATAATATATGTATAATTTATATGTACCGGCTATAAAAGTAAACAGTGAATTTGACCGACTATTTGTGTAACAATACCTTGAAATAATGGCCCAATTTAGGACAAAAGATTGGCCCAATAATATGATTATGATGCATTGGACCTGCAGAGAAACTTTGATTAATGGACTTGAGGGCTTATAAAGCAGGCCCAATGTCAACAATTTGTAAATTCCAATTTTTAAGTGGACCAGATATGAAGATGAATGCTAAGCATACTTATGAAATAAGGCATTCCTAAAATAGGAAGCTAATAAATATATGATGGGCAACTATTCAAGGTTCGTAATCAATGCTTTATTTTGTAAAGTTTGGAGGCTTTCAAATTTTGCAACTTTTCTGGCATTTGTATAAACCTACAAAATTCTTACACTTGGAAAGTTGGAACACCCAACATTCAATCTAGAAATTTTTTCTTATCTATACCATATATGAAACTTATTATCAAAAATATGCATATTATCTAATTTACCCGCTTAGTCCACATTTACCATTTGTTTAATACACGATTAATTGGGCAAAATCTTCCATAATTAACACGCTAAAAATCAGGAAAAAATCTTGCGATTGATTGAGTCTATATTAAAATTCCACCTTAATCACCTGCGAAAAACAGGAAGCCATTATGGAAGTAAACATTCTTCCAGATATTTTCCATCATTGATAGCAATTAAAAATCTTGAAAGCTTTGAATTCAAATTTGAGTTTTCAAAAATTATTATTTATTTGGATTGAGTGTTGTTGAAAATAATCGAAAATATGATTTGGAGTTTATATCTCAATTTTGAGGGGTTCTGGTGAAGATTAGACTTGGGTTTGACTGAATTTCATATTGAAACTTGAAGAATTGTAGATAAATTATAAATTATTTGTATTCTAGTTGTAGGTGCTTTTTTCTGCTTTCACACATCAAAACTAACTGAAACTTCTACAAATTTTTTGCAAAAAATGCATTATATCGAAAATATCAATTATGCGTCAATTGAAATGGGAATTGGGATATTAAAATTTAATATATCCGGTTTGTAGATATTTTATAGATAAATTGTAGAATATTTATATTCTATATTATTTTCTGTTTTCACAAATCCAAAACGATTAAAACTTTCACAATACCTTCTGCAAAAAATAGTCTATAATTTATCTATAATTATTCTACAATTTATCTATAATTTTTGTAATGTATCGTCTTATTCTTCTTTTTCTTTTTCGAGTTTCAATTTGAATTTCAGTCAAAATCAAGTATGTCCAGAATATTTATGAAAAACAGAAAAATTAAACAAAACTCATTTTGAAGTGCCGGCGGGACGTTAAAGAAGAAGAAAAAAGTCTTATGGGGATTGAGAAGCGGTAGGACGTTATAGAGTATAGTGAAGTGCCGGCAGAGAACCAGCAGGTTGCAGCTGCCATATTTACGTACCTGATAAAATGTGGCAAATGCAATGAGAGGACTAATTTGCTATAGTGATAAAGAAAGGAACATGGACTGTTTTCCTTATCCACAAAGTCGTCCTGGCAAGGAAATATTAACACCTTTACGAGTTTTGGCGCCTCCTCTCTCTTGTGCCAAGTGCGGTACTGTAACGATCCTCGTTCACCAATTGTGAACCTGTCATGACGGTATCGAGTTTTTGTGACTAGATAAGTCTAACACGTTGCGGAATTAATAATTTCTACAAAAAAATAACTACAGAATACCGAATAACATAAAGAAATGTATGGCGTTACCGCCTGGCACAATACACTGAAATACCAAATCCTGTAAATAACTCTCAAACCCCAAAATCCCACGGGCTACACAGGCTATAGAAGGACATACGATGCTCTAATCACCAGAATAGTCTAATACAAGAAATACATAATAGCAACTAGCTAACTATAGGTAGAATGAGAGGGAGACTCTTCAGATTTGCGGACGCGGCAGATGCATACCTCAAGTCTCCGAGTATAGCTCCCTGTTCACTGATAGTGCGCCCGATCGGAAGCACCTGGATCTGCACATGATAAACATGTGCAGAAGAGACATGCGTACACCATAGCGGTACTCAGTAAGTGCCAAGCCTAACCTGGGTTGAGTAGTGACGAGGAAGGACAGGGCCCTATTGAGAATAAACATGATAATAATAATGAACGGTGTAAGGCAGAGAATAATCAGGAAAAACAACGATAAAAATAGGATAGAAACCGCAAGTCAATGACAATTAAGCTAAGTAAAGAAGATAACATAATAAGATATCACTACCTGGAGGATCTCTTAGGAATCGAATCCTTAGTCCATCATATCAATACTTGGAGGATCTCCCGGTAATTGAACCCCATCCAGGTATGGAACCCGTAGTCCATCATATCAATACCCGAGGATCTTCCGGGAATCGAACCCGTAGCCCATCATATTAATACCTGGAAGATCCTCCGGGAATCGAACCCGCAGTCCATCATATACATACCTGGAGGATATTCCGGGAATCGAAACTGTAGTCCATAATATCAATACCTGGAGGATATTCGGGGAATCGTACCTGTAGTCGATCATATCAATACTTGGAGGATCTTCTAGGAATCGAACCCGTAGTCCATCATATCAATACATGGAGGATCTTTCGGGAATCGAACCCGTACTCCATCATACCAATACCTAGATGATCTTCCGCGAATCGAACCCGTAGTCCATTATATTAATACCTGGAGGATCTTTCATGAATCGAACCCGATGTCTCAATTTAAATGCGCAACCACAACCAAGAATTTACAGGGAAAAAAATCAAATATGAAACAACATCAATTAGGTATGACAAACCTAACATGCTTCACGTAGTACAATTTAGGCAAATAAGCAATTTAGGAATTAATTGAAAATCAACCGCATTTGCGGTATAACTAAAGCCCCCAGGGACCGCTTGTGCGATCCAGGACCGCTTATACGGTCATCGCTTTTGCAGGCTGCCTTCCGCTTCTGCGGTCCAAGCCCATTCCTTCAGTGACCGCTTATGCGACTACAATGCCACATCTACGGAACCGCTTATGTGGCTCCTTTTTCGCAGATGCGGAAACAACTGAAGCAGCTAAACAAAACAATGCAACAACCTCCGAAATCTCTGTTTAACCACCCGAATTCATTCCGAGGCCCCCGGGACCTCATGCGAAAGCACATACATGGACTTTTACCTTATTCTAACTTATACCAATCCTTAAAACACCTAAAACAACACCGAAACCTCGACTAAATTAAAGATTCAAGCATAAGAACTTCAAGTTCATCCAAAATACGCTTTCGATCCAAAACCTAATCAACCCTCGTTCGATTGACCTGAAACTTTGCATGCACGTCCCAAATGACATGAGTACTATAGAAGAATCCTGTTCCGACCCTCGGATCAAAAATTCACTATCGTTCCGGAACCTCCAAATTCTAACTTTCGGCATTTCTAGCCTAAATGAGCTACAGACATCCAAAATACATTCCGAACACGCTCCCGACCCCGAAATCACCTAACGAAGCTAACGAAACCATATGATTTCCATTCCGCGGTTGTCTTACACTGATCCGATTACAGATCACTTTCCAACACTTAAGCTCTCATTTAGGGACTAAGTGTCCGAAAACACTCCGAATTCTATCACCGACATCCCGGCAAACCAAAATAGCTGAATGAACTTAGGGGAAGCAGTAAATGGGGAAACAAGGCTTAAATTCCAAAGACGACCGGTGGGGTTGTCACATCCTCCTACACTTAAACATTCGTTTGTCCTCAAACGAGCATAGAGAACATATGAAGTAGCAATTAGATAAGGGTATCGACTGCGCATATCCTACTCGGTCTCCCAAGTCGCCTCCTTGGCTGGCTGACCCCGCCACTGAACCATTACTGAAGCTATATCCTTTGACCTGAGCTTTCGGACCTGCCTATCCAATATCGTTATTGGCTCCTCAACATAAGACAAGTCATTGTCCAACTAGACTGAAGTTAACTCCAACATGTGAGACGGGTCACCGTGATACCTCGGAAGCATCAAGACATGAAATACCGAATGAACCCCGGCCAAAATGGGAGGTAAAGCAAGCTCATAAGCAACCTTCCCAACTCGCTTCAAAACCTCAAAAGGCCCAATGAACCTCGGGCTCAACTTTGCTTTCTTCCCAACCTTATAACGCCCTTCATAGGCGAGACTCGAAGCAAAACCCGCTCACCATTCGTAAAGGAAACATCACGAACCTTCTGGTCTGCGTAACTCTTCTTTCTGGACTAGGCCGTACGAAGTCTGTCCTGAATCACCTTAACTTTCTCAACTGCATCCTATACCAAATCAGTGCCCAATAGCCTGGCCTCACCCGGCCCAAACCAACCTACCGGGGATTTGCATATCCTACCATATAAGGCCTCATACGGCGCCATCTAAATGCTGATAACTGTTATTGTACGCAAACTCAGCCAATGTCAGGAACTGATCCCAAGACCCTCTAAACTCAATCACGCATGTACGGAGCATATACTCAAGAATCTGAATAGTGCGCTCAGAGTGTCCGTCCGTCTAACGGTGAAAAGCTGTACTCATAGTCACCTAGGTACCCAACTCCTGTTTGACGGCTCTACAGAACCATGATGTAAATATTGAACCCCCGTCTGAGATGATAGAAACTAGAATGCAGATGGATAATCTCCCTAATATAAATCCCCGTTAACCGCTCCGCTGAGTAAGAAGTACACACTGGAATGAAATGAGCGGACTTGGTCAGCTGATCCACAACAACCCAAATAGAATCAAATTTATACGCCGTCATAAGGAGACTAGTTACTAAAGCCATAGAGATCTTCTCCCATTTCCACTCCGAAATCTCCATCTGCTGGAGTAACCCTCCCGAATATCATCAACATCGGGTACGTAGATCCGACCTTCATCCTTAATACTCTGTCATCACCAATAGTCACATCCCTAGCATCGCCATGCTGAACTGTTTCCCTGAGGACAAGCAAATGAGGGTCATAATATTGCTGCTCCCTGATACGATCAAAAAATGAAGACCGAGAAACCATACGGCTAGAACCCGATGGGGCTTCGAAAAGTCCAATCTCACGAACAGACTGGCTAAGGCCTGAACATTCATCGCCATAGGTCTCTCTGAAGCTGGTAAATATGCCAAACTCCCCAAACTCTCCGCTCGATGACTCAAGGCATCGGCTACCACAATGGCCTTGCCCGGGTGATAAAGAATAATGATATCATAATCCTTCAGTAGCTCCAACCATCTTCTCTGGTGCAAGTTCAGATCCTTCTGCTTGAACAAGTGCTGTAAACTCTGATGATCCGTGTAAATCTCACAAGGCACCCCGTACAAATAATGACGCCTGATTTTCAAGGCATGAACAATAGAAGCTAACTCAAGGTCATGGACATGATAGTTCTTTTCATGTACCTTCAACTGTCTGGACGTGTAGGCAATCACCCTACCGTCCTGCATGAACACCGCTCCAAGTCCGACTCGTGAGGCATCACAATAAACTGTATATGACCCCAAACCAGTAGGCAAAATAAGATTCAGGGCTGAAGTCAAAGCCGTCTTGAGCTTTTGAAAGCTTGCCTCACACTCGTCTGTCAACTAAAAGGGAGCACCCTTCTGGGTCAATCTAGTCATTGGGGCTGCAGTCGATGAGAACCCCTCCACAAAATGATGGTAATATCCCGACATGGAAAGGTAACTGCGGATCTCTATAGTTGAGGAGGGCCTGGGCCAACTCTGCACGGCCTCCACCTTCTCGGATCCACCCGAATGCCCTTACACGATACTACGTGGCCTAGGAATGCCACAGAACTCAACTAAAACTCACATTTTGAGAACTCTGCATATAATTTCTTTACTCTCAGGGTCTGAAGCACTGTCCTTAGGTGCTGCTCATGATCTTCCCGACTCCGGGAGTATACAAGAATATCATATATGAAAACAATGACAAACGAGTCGAGATAAGGCCTCAATACACTGTGCATCAAATGCATAAAAGCTGCTGGGGCATTGGTCAGCCCAAATGACATGACAAGGAAATCGTAGTGACCATACCGAGTCCTAAAAGTAGTCTTCGGGATATCCGGCTCGCGAATCTTTTGTTGTGATAACCTGAGAGCAAATCAATCTTAGAAAACACTTGTGCGCCCTGAAGTTGGTCGAATAGATCATCGATACGAGGCAAAGGTATCCATTCTTCACTGTAACCTTGTTCAAATGGCGATAATTGATACAAATGTGCATATAACCATCCTTTTTCTTTACTAATAAGACAGGAGCACCACACAGTGAAATAACAGGTCGAATGAAACCCTTATCAAGCAATTCCCGTAACTGATCCTTCAATTCCTTCAACTTAGAAGGAGCCATACTGCAAGGAGGAATGGATATAGGCTGAGTGCCCAGCAACAAATCAATACCGAAATTAATGCCCCGATCGGGCGGCATGCCCGGAAGATCAGCTGGAAATACATCGGGATAGTCCCGTACTATGGGACAAAATCAAAAGAAGGGGTATCAACACTGACATCTCTCATATAGGCCTATTACGCGGCACACCCCCTTCTGACCATACGCTGAGCTTTAAGAAATAAGGTAACTCTAATGAGAGTGTGATCTAAAGTACAACCCCACTCAATACGCAGAAAACCTGGCATAGCCAGCGTCACGGTCTTAGTGTGACAATCAAGAATAGCATAATGGGATGACAATAAGTCCATGCCCAAGATAATATCGAAATCAACCATACTGAGAAGTAATAAATCTTCCCTGGTCTCAAAACCACGGATAGTAACCAAACACGACTGATAAACGCGGTCCACAACAAACGAATCTCCCACATGATTAGAAACATAAACAAGAGAGCTCAAAGAATCTTGGGCTACGCCCAAATATGGAGCAAAATGAGAAGACACATAAGAGTAGGGGAAGGCTAGGTCGAATGGATTTGGCACACCTGTATAACAAACCCGAAAAATAACTGTGATGACAGAATCAGAGGCAACATCCTGAGTACGGATAGGCGGGGTAGCATCTGGGCTGTACCCATGGCTTGAGAACCTTCTGAGGCACGCTGTAGCTGAGAAGTCTGAGAAGGCGCACCCCTCCCAATTCTGGGGCATTCCCTAACCATATGGCATGTGTCACCAAACTCAAAGAAACCTCGTGCCGACGTGGTAGTGGGAACTGTGCAGTACGGGTACTCCGAAGACCCTTGAACACCCGAAACTCTATGGAAACTCTGAGATGCAAACTGAACTGGTTGACCCACAAAACCTCTAACATGAAGCACCCTGCCTCCAAAATAAGGACTAGTATGTCTCCCCGATCCACGAGGTCTACTCGCTCCTATATACTCTCCCTCCTCACCTCGTCTGTCCTCTACTCCCGAGAGGTCCTCACCACCTGCTGCACTAAAACCACATGCTCTTCTGGCATGAAACCTGAAACCTAACTAATGGGAACTCCCTTCTCTTGAGTGGGGGAGGCGGGAGTCTGGGTCCCTCCCCCGATCTGTGAAGTAGTCGGCACAACTTGAATCAATCCCGCCTGGATTAATGTAAAAACATGCTCAGGAACTGTATCAAAGTCTCCTGAAGGGCTGAGGCAGTAGTAGCTGTAGGCATATCAGGTTCTTGAAATCTAACTGAATTTGTTGGTGGTACCTCGGTGGCAGCTTGCGCAGGTGCTCTCGCTGCACCACATGCGCGTCCTCGACCTCTGCCCCGGTCCCGTCCTCTAGCAACGACAATAGGGGGCGTGGGTGTCCGATCATCTCGAGTAGCACGTGTCCTCACCATCTGTGAAAGAATAGGAGGTAGAAGTTTAGAATTGTGATGTCAAAAATCACACATGACAGGGAAGTCAAATAAAGTGAAGATGTTTCCTAAACAGTTACATAGCGTCTCGTAGATAAGTATAGACGTCTCCGTACCGATCAAAGAAACTCTAATAAACCGGCCTGTGTCCTGTGACTCCTATGAACCTAGAGCTCTGATACCAACTTGTAGTGACCCTAGTTCACCAATTGTGAACCTGTCATGACTGCACGTAGTCTTTGCGACTAGGAAGCATAACGCGTTGCAGAATTAACAATTTCTACAAAACAATAACCATAGAATACCGAATAACATAAAGAAATGTATGGAGTTGACGCCTGGCACAATACACTAAAATACCAAATGCTGTAAATAACTCCAAAACCCGGAATCCCACGGGCTACACAGGCTATAGAAGGACACACAATGTTCTAATCACCAGAATGGTCTAATACAAGAAGTACGGAGTTTAAACTAGCTAACTATAGGTAGAATGAGAGGGAGACTCTTCGTATCTCCGGATGCGGCAGAAGCATACCTCAAGTCTCCGAGTATAGATCCCTGATCACAAATAGTGCACCTGACCGGAAGTACCTGGATGTGCACATGAAAAATATGCACAGAAGAGGCATGAGTACACCACAGCGGTACTCAGTAAGTGCCAAGCCTAACATCGGTTGAGTAGTGACGAGGATGGTCAGGGCCCTACTGAGAATAAACATGATAACAATAGTGAACAGTGTAAGACAGAGAATAATCAGGAAAAACAATGATAGAAATAGGATAGATGCTGCAAGTCAATGACAATTAAGCTAAATAAGGAAGATAACACAACAAGGTATCACTACCTGGAGGATCTCCCGGGAATCGAACCCGTAGTCCATCATATCAATACCTGTAGGATCTTCTGGGAATCGAACCCATAGTCCATCATACCAATACCTGGAGGATCTTCCCGGAATCGAACTCGTAGTCTATTATATAAATACCTGGAGGATCTTCCGGGAATCGAACCCGTAATGCATCATATCAATACCTGGAGGATCTTCCGGGAACCGAACCCGTAGTTCATCATATCAATACATGGCGGATTTTCCGGGAATCGAACCCATAGTCCATCATATCAATATCTAGAGGATCTTCTGGGAATCGAACCCGTAGTCCATCATATCAATAGATGGAGGATCTTCCGGGAATCGAACCTGTAGTCCCAGTTTAAATGCGCAACCACAACCAAGAATTTAGAGGGAAAAAATCAAATATGGAACAACAACAATTAGGTATGACTAACCTAGCATGCTTCACGTAGTACAATTTAGGAAAATAAGCAATTTCGCAATTAATTCTATCTAATCATACTTTTCTAACTAACACAGATTACTCTTGCATTTGAAATCAATCAAACACACGGAGAAACACAGTTTAAACAATTCAAGTAAAGTGGATTTTTCAACAATTAGCACAAGTACACGCTCGTCACCTCACGTACAAGACTTTTAAATCAGCAGATAAGAAGTCCTAAGGGGAGAGGTCCCCTTACAAAGTTAGAAAAGCCACTTACCTCGAACCGGTACAAAATCACTATGAATTGATGCCCTTGCCACAATTTTCCGACTCCGAGTGGCCCAAATCTATTCAAACCAATTACATATTGTAAATAGCATCGCAAGTAACCAATTCACTTATTAAAATTAAAGCTAATGCGCGAAAACAATTATAATAACCATAACGCCCCTCAAGCCAACGTCTCGGAATCGAATAATTTTTACATTTTCGGAAATCTCGTACTCTCACGAGTAAAACCATATAAAAATATCCCAAATCGAGGTCAAATGCCCCCTCAAAACTCAATAGTTTAATCAATGAACTTTCACCCAAATTCTTCCATTTTTGATTCTAAATTCAAAATTAAAAGATGGATTTAAACACTAAATGATGGATTATAGCTAGAAATGAGCATAGAAACGTTACCCAATGATCTCCTCTTCAATTCTCACTCCAAATCGCTTTTCTCCCGATCTCCCAAATAATTGTTCAACTTTTGAAATTAAGTCTCGGATAAACCCTTGTCATAACAGTGATTTCCACTTTTGCGGTCCCGCTTGTGCGGAAAATCAACCACTTTTGCAGTTTAACTAAAGCCCCCAGGGACCGCTTGTGCGATCCAGGACCGCTTATGTGGTCACCGGTTTAGCGGGCTGCCTTTCGCTTCTGCAGTCCAAGCCCATTCCTTCACTGACCGCATATGCGACTACAATGCCGCATCTGGAGAACCACTTATGCGGCTCCTTTTTCGCAGATGCGGAAACAACTGAAGCAGTTGAAGAAAACAATGCAACGACCTCCGAAATCTCTGTTTAACCACCTGAATTCATCCCGAGGCTCCCGGGACCTTAACCGAAATCACAGACATGACCTTTTACCTTATTCAAACTTATTCCAATCCTTAAAACATCTAAAACAATACTTAAACGTCGATTAAATCAAAGATTCAAGCCTAAGAACTTCAAGTTCATCCAAAACACACTTTCGATCCAAAACCTATTCAACCCTCGTCCAATTGACCTGAAACTTTGCACGCACGTTCCAAATGACATGATGGTGGTACAACAACTTCTGACAGAACCACCAAATTCTAACTTTCGGCATTTGTAGCCTAAATAAGCTATAGACATCCAAAATACATTACGAACATGCTCCTGACCCCTAAATCACCTAATGGAGCTAACAGAACCATCGAATTTCTGTTCTGAGGTCATCTTCACACTGTTGGGATTACGGACCACTTTCCTTCACTTATGCTCTCATTTAGGGACTAAGTGTGCCAAAACAGTCCGAATTCTATCACCGAACATCCGAGCAAACCAAAATAGCAGAATGAACTTAGGGGAAGCATTAAATGGGGAAACATGCTTAAATTCTAAAGACGACTGACCGGGTGGTCACAGGTACCCCTTCTTCTTATTCAAAAACTCAATTAGCTACTAAAATAATAGGTTTAAATTTAGGTGCTAAAAGATACAGTACAAAAAAAGGCCCATTTTTGGTACCTTGAATTAAGGAGGGATATATGTTGCATTAATTATACTCTTAAAATACACTATGGTATAGAATTGATAATTTGGTACACTAAATGTAATTTTGTCAAACCTTAAACATTGAGGATAATAAGATTTCCTATATGGCATAGGAAGGTAAAAATCTCATTACGGTTGTACTAGACTAAGAAAATTAGGCGATAGAGATGGCGATACATGATCTACTTTTGTCATTTGTCAATTGGTGATTACTTTTGTTAATGAACATACTGTAGGAGTTTAAGCTTAAAATAGTTTAAAATAGAGCAAATGAAAAATAGAAGGAAAAATAAAATAAATTGAACTTTCCTCTTTTATAAAGGGACGACGTGTCATATTGGAGGAGGAAAAGAGTTATGAACAAATTTATTAAGAAATCTTGCATTAAGAGTTGTCTTGGCTAGTAGTTTCTTTTTTGCCAATAGCATATGCAAGACTTTTTGCAAGCGATTATTAGTATTTGAAGAAGTTAACAAATCAATCAATAATTATAATGACAAGTGTCTCATTTTTTTCATATACATATTTAATATTTTTATTTTATTTACTATCTATATATACATATCTGGTACTACTTTGACTTTTCGCTAGAAGTAGGTTTTAATTTTGGTATATAAAAAGCGAATAGAATTTCCAACAAGGAAAAATAATATTTTAATTTTTTCACACGGTTAAGAAGATAGTAATAAAGGTCCATATACACATTCATATTAGGACCTCAGTATTGTATGTAAATATGGTGCAAATTCAAATTAGATGAACCATTGAATTTCAAACATCGGTTGATTAAATAAAAAAGAATCCAAAATGAAAAACAGTTGCTTTGACATTTTAAGTAAACCGAAATTTGAAACAAAAATCATAATTAACCATGCCTTATAGGGAAATGACCGTTACACTCATAAATTCAAGCACCAATAGAGAAAAAGAAAAAAAAAGGTTCAATGGAATTGTTAGCTGTTGCTTCCACTTTTTCTGGCAAGAGTCAACCCCTTTTCTTTTTATCCTGGAAATATTATTTAATAATTTACCACTAAACATATTAATAAAGAATAATACACCAGTATTTATTTAGAATATATATATATATATATATATATATATATATATATATATATATATATATATATATATATATATATATATATATTTGGAGGAACTTTTATTGGCATTGGTCGAATCAACAGTGAGCTTTGTGATAACATATGGCTGACACAAGAACAATTTTCTATTATTATAAAAGTTATATAATATTGTTTTTGTATTATAAATTATTAGAAATCATTAAAAAGGGGAGGCAGTGGCATGCTTGTGCTAGAAGATGTTTACAACGAAAGGTAGTGCAGCGTTCTTGGTCTTTTGAGCAACCAAACACGTATAGCCACATAGCCATTTACCTTTTCTTAAATTAAATTATAATTATAAAGGATTACACGATCTCCGTCATAAATAATCGTCTATCCGTTTTATTTTATGTGACACTCCTCAAGGTAAATACTTATTCACATTTGATGTTTATACTGTAAAATAAAAAATGCAAGACATATATTTTATCACTTAACCATGCTTAAATGATATGCATTCTTATTTAAATTTTTAACTGTTAACAACTTGTTTGGATTGTTATTAAATGCCGTTTCAAAATTTATCGTATTATACAATATTATTTGATATATACAATATTTGAATAGATTGTATTATTTGTCATCGTTTTATGATGTCATGCACCAACAGTATCAAGAATAAACTTGTAAACGAAGAAAAAATAGGATATGGAATAGAATTATTATATAAAAGAGTAGGGCAAATGATAAAATATGATTATTTAATAATAAGGAAGGAAAGATGATTGAAAAATAAGATAACGACATTACCATATTAAATTCGTCATTCCATAAAATGACACTTTTTTAACGATATAATATAATAAAAGTTAAGCAACAATTAAAATAAATATTATATTTAAACTAACATAATGGTACAATACAATAGGTAACAACTCTCCAAACAAAGGTTAAATTAATTACTTTGTTTGATGTAAACGCCCAGTGGACCTAAGTAGGAACTCTCTTTATAATCTAGTCTAAAATTTTTGCTTTGTAATATTTCCGTTCAAATTATAAAATCTTTGATCATTGAGCTTTGTTTAGGGACGTAAAATCTATTTTATAATTACACGAATTTTAATACGCGTCCCCAATACCTTGGCACGAATCTCTCACAATTTCTATCTTGATTCACACGGGTGTGTATCTCCATGTTACGAATTTTTATTTATTTATTATTATTATTATTATTATTATATTTATTTTTATCTTTCAACAAAAAATAATTGTGGCTGTCAAGGAATTAAGTCTCATGAAAGACGTAATAGGACCACACAATTCAATTATTTTATTTCTTTTCGGAAGTTTAAAAAAGAGAACGTGGAAAAGAAAGAATATGCATGAAGATAAGCCTTTAATTTAATTAAGAGGATTCTTTTGAACTTTTGTAGAGGGTTGCGTCTGATGCCTTCCAATGCCAGCAACATACACCAAAATATGAAATAATTCAATTCTAGTAGAAAAAGGAGAAGAAAGCAGAGACATGTATCAATAATTCCCGAAAAGAAAATTAAAATTAATTATATCTTCATTTTTTTAGTACACTTATTTATAGCTTCAAATTTCAATACATATACTGTATAATCATATCATATCATAAGTCCGAAATTGAAACGATAATCTTTAGGACAAAAAATATATTTTTAATGTTTAAGATAACAGTTACAAAAATAGGTATTTCGCAGTATTATACTGCGAATTGGGTTAACGAAAATTTTGTTGTTAAATCAATTCCCAGTACAATATTGTAAAATATTAAATAATTTTTTTAAAATTAAAGATCTGGTCCCATGCTTATTTTAAATAAACAGTTCCATTATAGTACTGCGAACTAGTAATTCGCAGTACTATACTGCGAATTGCTTATTTAAAATAAGTCCCTTCTTCTTTTTCACAGACAACGACATATTCCCCCCTCCATTAAAATACTCTTCTGACTTCAATCGAGGTATTTCGATTAAGATTATATGGAAACTTGTATAGTAATTTATTCGATACCCGAATTTATGTTATGTTTATGACCAAAAATGCTATCGGATTGTTTGTGTTATATTTGATTTATATACCCGAATTTATGTTATATTTGTGACCAAAAATGCTACCGGATTATTTGTGTTATGTTTAATTTATATACACAAATTTATGTTATGTTTGTGACCAACAATGCTTAAAATTTGATAAATAATTTGTATTCTTATATAATTTGTATTAAAATTTGATAAATAATTTATATTGTTAAATAATGTTATGTTCATTTGTATTTATTTTGTTTATTTGTATTTAATGTTAGTGCCTTTTAGTGTAGTAAAATATAGAGCCTTTTAGCGTAATAAAAATGTAGAGCCTTTTAGCGTAGAGTCTCAATAGCTAACAAAATTTTAAAAATGTTTAATTGAGACTCAAAATAATTAAGGATAACTCAGTGCTACCGGCCTCAAAAATCAATTCCGAAACCCATACATAATTATTCACTCCAATTAAAAAAATTAATTTAATTCTTTCAGGTAATAAAATTCTAAGAATATTGAAATTGAGAAACATAATAATTAAAGATAACTAGGTGCTATCGGGATTAAAAAATCAAGCCTGGAACCCATATATAATTACTCTCTCCAATTCAAAAATTCATAATTTAAATCTTTCAGGTAATAAAATTCTAAAATGATGAAATTGAGAAGCATAATAATTAAAGATAACTCGGTGCTACCGGGCCTAAAAAATCAAGTCTAAAACCATACATAATTATTTTCTCCAATTCAAAAACTTATAATTTAAATCTTTCAGGCAACAAAATTATAAAATGATGAAATTGAGAAGCATAACAATTAAAGATAACTCGATGTTACCGAGCCTAAAAAATCAAGCCTGAAACCCATACATAATTATACTCTCCAATTTAAAAATTTATAATTTAAATCTTTCAGGTAACAAATTCTAAAAATATTGAAATTGAGAAGCATAATAATTAATGATATCTCGGTGCTACTTGGTCTAAATAATCAAGCCTAGAACTTATACATAATTATTCTCTACAATTCAAAAATTTATAATTTAAATCTTTAAGGTAAGAAATTCTAAAAGTTTTAAAATTGAGAAGCATAATAATTAAGGATAACTCGGTGCTATCAGGCATTGAAAATCAATCTTGGAACCCATACATAACTATTTTCTCCAATATTAATAATAATTAATTATTTAATTTATTAAACTGACACAAATAATTAATTTTGTTTAAATTATAATTGACAATATGGCCTTTCCTTCTGCATGCGCATCCTGGACCTGCAGAGAATCAGCTATTAGTATTGCAGGGTGACCATATGTCCTCATATGTTTGGGAGGGACAACTATCAGAGCAGCCTCTCCGGCCCAGGAGACCTGACGATTTGTGGGCGTTTATTGCGGAGCATCCTTTCCATGAGCGCGTAGTACATCTCCTCCAGAGTACGGGATTATATACCATTTTTTAGCTTAGATGTATGCAAATTGATTGGTCGCTCATCCACGCCTTGGTAGAGCGGTGGCGACCGGAGACACATACTTTTTATCTGCCCACTGGAGAGGCCACCACCACACTGAAGGATGTCCAGGTTTAATACGGACTGCGCGTAGAGGGACGCGCCTTGACACTGCCCCACTACATAGAGGAGCGCCTCATGCATAGTTGGCGGATCTGATGGGGCAGTTGACTGGTTTTAGACCTCAGGGTTAGCAGGGGGCAGTCGCGTCGCGTTGTCATTCATTAGAGATCAGATGGCAGATTTGCACCTAGATATTACCCACGAGACGGAGGATCATTGAATATCGAGGTACACGCAGTTGCGTTGCTCCTGCTCTTCGGGTGTGTCTTGTTCCCAGACACTTCCGAGAATAAAGTGAGTATGTGCTTTGTTTATTATCTAGTAGAGCTGGGTGAGTTACCCCAGTACAGCTGGGGTGCTAGTGTTCTGGTGTACCTGTATAGGAGCATGTGCCAGGCGAGCATAGGTCCGGCGGTTGATATATGTAGTTTCTGCCCCTCCTACAGGTGATGAAATTTCCGAATAATTTTTTCTTTACTCCAAATTCTATATCGTGAGATGACTTGTAAATTTTACATTAACATTTTACCTTAGGTTTGGGCCTAGCAGCGGATCATGTCGTTGCAGCCACCTCTACCAGCACTTCCTCCGGGTCAGCATTATCCGTTTCTCCCTCTAACTATCAGGTGGATTCAGCGGCGTAGGAGCTACCGAGGGACAAATGCTCACCATAATCTCCCCCTTCTCAGGGATGTGTTAGATATGTTGGTGGACGGACAGGTAAATATGTACCTACACTTGTTTTAAATTGAGTTGTATTTTGCATACTAACTTTTATCTTATTATTTGGTAGTTCATCTGGATGCCATACAACATCGAGTTGCTTGCTCAGCTACCGTCTTGTTGCTCAGTCGACCAGCTTATTTTGATCGCCGATGATATTGTGGGATCACGTTGAGTATCATGCCACGGAGCTTGTGCTTCGACAGTTTGGCCGTCCAAAAACTATGAAATCAATTTAATGTTTGGGGTTTTCACATGCTTTTCCAACACAAAGATGTTCAATATTTGAACAAGCATATCAAAATATAACGTTAAAAAATAAGATGTAACAAGATTTTGGAATTTTATTTTATTTCATATAAATTGAAACTTACACAAGTACAAACATGAATTTAAAAAAAAATACCAAAATGAAATACTACGGGTATCCTTGATAGTTGGGTACGTTTGATGAACTTGCACCGAGATTACCACCGCCACGCACACTCGCGAAATGACATTTACGATGGTCGTGTCCTGTTTGCGAGCATATGCCACATTTACGTGCATAAATAGTGTCACCAATATCCATTTGGTTCCGTATGCACGTTCTCTTTTTCGCTTGCAGCTTGCCAAATAGTCCTTATTACATACCATCTTAAAAGTTTCTGGCGGCCAATAATGCTCAGCGCCTAATGGCTGCAGCTTTCCACTATACGTGTCTACATATGTAGCAACACTGTATTTCCTATCAATATAGTTTGTTGACCCATATCCAACTTGTTGAAAGCACTTCAACGTATGTGCGCACGACATGTGGTAGATGGTCCATTCCACATGAACACAGCTTTCTATTTTCATTCATGTCTGTAGATTATTCCCACGGTGTCTGCTGATAGTTTTCTTAACTTCAAAAAGACCTCGCTCATGATCATACTGAAGAAATAAATGCCACTGTGCTCACCTCCTGGACCTTTCAAATCTTCTCATGGGTATTGGCATAAATTTAACACCACGGTCCATCAATGCTGAGGCAGCTGCATGCCTTTCAACAAACCTCTTCGCGCTCTATTTGAATGTCATGAGGACCAAGGCAGTGACAGGAAATCCACGGTCAGACTTCAACAAGCCGTTGAATGACTTCGACACGTTTGTAGGGATGGCTCCCCATCGTCTGCCGCCATCAGCACCCAATGTCCACATGTGAAGCTCATGCCCCATAATCCAAGTATATGCTCTTGGTTCTAATGACCGGATCGCTTCCATGCACCTCGTGAATTTGCATTGCTGGTGCTCAGTTGCAGCCATCCACATTAAGTCATGCAAGGTATTTTCGGGAAATTTCTTCTAAAAATAGGCCTTCAGGTACCGCACGCAGTAACGGTGGTATGCATATGGTTCTTGCCATTCAGGCAAGTGACGCACAGAACTCAAAATACTACCATGCCAATAAGATATTAGATAAATACACGAGCGCTGTTTGACAACGTGCTGCTTCAAGTGGTTCAAAAAAAGCCTCCATGTCTCTTCGCTTTCGTTGGCACATATGGCAAAAGCTAATGGAAATATTTGCCCGTTGGCATCTACTGCAATTGCAATCAAAAGCTTAATATCATACTTTCCATAGACATGAGTACCCTCTATGGAAATAACAGGACGACCATGCACAAAATCATCAATTTTCGGTTTAAATGACCAGAACACATAGTTAAAAATATATTCGGGTCTATCCGGACTCCGCTCACACCTCCATTCAACAACAGTGTCGGGGTTAAAGTGTTGCAATGCAACCATTTACCTGGGTAGATTTGAATAAGACTTATCCAGTCGCCATAAATAAGTTCAAAGGCACATTTGCGACCGAGATATGCCTTTCTTTTGGTTATAGTACAACCATACTCCTGGTGGACCGCAGTAATTAAACGTGGCTAACGGGCCGGGTTGAACTGGGATCAGACTGGTTTAAACCGGGACCGGACTGGCCCGGTTCGTAGGGGGTCGGGTGGGCTGGGTTCGTGAGGGGAGGGGTTTGTTCTGTTCACATTTTTTAATGGGTATGGACAGGTTGGTCCCGGTCTGGATGAACAGTAGACATAACCGGTTAAACCGGCCTGAATCGGCCCAGTACCAACGAGAAATTTTTTTTTGTTTTTTAATTTTCTAACGTGGTGGGGCCCATCAGACCGTTGGCAACGGTCAGAAACCCACTGATCCGTTGGCCAACGGATTTCTTTGCAAAAATGGCCATTTTTTGTTTATTTTTTTGGATTTAATAATTTACAAAATTAACCCTTCTAAAAATCTAGAAATACCCCTCCCTCCTCTTCTTCATTTATTCACCCAAAATTCTTATCTCAATTCTCAAATTCTCAAGTTCTCTCTTCCTTTCAATTTGCAAGATTTCATCTTCTAATTTTATAATTTTTATTTGGCTCTCTTTTCTTGAATTTAATTTATCGAAAATTTCCATTCAAAATTTGAAGCTTGAAGTTCAAAATTGATATACTTGCTTGACGTTTGTTCATGGTAGCACCAGAATTACGTAACCAAGTGCTCAATTTATTGTCGAATTCGGTGCACTCCCACCAACTCTTTCTCTTATTTAATATTTTAATTGCATATTTAATTTTAGCTTATACTTTAAATTTTTACAATATTTTTAGTGCTGCTAAAAGAGCGTGTAGAAAAGTTACTGGTAGGGGTGGAAATAAAAAAAGAGGTAGTCCTGGAACTTCTGATAGTAATAGTAATGACCCAATAACACATATTTTTGAACCACCGCCTAATGATAATGTAGAGATAGATATGAATTTAAGAAAAAAGAAAAATATAAGAATGTTGTTGAAAAAATGCAAGCAAAATTCAAAAAATATTTCTTTCCAATTCTTCCGATTAACTTAATTGGTGCAGTTTTAAATCCTTCTATTAAAATGTGTGATTGTCACCAATTAATGAATGCTTTATATACTTATATGGAGATTGGAGAAACTGAAACCCCAAATTTATATGTTTCTATGAACAAGCTAAATGAATATTTACAACAACTATATAATTATTATGCAAATGAATGTGATAATGCTGCTCGTGCTTCTGGCGATGTTAATCCCGCTATGCAATGTAGCGCTTCTTCTACTGTGGATGATGAAGAAGTCCTTGATAGTTTTAATATTTTTTCTACTTTCTAACACTCAAGCTAGTAGCAAAAATACTGATGAACTTCAATTCTACTTGCAGAAGCAAAAGGAGCCTCGCACAAAGGAATTTTCACCGTTGGGATGGAGACATAAAAATGGAAAGTAATTTCTTGTTCTTTTCGCTATGGCTCGGGACCTGCTGAATCTGCCAATTTATACTGTTACATTGGAGAGTGCATTTAGCCAAGCAAGACAACAAATTGGAGACACCCGCCACTCATTGGGAAGTAATGCTTTGGAAGTTTTAGTATGTTTTATAGATTTGATTAGATCGGAACGAAGAAATCAACGAAAGGAAGATGTTGATAGCCCAGAAGACGAGGAACTTGGAGATATATTAACATATGGAAATTCATCTGAATTTAACACGCCAGAAGAAGGTCAATCGGTTCATATTGATTATGATAAACTTGCTAGGGCAATGCAAAACATTTGAAATTACTACTTTACTAGTTTACTTGTTAGAAAAATGTAAACATTTTATTTTTTAATTTTTGAAGTTGAAATTAAGAAATAAAGTAGCACTTGCAATAAGTGTGATTTTTTCCCATCTTACTTGTATTATTTTAATTATTACAAAGTATTAATATAACTTACAATATATACAAAATTCCAAAAAGAAGTGAAAATACACTATACCCGGCCCAACCCGGCCCCCTCAACTCGTAACCCTTATGGTTCAATTTTTACCTGAACTAACGCAGCCCGCTAGAACCCGTTACCATGCAAGCCCGAACCGGCCCGGCACAGAACACCGACGGGTAAAAAAAATCGACCCAGTCCGGCCTGGCCCACCCGTTTAACAACTTTGCTGTAATACACTCTTTAATCTTGAACTTAACGGACAATGCCAAATATGGAATCAAGACAAGAGAAATCAAGTCCACATCCAATTTGAATTGATTCTCATTGTATGTGTCCATTTCACATCTATGATCATTAGCAAATTTACCAACTTTCCACAAATCGGATTTCTTCTTGGTGGCACGCAATATCCAGTGACAACCCAAAAATCATCTACGACGTACAACCTTGTATTTCGCTGTAGTTGACTCACTTACAGTCATCTCACGTCACTCTCTTATATTATAGGTTTTTGCAGCCCTAATTAGGCGAGCTTTATCGGGGAAGTACATGTGCTTTGTCAGAATAGCTGGTCTAGACTCATCCCACATTTGTGACCGAAATTCATCATCATCCCTTGTGAGGGCATCCACGTTCGGCATGCTTGAAAAATTATCAAGATAGGGAATATTCTGCTCATGAAATGGCACGTGGGACTCGTACACTCTTGGTCTAGCGGGAGGTGGAGGATTATACTCCCTCGTCAGATCAGGTTCAACATTCACATTCTCCCTCGTCAGCTCAGGTTCAACATTCACATTCTCCCTCGTCAGCTCAGGTTCAACATTCACATTCTCCCTCGTCAGCTCAGGTTCAACATTCACTTCCTCCTCCTTTTCATCACCCTCATCATGGAAGGGTGTGTCATCCCCAGACTCATCCGCATTACTGTCATAATTACTATCATCTTCCTGACTCTGCGCATCTACCAAATTACGAGGAAATATGTCATATATGGGAAACTGTGTGAGATCAGGAGCTTCAAGAAGTTTGTTTTCACTGTATAAAACGAACAAAAAGATAAGTTGCCCAAAACTCCAGAAAAATACTCTTGATAACGCTGTATCATTTTCTTACACGTCGTATTGTCTTGATGTTTCATGATGGATATTTTCTTGTTGGTCACGACTCCGGGATGGACTATAGTGGTCCAATACTCCAGAACTATGCATATTCCAACTAGGGGCGGGGTCATAACTTGTAAAATTCATATCCGGACAGTATACTCTATAAAATATATGAGTGTTAATACAAATCCATTTCAAACATAAAATAGAAATCACTTAAGCATAGTAATTTTTTTTTACCAGTCGTCTTGTTGATTATATAAAGTCAAAAAATTATTTTGTGTCTACTCATTCGCCGGCGGTGACAAGTCTAAATCAAGGCAAGCTCTTTCATCAGAAATTTGTCCGGCAAAAATTTCTCCAGAATAACAATCCGATGATTGGGGGTTATCCCTGCTATGCACGCTCTCATTATTGGGAATGTCTTCCACATTGACGTACCTTTTTAATAATTTTATTACAATAAATTCCATGTATTTATCAGGTATCCGCAAAAAGTCTCTAAGAGTTTCATCATTCTCGATGTTAAACTCATAATAATAAGCAAACCCTGCGGAGTCACTGAATACGGAAATCTCTCGGTTATTTTAAGGTTAACCGAATGCCTCCTCTCACTCATGTTTTTCCTAACAACGATACTAATGTATCGTACTCCATAGTAAGTGACAATTTATTATGACACTGTGGAGCTATACCTCATAGAGTTTGTCAAGTCCCACATTTTCCCACTATTGCGAGTCGTGATAGCGCCTACTGTCGGAGCTAGGCAAGCCTACATTTTTAAACATTTCACAAAACTTTAATCTAAAATAGCTTAATAACTGAAAAAATTAATTAAAAACCACGTGGAAGACTTTCAACAAAAATAACAATAGAAAAGTGCGAAAGTTTGTAATATGTCTCTTCCAGTATCTGGTGTCACTACTCACGGACTACTAATAGAGAGTACAAAAAACATATGTCTGAAAGAAATTGCATAATAAGTCTGTTTCGATATAATGAAAACAAATGGAACAAAATAGACGAGACTCAGGGCCCGAAAACGCCATCGAACAACGTAGGAGTCTCTGGACTGAAGGCGCGCTCCCAAGCTACTGTTGCGGTCCGTAAGCTATCTCCTAACCTGTGCACAAAAGGGCACAAAAGTGTAGCATCAACACAAATAACCCCATGTGCTGGTAAGTGCTTGGCCTAACCTTGACGAGGTAGTAACGAGGCTAGACCGGACCTACCACAATCAACCTGTACAGAAATATGTGCAATAACGGAAAGATAGCTAAATTTAAACAGATAATGGGAAGGGGACATGTTGTGGGGTGTAATAATTCAATTATAAGACCACCGAACAAGAAATGGAAACTGAATATTTAACATTTATAAAAGAAAGCCAGTGAATCAACAACTGCACGGCACCAACCTTCGTGCTTTTACTCTCAATTCTCACCAAAACTATCAAATATAGTGCACGGCATCACCCTTCTTGCTTTCCTCACCAAAATTGTCAAATATAGTGCACAGCATCACCCGTCGTGCTTTCCTCACATAACTCTCACATCAAGGCACAGAATGACCCTTCGTGCTCAAATAATCAAGAAACATGGCACGGAAAGACCCTTCGTGCATAATTATCAAAATACGGCACGAAAAGACCCTTTGTGCACAATCTCTCTTCCTCACCCAATCAACGGTCACAACAAATCGGGGAAAGGAATATACAACAAGATTAATCATCCCGGCAAGGGAGAACAATATAAAAATAAGTTCCGGCAAGGGAGAACAATTCAAAAATAAGTCCCGGCAAGGGAAAACAATTCAACAACAAGTCCCGGCAAGGGAAAAGCACCACACTTCCTTCTTTAACTCATTTACTTCTCACCTATTACTTCATAATTCATTTAACAAGTAACTAACTCAATTTTTTCACCTCTTTCGAATTTAAAATCAATTACAACTCACAGTCATGCTTGACTCGGGTGCATAGGTAATTGTCACCATACCTATACACCGACTCGACATAGCACATAGAAAATATTGTCCTAATCTTATTCCCTCAAGCCAAAGTTAGATCAAACACTTACCTAAAAAGCTTCCAAACTCAACTCACGCCTCTAGGATAGCTTTACCCCTCGAATTCGCCTCAAAACCGATCGAATCTAATCACAATTTACTCTAATGTATCAACAAATGCTAGTTAAATCAATTTGAATTCATAAGAATGAAATTCCCAAAGTTTACCCAAAAGTTTCAAAAATGCCCCCGCGCCCACATGGTCAAAACTTGAGGTTCGAACCAAAACCGGGTTATCCATTTTCCCACGAGTTCATATATGCGATTTGTTTTGAAATCGGAAACCAAATTGAGGTCCAAATCTCCATTTGAAGAAAACCTAGGTTCTACCCCAAATCCCCATTTTTACCCATTGAAAGCTTTGATTTTAAGATGAAATCATGATAAAAGATGTTAAAGATTGAAGAAATGAGTAAAAGTTAACTTACAAGTGATTTGGGAAGGATGGAGTTGATAGAAAATCGCCAATGAAGGTTTGGGGTTTTGAAAATATGAAGAATGAGGTTTAAATCGTCTAAGTATAGAATGCACAATCGCAGATATCGCAATTGCAAAGATTTTTTCGCAATTGCGAACAATGTAGAAGGAATGGAGGATGTCGTAATTGCAAGGATTTGTTCGCAGTTGCGAACAAGGTAGGACATGGGCGGGATTCGCATTTGCGACATATTTCATCATATTTGCGAAGTTAGTCCATCTGGGGAGGTTCGCATTTGTGGACGTTTAATCGCATTTGCGATCTCAGGCCAAACCCCCTTCCTCGCGTTTGCGAAGAAAAGTTCGCTTTTGGGAACTCTGGCCTTACTGGGCTCATCTCGCATTTGCGATCCGTGGCTTCGCAATTGCGAAAATTGCAGAAGCCTTATGCCATAAATTTTCCAAAACATGAGAAATGCAATTCGATGCCTAACCAAAAGTCACCCGAGCCCTCGGGGCTCCAACCCAAAAATACGCACAACTTCAAAGTCATCCTACGGACTTACCCGTGCGATCAAATCGCCAAAATAACATCATTTGCATAGAACCAACCCTCCAAACACATGATTTTCATTTCAAAGTTCAAAACATCCAAATTTCCATTTTTAGTCCGAAACACGTCAAATGACGTGCGTTTTCAACCAAACTTTACAAATAGCGCTTAACACTCATTTAAGACCTGTACTGGGCATCAGAACCAAAATACGAGCCCGATACCGTAACTTTCTAACTCATTTTTAATTTCAATTTTTCATATAAATTTTAGATAAATAATTTCTTTCAAAAATTCCATACTCGGGCCTGGGACCTTGGATTTCGATTCCGAAAATACGCCCGAGTCACATATTTTTCTACGGACCCTCCGGGACCGTCACATCACGGGTCTGGGTCTGTTTACCCAAAATGTTGACCAAAGTTAACTATAGCAATATTATTATCAAAATTCATAGTTTTTAACACATATTTCATATATTTTCACATAAAAATTTTCTGGCTTTGCACCCGGACTCTGCATGCAAATAGAGCAACCCAATAAGAGGTTTTCAAGGCCTCGGAAGAACCAAGAAAGGGAGAATTATGGTGATGACCCTTTGGGTCGTCACATCCTCCACCTCTAAGACAATCGTTCGTCTTCGAACGAACGAAAGAAAGAAGTACCTGATTCGGGGAATAGATGGGGATAACGGCTCCGCATATTAGACTCGGACTCCTTGGTCGATGCCTCAGGAGTCTGAGCTCTCCACTAAACATGCACTGAAGGAAAACTCCGCGACCTCAATTGTCGGACCTGCCAGTCCAAAATAGCTACCTGCTCCTCCTCATATGACGACTCCTTGTCCAATTGGACAGTATTGAAATCTAACACATGGGCGGGATCGGCGTGATACTTCCGAAGCATGGACACGTAAAAAATCGGATGCACAGTTGACAAGCTAGGCGGCAAGGCAAGTCTATAAGCCACCTTCCCCACGCAGTCAAGAATCTCAAATGGGCCAATAAACCTAGGGCTAAGCTTGCCCTTATTCCCGAATCTCATCACGCCCTTCATAGGCGATACACAGAGCAACACTCGCTCACCAACCATGAAAGCAACATCCCTGACCTTACGATCTGTATAACCCTTCTGCCTAGACTGTGTTGACCGAGTCTGTCCTGAATGATCTTGACCTTATCCAAGGCCTCCTGTACCTAATCTGTACCCAATAACCGAGCCTCTCCCAGCTCAAACCATCCGGCTGGGGACCGACATCGCCTACCATACAATGCCTCATACGGAGCCATCTGAATATTGGACTAGTAGTTGTTGTAGTAGGCAAACTTTGCTAAAGGCAAGAACTGGTCCCACATGCCTCCAAAATCAATAACGCAGGCTCGTAGCATATCCTCAAGAATTTGAATGGTCCTCTCGGACTGACCGTCCATCTGGGGGTGGAATGCTGTACTCAACTGGACCTGGGTGCCCAACTCATGCTGTACCGCTCTCCAAAAATGTGAGATAAACTGCGGACCCCAGTCCGAAATAATAGATATGGGCACCCCATGAAGGCGAATGATCTCTCTGATATAGATCTCATCATATCTCTCGGATGAATAAGTGGTGGCAACTGGAATAAAATGTGCGGACTTGGTTAGCCTATCAACAATAACCCATATAACATCAAACTTCTTCCGAGTCATCGGAAGGCCAGTAATGAAATCCATGGTGATTCTCTCTCACTACTACTCGGGAAGCTCAATCCTTTGAAATAACCCACAGGGTCTCTGATGCTCGTACTTAACCTGCTGACAATTCAGACAACGAGCCACATATGCAACAATGTCTTTCTTCATTTTGTGCCACCAATAATGTTGTCTTAAATCCTGATACATCTTCACGGCGCCCGGGTGAATAGAATACCGAGTTGTGGGCCTCTGCTAGGATCGACTCCCGGATACCATCAACATTGGGCACACAAACTCGCCCCTGCAATCTCAATACGCCATCATCTCCCAAAGTCATCTCCGTGGCACCTCCCCGCTGCACCGTGTCTCTCAGGACACACAAATGGGGATCATCAAACTGCCGCTCCCGGATACGCTCCATTAATGATGAACGAGCAACTGTGCAAGCCAACACCCTGCTAGGATCAGAAATATCCAATCTCACCAATCTATTGGCCAAGTCCTGAACATCCAAGGCAAGCGGTCTCTGGCTGACCGGAATATAGGCAAGACTACCCATGCTGGTAGACTTTCTACTCAATGCATCGGCCACCACATTGGCCTTCCCTGGGTGGTATAAGATAGAAACATCATAGTCTTTCAACAACTCCAACCACCTCTACTGTCTAAAATTCAACTCTTTCTATTTGAACAAAGATTGAAGGCTCTTGTGATCCGTGTACACCTCACACATCACACTATACAAATAATGCCTCCAGATCTTCAAGGCATGAACAATGGCTGCCAACTCTAGGTTATGAACTGGATAATTCTTCTCGTGGATGTTCAACTGCCTCGAATCATATGCTATGACCTTGCCATTCTGTATCAACACTGTGCCAAGCCTGATACGAGAGGCCTAACAATACACAGTATAAGGCCCAAATCCAGTGGGCAAAACCAATACCGATGCTGTAGTCAAGGCTGACTTGAGCTTCTAGAAGTTCGCCTCGCATTCATCTAACCACCTGAACTGGGCATCCTTCTGGGTCAATCTAGTCATCTGGGCTGCGATGGATAAAAACTCCTCCACGAAACGCCTGTAGTAACCAGCTAACCCCAAGAAGCTCTGAATCTCTGTAGCTGAAGCTGGTCGAGGCCAATTTTTGACTGCTTCTATCTTCTTTGGGTCCACCTGAATACCCTCTTCTAATATGACATGACCCAGGAATGCGGCTGAACTCAACCAAAACTCGCACTTTGAGAACTTGGCGTACAACTGACTATCCTTCAGAGTCTGAAGAACCCCTCTGAGGTGCTGCTCATGCTTCTCCTGAGTGCGGGAGTATATCAAGATGTTGTCAATGAATACAATCACAAATAAATCCAAATAGGGCCTGAACACTCGGTTCATCAACTTCATGAATGCTGTCGGGGCATTGGTCAACCCAAACGACATGACCAAAAACTCATAATGCCTATACCGAGTACGAAATGTTGTCTTAGGGACATCAGACGCCCTAATTCTCAGCTGATGATAACCAGACCTCAAATCTATCTTCGAGAACACCCTAGCACCCTGAAGTTGGTCGAACAAATCGCCAATACTCGGCAGTGGATACTTTTTCTTTATCGTCACCTTGTTCAACTGCCGGTAATCAATGCACATCCTCATCGACCCATCCTTTTTCTTCATAAACAACAGTGGTGCACCTCAAGGTGATACACCGGGTCTAATGAAACCCTTATCAGGCAAGTCCTGAAGCTGCTCCTTCAACTCTTTCAACTCTGGCGGGGCCATGCGATACGGTGGAATGGAAATAGGCTGAGTACCAGGAGCCAGATCAATACAGAAATCAATATCTCTATCGGGCGGCATACCCGGAAGGTCTGAAGGGAAAGCCTTGGGGAACTCCCGAACAATAGGAACATAGTCAATAGATCGAACTTCTGCTCTGGAGTCGTGAACATACACAAAATATGCTAGAACCCCTTCTCGACCATATATCGAGTCTTGACTTACGAAATAACACTACGGGTGGCATGACCTGGCCTGGGGTCCCCCTCCACTCAAGTCCGGAAAAATCTGGCAAGGCCAAAGTCACGGTCTTGGCGTGACAATCCAAAATAGCATGATGCAAGGACAACCACTCCATCCCCAATATAACATCAAAGTCCACCATGTGTAAAAGAAATAAGTCGACACGGGTCTCAAGACCCTCAAATACCACCACACAAGAACGATGCACTCGGTCGACCACTATAGAATCACCAACCGGTGTGGACACATATACACGTATACCCAAAGCCTCACTAGGCATTATCAAATAGGGTGCAAAATAGGACAACACATAAGAGTACCTAGATACCAGATCAAATAATACTGAAGCACCTCTATCACAGACCAGAATAGTACCTGTAATCACTGCACCTGATGACTCGGACTCCGGCCTGGCTGGCAATGCATAACAATGGGGCCGGCCCCCACCTCCCTGAACTGTATCACTTGGACGATATGCTGCGGGCTGACCCCTGCCTCTGGCGGTCCAAGCTCCACCTCTACGGTCTCTCCCTCCACCTCTATGATCCATACCCCCGCCTCTAGCTGGCTGGGTGGCCTGTGGATCTCCTGCTGCCTAAATCGTAGGGCGAGGACCCTGCTGCTGAGAACTACTCGAGGCTCGATGGCAAAACCTGACAATATGACCTGGGTTACCACAACCATAACATGCCCTTGGCTGCTGAGACTGCTGGCCCTGTCGACCGGTATGTCCTCCCCTGAAGCTCTGAATGGCGGTGCAGTGATGGGGGCTGGTGGTGATCTGAAAGTTTAGTTATCCGAATAATACTGCTGAGGACCACCACCGCCTGGAGTGCCATGCGAAACCTGAAGTGCCGACTGGAAGGGCCTCTGAGAGTGGCCTCTGTCATATACATCCCTACCTCAAAATGAGGTACCACTGAACCTACCAGTATGGCGAGGCCTCTTGTCTGATCCCTGACTACCTCATCGAACCAGTGCCATCTCTACCCGGCGGGCCCCATTGGCCTCCTCTTAAAAGGAAATATCATTGCCAACTCCCATGGACATCTGAAGGTGGATCGACTGAATCAATCCATCAATGAACCTCCGGACCTTCTCTCGCACTGTAGGGAGTATCGCAACTGCATGGCGTGCCAAGTTTATAAATCTGATCTCATATTGTGTAACTGTCATGGAACCATGATGGAGGCACTCGAACTGTCTGTGAAGTGCCTCCCACTAAGTGACGGGGAGAAACTTCTCCAAGAATAACTCCGCGAATTGATGCCATGTCAAAGCTGGACACTTTGCTAGTCTAGATAGGCAATAATCTCTCCACCAAGTCTTGGCGGATCCTGTAAGCCTGAAGGTGCAAAAATTGACCCCATTGGTCTCTACTATACCCATAGTCCTGAGGATCTCATGACAACTGAATAGACAATCCTGGGGATCCTCCGATGAAGCACCACTGAAAGTGGTGGTGAAAAGCTTGGAGAACCGATCAAGTCTCCACAAAGCATCCAAAGACATGGTCGTCTCATCTCCGACCTGAGTTGTAATACCTTCCTGAGCTGCCACTGCGGGCTGAACCACTGGAACCTGAGTCTCGGGAGCTACCTGTTTCGTAGTACGCGTACTAGGAGTCTGAACCCCTCCTCCAGCCTGAAAAGTGGATGGTGAAACTCTCAGCAGACCCGCTCTAGTGACACTGTCCATAAAGCTTGCTATATGAACGAGAGCATCCTGGATATCCGGGGAAAACATAACCCCTCCTGGACTTGAGCTGGGCCCACTGGAGTTGGTGGGGCTGGAACCTCCTCGTCAAAGTCAATATGAGGCTCCACCTTTAGAACCGCTGCCTTGGTCTGAGCTTTTCCCCTACCATGACCTCTGGCACGGCCTTGGCCTCTGCCCCTCGCGGGAGCTGCTGCTGGGGGCTCGGGCAGCTGCGTGGTAGGAGAAAACGCACGTGTTCTCACCATCTGCGAAAGAACAGAGTAGAACAACAATCAATAATTGAGAAAACAAATCTCACGACAAGAATGAACCAAGAGGAATTTTCCTAACTCTGTAGCCTCTGGGGGATAAATACAGATGTCTCTGTACCGATCCCTCAGACTCTATCTAGCTTGTCCTTGAGTTGTGAGACCCAAGTAACCTAGTGCTCTGATACCAACTTGTCACGACCCGGATTTTCCCACCATCGGGAGTCGTGATGGCGCCTACTGTCGGAGCTAGGCAAGCTAACCTTTTTAAACATTTCACAAAATTTTAATCTAAAACAGCTTAATAACTGAAATAATTAATTAAAAACCATGCGGAGGACTTTTAACAAAAATAACAATAGTAAAGTGCGGAAGCTTGTAACAAGCCTCTATCCAGTATCTGGTGTCACTACTCACGGACTACTAAAAGAGAGTACTAAAAACATCAGTCTAAAAGAAATTGCATAATAAGTATGTTTCAATACAATGAAAACAAACGGAATGAAATAGATGAGACTCAGTGCTCGCGAACGCCAGCGAACTACCTAGGAGTCTCTGCACTAAAGGCGCGCTCCCAAGCTGCTTCTGCGGTCCGTAAGCTATCTCCTGACCTGTGCACAAAAGGGCACAAAAGTGTAGCATCAGCACAAATAACCCCATGTGCTGGTAAGTGCTTGGCCTAACTCCGGCGAGGTAGTGACGAGGCTAGACCGGACCTAGCACAATCAACATGTACATATATATGTGCAATAACGGAAAGATAACAAAATTTAAACAGATAATGGGAAGGGGACATGCTCTGGGGTGTAACAATTCAATTATTAGACCAACGAACAAGAAATGGAAACTGAATATTTAACATCAATAAAAGAAAGCCAGTGAATCAACAACTGCACGGCACCAACCTTCGTTCTTTTACTCTCAATTCTCACCAAAACTATCAAATATAGTGCACGGCATCACCCTTCGTGCTTTCCTCACCAAAACTGTCAAATATAGTGCACGGCATCACCCTTCGTGCTTTCCTCACATAACTCTCACATCAAGGCACAGAATGACCCTTCGTGCTCAAATAATCAAGAAACATGGCACGGAAAGACCCTTCGTGCATAATTATCAAAATACGGCACGAAAAGACCCTTCGTAAACAATCTCTCTTCCCCGCCCAATCAACGGTCACAACCAATCGGGAAAAGAAATATACAACAAGATTATCATCCCCACAAGGGTGAAAAATATAAAAATAAGTCCCGGCAAGGTAGAACAATTCAACAATAAGTCCTGGCAAGGGAAAACAATTCAACAACAAGTCTCGGCAAGGGAAAAGTACCACACTTCCTTTTTTAACTCATTGCTTCTCAACTATTACTTCATAATTCATTCAACAAGTAATTAACTCAATTGTTGCACCTCTTTCGAATTTTAAAGCAATTACGACTTACGGTCATGCTTGACTCGGGCGCATAGGTAATTGTCACCATACCTATACACCGATTTCACATAGCACATAGCAAATATTGTCCTAATCCTATTCCCTCAAGCCAAAGTTAGATCAAACACTTACCTCGAAAGCTTCCAAACTCAACTCATGCCTCTAGGATAGCTTTACCCCTCGAATTCGCCTCAAAACTGGTCGAATCTAATCACAATTTACTTAAATGTATCAATAAATGCTAGTTAAATCAATTTGAATGCATAAGAATGAAATTCCCAAAGTTTTACCCAAAATTTTCCAAAATGTCCCCGGGCCCACGTAGTCAAAACTCGAGGTTCGAATCAAAACTGGGTTACCCATTCCCCCGCGAGTTCATATATCCAATTTATTTTGAAATCGGACCCGAAATTGAGGTCCAAATCCCCAATTTGAAGAAAACCTAGGTTCTACCCCAAATCCCCCTTTTTACCCATTGAAAGATTTGATTTTAAGATGAAATCATGATAAAAGATGTTAAAGATTGAAGAAATTGAGTAAAAGTTGACTTACAATTGATTTGGGAAGGAGGGAGTTGAGAGAAAATCGCCAATGAAGGTTTAAGTTTTGAAAATATGAAGAATAAGGCTTACAATTGTATAAGCATAGAATGCACAGTCGCAGATACCGCAATTGCAAAGATTTATTCGCAATAGCGAACAATGTAGAAGGAATGGCGGATGCCGCAATTGTGAGGATTTGTTCGCAGTTGCGCACAAGGCAGGACATGGGCGAGATTCGCATTTGCGAGATATTTCATCACATTTGCGAAGTTAGGCCATCAGGGGGAGGTTCGCATTTGCGGACGTTTGATCGCATTTGCGATCTCAGGTCAAACTCCCCCTTCCTCACATTTTGCGAAGAAAAGTTCGCTTTTGCGAACTCTGGCCTTCCTAGGCTCATCTCGCATTTGCGATCCCTGGCTTCGCAATTGCGAAAATTGCAGTAGCCTTATACAAGAAATTTTCCAAAACATGAGAAATGCAATCTGATGCCTAACCAAAACTCACCCGAGCCCTCGGGGCTCCAACCTATACATACACACAACCTCAAAAACATCCTACGGACTTACTCGTGCGATCAAATCGCCAAATAACGTCATTTGCATAGAATCAACCCTCCAAACTCACGATTTTCATTTTAAAGTTCAAAACTTCGAAATTTCCATTTTTACTCCGAAACACGTCAAATGACGTCCATTTTCATCCAATCTTTACAGATAGCGCTTAACACTCATTTAAGACCTGTACCGGGCGTCAGAACCAAAATACGAGCCCGATACCCTCATATTATAAATCATTTTCATTTCAATTTTTCATATAAATTTCAGATAAATTCTTTCAAAAAATTCGTTTTCGGGCCTGAGACCTCAGATTTCGATTCCGAGAATACGCCCAGGTCCCATATTTTTCTATGGACCCTCCGGGACCGTCTCATAACGGGTCCGGGTCCGTTTACCCAAAATATTGACCAAAGTCAACTATAGCACTATTATTATCAAAATTCATAGTTTTTAACACAGATTTCATATATTTCCACATAAAAAAATTTCGGCTTTGCACCCGGACTACCCATGCAAATCGAGGCGACAAATAAGAGGGTGGGTTTTAAGGCCTCGAAAGCACAAAGAAAGAGAGAATTACGGTGATGACCCTTTGGGTCGTCACATAGTTATTCTCCACCACAACCTCACCCCTCCACCCCCCTCCCCAATATAGTGAAACCCTTATTTTTGCACTTCAAACATTGTAAAAATATGATTGATAAGAAGAAGAGAGAAGTATAAACGTAAGTTTTAAGTTAAGTATGGAATGAATGTTCATGAAAACGAAACACCTATAAATAAGGCAAGTCCGAGCTCGGGATGTAGAATTTTTCAAACGAATTCGCAATACAAATAATGTGTTTTATATTTTTGAATTATTGAGTAATTTAAATTATTTAGGTGGGGCCAAAAATAAACAGACAACTCGCAGTACTGTACTGCGAATTGTCTCTTTATTTTTGGTCTGACCCAGATCTTTAATTAAACTCTGCGTTTAGGTAATTCGCAGTACTATACTGTGAATTACATTTGAAAAATTATTTAATATTTTGCAGTGTTGTGGTGAATTGATTTAACGTAAAAATTTCTGTTAATCCAATCCGCAGTATAATACTGCTTAATACCCATTTTTGTAATTTTTTTAAACATTAAAAACGTATTTTTTGTCCTAAAGATCATCATTTCAGTTTCCGACTCATAGTATCATCATATATTATACTACAAATAGGAAGCTTCTATCGTCAAAGTTAGTTTACGATAATACCCTTTAAAATTTGAGTTATCATTTTGTCCTTGAAAAAAACCTTCGATTAAATATGTTTTTTTTCCAGTTACATAATTCTTATTTATTAGATTAAAAATGAAGCAGTGAATTAGAAATGAAGCAGTAATACTTCAGACTCAATGCAATGAATCCAGTGAGAGTTGAGGGCATTTGATTCTTCTTCAGTTATTTCCCAAAGACGTTCTCATCACTATTATCATGGAAAACATTCATATTTTTCTTTTCTTTTTTTCCTTCAAATTTTCACATTTATTTCCTATACTATTTGAAAATCCAAAAGTCTCTTCTTGAATTCTCTTAATTGCACCTCCTCTTATCCCTTTTATTTCTCTAATTTCTCCCATCACTCCCCTAACAATGGTAACAATTCAACCTTACATTTTCTTCTCTTTTTCTCTGTCTGAAATATTTTTAAAAAAATCATTTAAATTTAAATTTCGTTCAGATATGCTTGTCATTTACTTTATATTTGTTTATTTAGGCTCTTTTGGAAGCTTTGACTCACATTTCAAGTGCTTGATGTATTATTTGTTGTTGCTATGTTATTTGTGTTGTTGGAATTGTAATTTTTTACTTTCTAGTGTACGTGTATCATCATTATTTATATGCAACTTCAAATCAAGTAATTTTATAAATCCTTGCCCTACCTTCTATTATCATTACGGTCAAAATTCTTTTTTAATATTTCTTTCATCCTGTTATGAAGAAAAAAACCTAAGCAGATAAGAGAAAGAGTAGATGAATGATGCTAGAGAGAAATGAATATTGTAGTAATTAATGTTAGCGACGAGGAGAATGACAATTCAACCACAATCGTCCTAGAGCTTGATTTTCGTTGTGAAGGTCGTACAAAGAAAGAAAAACATTAATATCTATCCATTCATTTTGAAGGTAATTAACAATACTTTAATTTATGAATTGAAATTTATGCAGTATAATACAGTAAGTTATGCATTAGATTTTTATTTGCGTCTATTGAAATCGGCCATTCTATAGAGTTCATATGTACTTTAAATCTAGATGAGTACAAGTCTCTTCTTGGTATAAGAGAAAGAAAAAATAAAATAGTTTATTATACGATTACTATTTGTAACTTTAGGATTTAATGAAATTAGTTTTGGTTAATTCTTTTCTTATAGTATATATTTTTAACTAATTTTTTAAAGAAAACTTTGAATATTCTGCTTTGAGAATTAGAGAAATGCATGATCAACTGTAAGATACTATCCTTTTTCTACTTAAAGAATTTACACAAAAATAGTTTTTGTTCCTTTTCGTATTATAAATCTTTTATAACTATTATTTTCTTATTTTGATTCTTGTGTAAATACTTTGTGATTTTTATTTTTTAACTTGTGTGTTATTTTCTTTAATATAATGTTGCAATTACTCAAATAAAATAAGCATCTCATAAAAGTATGTTTAGAATAATACATTAATTAATTTTTCAACTTTAAATGTGCTTATAAATAAAGGTTCAGTTACAATATACATATTTCTTAGATTCTCCTGAAAGAAAATTTTGAGATAATATGAAAACATAAAGTATTGCTCCCTCCGGTTCACAATAAGTGTCCAATTTACTTTTAACATGCCTATTAAGAAAATACTAAATCCTATACAAAAATACATAATATGACTAAACTACCTTTAATTAAACATTTAATGTGAGGAGTAAGAAAACTTTTTAGGGATATGTACATAGGGGTTATTTTATAAAAATAAATTAAATACGTTCTTTTTTACATAACTGAATACTTATTTTTAACCAAAATAAAAAAGAAAATTGAACACTTATTGTGAACCGGATGAAGTATTATATAACGAAAGGTTCACTTTTACATACAAAATGAAGAAAAATAATAACAAAAGAGAAACATATTGTGTATGTGTATGTGATGACACTCCTGCAGATTTTTATCCCTCTAAAAAAGTAATAATGATTTGTGTTTAGCTCAAAGTTCTCATACACTTTATAAGCATAAATCAATTAAAATCAATAGAGGGCCAATCAGTGCGATACAATTAAAATAAAGTATTTTAGTAAGAATAGATACCTTGGATACAGGTAAACTTCTCAACGGATTCTCTATCATCTCTTTTTGTTTTCGTTTCGTTTAATTGGTCTATGTTATAGTGTTATAGGATATAAGATGGTTAGAAATCCTTTATTTTTTCAACCTAATCGCTCCTTTGACTTCGGTAAACCAAAAGACCAAACGAATAAAATGTAAGAGACAATAGTCATTGGCTAAGTGGAGGAGGGTAGAGATCTTTTATTAATGATATCGATTTGGTCTCCCTCTCCATGGAGAGGCTTAGAACCTTAAAATAATGTATACTCTCTCTTTTTCGAAGTGGAGGTGAAGAAGAAGAAGCAGCCCCCCCTTAGGGTTCTTTCTCTCAATATTTATAGCTACGAATCTTGCCATCTGGCGAGGGACGGCCGTAGCTGCGTCGAAGGGGCGTCCGTAAATAATGAGTAGGTCGTGGTCTCATTAATTAGGTTGAGTAACCTCGGAATACTTTGGTCAGCGAATAACTATACCTTTTATTAGCCCGAACAAGCTTAGGAACCAGTTAGACGCGCTAATTATCATTAATCTAGTTTTGACCCATACAGATAGTCCCTCTGCTTATTGAGGTCGGGATCCACGATGAGCGGACTTTGTCGAGTATAGTTCAAGAAATTCGAAAGGGAAGATCGAACGCCGTTTTGGTCGTGACCTAGGATGGCTGTGATCGTTTACACATTGGAGATTATAATGTCGAAATCGATGACCTTAGCCATTTATACTTTGGAGATGGCTGTAGCCATTTATACTTTAGAGATGGCTGTAGACATTTATACTTATGGCTGTAGCCGTTCATCTTTTCGAAGATGACCGTAAACACTCTGCATGGACAATCCTTTACTGCAATGGAGCTGATGTTAGATGAATTCACATTCGACGACCGTAGTCGCAGCCCTTTGGTTGGTTTTCATACGAGCGATTGGCCATAGCCGTTCGTATCTCTGAAATGGCCGTAGTCGTTTATTTGTATGTATTCTTCTTTGGGTTGGAGACTGTAGTCACCTTATTTTTAAGAGACGGCGATAAGCGTTCGTTGCTTTGAGGGGGCCGTAGCCATCTTGTATTAAGGAGACGACCGTGGCCGTTGTTATTTCAGAGATGGATGTAACCAATATTATTTTCGGAGGCGGTCGTAGCCAGCATTACTTTGAAGATGGCCATAACCACTATTGATTTAGAGATGGCTGTAGCCGATTACATACATTTGGCGAGGATAAGATCATGTTGCAGCGTATAAGGAAGGTGTCATATGCTTAGTGACACATGGGCGTGCTTTTGGTGTCTTAGGACCGTTACAACCGTTTCAAGGGTGACATGCCGATAGACGGTTAGATGGCCGTTCCACGGTATCTGTCACAATGATGCCCGTTACTATAGACCTGAACCGTTTTGCGGTTGGTCAGGCAGTTAATGGTAGCCTTTGGGATTCGTGAAAACCATTTATGCTTTGCCTATAAATAAAGGGTTAAATTGTTTAGTTCTTACTTTTTCGACATTTTCTTCAGTGAAATTTTGCGAGAGACAATTCTTCTTATTCTCAAATTTCTTTATCTTCCGCTCTTCGTTACTTTATTGTTCGTCGTTTATCATCATATCTTCATCTCCTTTTGCTTTTCCAGTGAACTCTGCTCACTTCCTTTTAATATATTGACAATGGCGAGTAGTTCTCGTTCCGATATTGCTCCAGTGGTGGTTCCAGTAGCTGAGGTTCCATCTACGGTGGTGAGAACCACCGATTCGGCGGATATTGATAGGGCCTCGTTGGTGACCGACATTCTTTCTCCACCAGGTGATCCGACGACCGATTTCTCCGACTACGAAGGAGAGGACCAGTGGACAAAGCCCCATTGATGGGGGAGGTATGCATCGCCCAACAGAGGGATCAATGTGACATTCCTCGCTTCGCTGACAGCATCCTTGCCAGGAGTGGCGAGAGGGTACATGTCAACCACCGAGGGCATTGTGTCTTTTATGCCTACCCTTTCAAGCTGGGATTCATACTTCCTCTCCCAATGCTAGTCGTGGACTTCTGTCGCCACTATTGGGTATGACCTGATAAGCTCGTCCCTTCATGCTACAAGATATTGGCGATGCTGATAAAATATGCGAAGTTGGCCCGGAGGGAGATTACCCTTGGGCACGTTCTAACTCTCTACGCTCCCTAGAGGGTACGAGGGACCATGATTCGGTTGGTCCCTCGTGGGGCCAACGACTTAACTACGGAGCTCGATGACGAGGTTGATGCCCGTCTTAGCACTTTTTCTACATCAGGACTGAGCACCTAGTGGCTTGTGCTACCGACCTAGTTTCCTTTCATCCAAAAATTGACTCCAGTTTTTACATTGTTTTCGTTGCAAAATACTGAATTTCTATCGATGCCATTCCAATTCAAAGAATTGAAAAAACTTCGAATTCTCAATTCTCTACGACGTCTAGACCATTAAATATTTTCAGGAACAAGCAAATCAAAATGATTTTTTTCTGTATTTATTCTTTGAGTTTGAGGTTGCAGAATGAATTCATCAATATTCTTTTATCAACATGAATGGAACCATGCACGTAAGTTTCTTTTACGTTGGTCTCAATTTCGTTTGGTTAAATGTCCTGTTTCATGTTTGTACGTACTGACCTTTCTATTGTACCGTAGCTGGAGGCGCGCCACTGGCACCGTTCTCCGGCATCCGTGAGTGGGTTGAGGTTGTACTTCCTGTTACAGTGGGCATTTGCACGTAGGCATCTTTCTGGGAGGCCCATGGCCGTAGGCCGAATGCAGGTAAGAATTTGGCTTGCCGTGTTGCTCTTATTTCGTGGTACTCAGTTTCATTCCTTTGACCTTTTTTTTCCTTTGTTGATTAGGGGAACCATTCCGCAGGAGGGCTCCTCAGCTCGCTTTCCGCAGGCCAGGGGCGACTGCCCGCTTGATTGCAATGTCGGTGCTTTGCCTAGTTCTGAGGGCGACTTCGATTGAATCCTCAGCGGCTCACTCTTTGGCAGGGTTCGTGCGCCGAGTTGAAGAATCTTCAGGGGCCGTGCATTCCAGGGTGGAGTTTCCACCGAATGAAGATGAGAAAGAAGAGGAGAGTCCGCTGGTTCGGCGTAGGGTGGCGTGCACCTCGGTCTTTTTGGTGGTGATTATCTTGGATTCTCCGCCATTGGAAGTGGAAGGGAATGCAACGGATCCTACCCCATAGGGTGAGCATTCAGTAGGGGTTTCCCCGGTTGGCTTAGGCCAAGGTGACACAATCGCTTCGGTAATTCAGATTTCACTTCCTGTTGCTGAGAGGGAAGGTAGTTCCTCAGCAACTGTTTTGGTGGAAGAGACATGCGTCAATTTTTTGGCGAGTACGGATGCTTCAACTTCCCGAGTGGCGGAGGCCTCGACTTCCAGGGCGGCAGAAGGAAGGGGGCGCCTCTGGAGAGAGAGATGATTCTGAGTCCGACATGGACCCTGAGGACGTCCGCCTGTTCCAAGAGGGTTATACCCGCCCAGCGGTGCAGGCCGAAGGGGATTACCGCTATGTGGAGATTCGTAATTAGCATAACCTGCTGCTCGAGGAGGATAATCTGGTTACACTGTTCAAGGTCTGTTCAAGGTTATGTGATCAGAGGTGGAGAGCGCGTCCTTGAGGGGCATCTCAGATGTTGGGATGATGTGCGAGGTGGCCGCTTTGGGTATAAAGGTACGTGTGGAGCCTTGGTCTATTTCTTTTCTTAGTACATCTTCTTGTATTAAATGCTATTTCTGTTTGCTGTAGTCGTTCTTATTGGAGGTGGAGAGCATTCGCCGGGCCAACGTCTGCTCGACTGTCTTTGTGTGGTTGTTGGAGAAGTACCGCCGCTACCGGAACGGGTGACGTGATTTGCGTGAATGCTTAAGGAACGACCCGTGGAACCGAGAGCTGGTAGAAGAGCTAGCAAGGAGGGAACTTCATATGTAGCATACCCTTAATAGGGTAAACGCTCTTGAGGGGCAGCTCCGTCAAAGAAACAAAGAGATGGACGTTGAAAGGAGGGCGGCCATTGAGAGAGAGCGCCAAAATAGGGCTAGAGCAGGAGAGGCCGCTGAGTCTTTGACTAGGCAGGTGGCTGCCCTAGAGGCGGAGACTGCTACATTGAGGAAGCTGGCAGAGGACGACCTGGTGAGGGTCGAAACGCTGCAGGCGACTAACCGCGCCCAAGAAAGAGAACACGGATTGGAGAAGGCCTCCACTACTTTTTGAGAGAGGGCGTTGGAGGGGCGCATTGCTGTTTGTGAGCAGGACGACCGTACTGCGGCGGACCGGATGCGGCCTTGAAGGCCGATAATCAGCGCCTAAGGAATCAGGCCGCTTCTTTTGGTCTAGCTCGTGAGCTTTGGACATACGCTGAGGCCCAGCTCGACGTGCATAGGAGGTTGTGGGAAGCCAGCGTTGTGCCTGAGGCCACCTATAAGGAAGCACGCCAAAAGGCTCGCCATGCTTGCCTCGACTGCGATTTTGACCCGACTACGCCTGGGGATGATGATGTGGCCGAGGGCGCTGACAATGTTGATAAGGGCGCTGGTGGCGCCGAGTGAACAAAGAAAAAGTTTTTAATAGTTATTTAGTTTTCATTCTCGTTTTCTCCTTTACTTTTTGTTTCCATTTGGCTATCTTTTTTTTTGCCGGCCTTGGCCCAATGTAACTGGGGGTAACCCCTTGTAGATATTCTAAATCTATGTGACTTTCTTCCTTTGTGTTTGTTTTGTATCAATTTCGTGCGTTTCTTTTTTGTACTTGTTCGAGGGGGCCTTGCCTTAGAGTTTTTCTAGTGAGCATGCTAACGGTCTCGACCGGTTAGGTGATTTCGACCATCGTCGAATTGGTTCCTTGCCTTAAGGAAAAATTGGTGTAGATGGCATTGGCCATAGATAGACGCTTTTGGTCATCACCTTCCTCCACTTGGTGGGAGCGCGTTGTAGACATGTTTGGGCGGTGTCAACACATAGCCTTAGTCCCAGTTCGGGCTTAGTCGGAATACTGGCCGTGGTGATGAAAATCACAGCCTTGTAATTCGACTTGGGCCGAACTTTACGTGGGCCGAAACTTTAGTTTTAAGTTAGTCGTACTTACTTGAATGGCAGGGGCGCTTGGCCCGAGCTGGGTTTGACCGTGGTTGAACATTTGGGGGCGCTCGGCCTCGCCTGATTACGGCCTGGCTCATAGCTGCAGAGACGTATATTCTTGGCTTTGATTCATCCGTGGTTGAGTTTGTGACTCTTGCGATGGAGGTGTGTAGCTTGAGTCCCGGTTCTACTCGTAGTTGGACTTTCGGCCGCGGGCACATAGCCTGAGTTGTTGTTCAACCGTAGTTGAACCTTTGGTATTTCTTAATGGAGAACGAACCTGGCCCGAGTCCTAGTTCAACTCATAGTTGAACTTGTGGGCGAGGGCACGTAGCCTGAGTTGCTGTTCAACTGTAATTGAACCTTTGCAATTCTTAACAGTGAAGGCACCTGGCCTGAGTCCCAGTTCAACTCGTAGCTGAACTTTTGGGTGAGGCAACATAGCCTGAGTTGTTGTTCAACCGTAGTTGAACCTTTGTAATTCTTAAAGGCGAAGGAACTTGGCATGAGTCCCAATTCAACTCGTAGTTGAGCTTTTGGGCGAGGGCATGTAGCCTGAGTTGTTGTTTAACCATAGTTGAACCATTTGTATTTCTTAATGGAGAAGGCACTTGGTCTGAGTCCCAGTTCAACTCGTAGTTCAACTTTTGGGCGAGGGCACATAGCCTGAATTATTGTTCAACCATAGTTGAACCTTTGTAATTCTTAATGATGATGGCACTTGGCCTGAGTCCCCGTTCAACTCGTAGTTGAACTTTTGGGCGAGGGAACGTAGCCTGAGTTGTTGATCAACCGTAGTTGAACCTTTTGTATTTCTTAATGGCGAAGGCACTTGGCCTGAGTCCCAGTTCAACTCGTAGTTGAACTTTTGGGCGAGGGCACATAGCCTGAGTTGTTGTTCAACTGTAGTAGAACCTTTGTAACTCTTAATTGCGAAGGCACTTGGCCTGAGTCTCAGTTCAACTCGTAGTTGAACTTTTGGGCGAAGACATGTAGCCTGAGTTGTTGTTCAACCGTAGTTGAACCTTTTGTATTTCTTAATTGCGAAGGCACTTGTCCTGAGTCCCAGCTCAACTCGTAGTTGAACTTTTGGGCGAGGGAACATAGCCTGAATTGTTGTTCAACTGTAGTTGATCCTTTCGTAAATTTTTTTGTTGATGTCGAAGGCACATAGCCTGAGTTGTTGTTCAACCGTAGTTGAATATTTGTAAATTTTTTGATGTCGAATGCACATAGCCTGAGTCCAAGTTCAACTTGTAATTGAACTTTTGGTCGAGGGCACATAGCCTGAGTTATTGTTCAATTGTAGTTGAACCTTTTGTAAAATTTTTTTGATGTCGAAGGCACATAGCCTGAGTTGTTGTTCAACTGTAGTTGAACCTTTGTAAATTTTTTGATGTCGAAGGCACATAGCCCGAGTAGTTGTTCAACTGTAGTTGAACTTTTGTAATTTTTTTGATGTCGAAGGCACATAGGATGAGTCCCAGTTCAACTCGTAGTTGAACTTTTGGGCGAGGGCACGTAGCCTGAGTTGTTGTTCAACCGTAGTTGAACCTTTTGTAAATTTGTTTTTGGATGTCGAAGGCACATAGCCTGAGTTGTTGTTCAACCGTAGTTGAACCTTTGTAAATTTTTTGATGTCGAAGGCACAAAGCCTGAGTTGTTGTTCAACCGTAGTTGAACCTTTGTAAATCTTTTGATGTCAAAGGCACATAGCCTGAGTTGTTGTTCAACCATAGTTGAACCTTTGTAAATCTTTTGATGTCGAAGGCACATAGCCTGCGTTGTTGTTCAATCGTAGTTGAACCTTTGTAAATTTTTTTACGTCGAAGGCACATAGCTTGAGTCCCAGTTCAACTCGTAGTTGAACTTTTGGGTGAGGGCACGTGGCCTGAGTTATTGTTCAACCGTAGTAGAACCTTTGTTCTCCCACATAACCCGCTTCGTGTTGGGCGTTAGGATTGGTTTAGGATCTTGCATAACTCGTGCTTGTAGTCTTCTTGACTGGTTTGTAGAGGTCACCCCGTTACAGATCTCGGTTCGAGATGCTTTTGTGCTTTTCTCCTTTTTGGCAGGATCCCGTGTAAAAAGGGGGTGAGGTACCTTATGCGCATTTTTCCCATAGGGATGGGGGATCTACTTCTTCTTCTTCCCCTTGCTCGGAGACGCGGGATGTGGAAGCAAGCTCGTCTCGAGGCTTTTGAATTCCTTTGATCCGACGCGCCACTTTGGCTTGTTCGAGCTGGGTTGTTTTCTTTCCTTTTTTGGTCCAAGGATATACTATGCGATTTTGCTATGAAATCCCCACAGATGGCGCCAAATTGTTTAGCTCAAAGTTTCCGTACACTTTATAAGCATAAATTAATTAAAATCAACGGAGGGTCAATCATAGCAGATCGTAATAAACCAAAAGACCAAACGAATAAAATATAAGAGATAATAGTCATTGGCTAAGGGGAGGAGGGTAGAGATATTTTATTAATGATATCGATTTGGCCTGCTTCTCCATGGAGAGGTTCAGAGCCTTATAATGATGTATACTCTCTCCTTTTAGAAGTGGAGGTGAAGAAGAAGAAGCAAACCCCCTTTTAGGGTTCTTTCTCTTAATATTTATAGCTGTGAATCTTGCCAGCTGGCGAGGGACGGCCGTAGCCGCATCCGTGAACAATGAGTAGGTCGTGGTCTTGTTAATTAGGTTGAGTAACCTCGGAATACTTTGGTCAGCGAACAATTATACATTTTATTAGCCCGAACAAGCTTAGGAGCCAGTTAGACGCGCTAATTATCATGAATCTAGTTTTAACCCATACAATTTGGTTCAAAGTTTCAATTATAGTTAATATTTATACTTATATGCATTTAAAAGAGTGAATAAAAGAGTTTGGAGTCTCAATCATAATATTCTCTTCTCAATACAATATATTTTTTATGTTCATATATAGTAGTACCTTGAATAGTAGTATGTAGTATATCTTTGTAAATTATGTAGTATATATTTGTAAATTGGCAGAGTACTTTTACTTTTGTAGTTATAAAGCTGAGAAAGGTGTTTATAAAAATGGACTAGAATTTATACTTTTATTAAGTTGGCTAAATGGAGTCAGGAATCAACATTTTCTTTTACTATGTTTTTTCCTTCAACTATTATTTAATTTTCTGTCTCAAATAATATTTTTAATAAATTAATTTATGTTTTTTATTAAAAGAAGTTTGCACTTATCGAATTATGGTAGATGCGTGACGTGCGTGCAAAGAGGCTAGTAAAGTGATAAAAGCTACACCTAAGAAGCAGCTGTTAGTCTTAAAAAGCAAATTGATATAGCTTCAAGCTTCTACAAAGTGCAGAAGGATATAATGCATTTCTTAAATAATATTTAATCGGAGCTTAATATAAAAAATATTTTAAAAGAACTAGTAAAAATGTACGAAAAATAAACGGGATATCGTAGATAAGATAAATAATTTGTTGTGAGAAGTACTACAAGTGTTGTAGGGAGAAGAAGAGCTGATATTGAATATGTCATTAGTTTCTCATGCCCTAAAGTTTAATCGTTTGTTCCATCATCGATCTTTTCTGTATTAATTAAACGCCCAAAAATTACTGTTATTCTTTACAATTGTTGGTACGAAAAAGATTCAACGTTGTATACTGTTATTCATTAAATATTTGGTCAATTTATTCTCTGTTGTTAGCAAATCATCTTGAATTTGCTCTTTATATTAACGGAGTTCCACCGCGAAATAGCCGGACTTCACATATGAGAGAAATTTAAAATTAGTCATATTTACAATTGATCGTTCAAAAATAGCCCAATTTTAAAAATTATCGAAATTTAGTCACTTTTTATGTAAATATAAATTTGAGCAAAAATACTGTTCAAAATTCGATACGCCAATATATTATACTGGAGTTCCAGTATAAGTATGCATGAACTCCAATATATTATACGGGAGTTCCAGGATAACTATGTTAGAATTCCAGCATAATATGTTGGAGTTTCAGTATAAGTACACTAGAACTCCGGCATAATATACTGGAGTTCCAGCAAGTATAAATGTCATATATAATATACTGGAGTTTGGAGCACTGATGCTCCAGTCTCCCGTATATTATACAGGAGTCAGCAAAGTATACCGGTCCAGCATAATATGCTGGAGTTCGTACACAGATACACAGAACTCCCGTATATTATACGGGACCGGTATCTGTTGCAGCAAAATAATAGCATTTTTTATTGACTTCGTAAACGGTGACTATTTTTGAATGACCGATCTAAAAACTGACTATACCGTGCTATTTTTCTTTGATAAGAAAGACCCTAATTTACCCGTAATTTCTTACTATAATTTAAAATTACTCTCTCGTTAAACTTTGTTAGGGTTTAAAAGGAAAACGAAACTTTTTTCTTGAAATCGAAGGTAAATAAAATAAAATTGCCCTCTTATCGGATAGGTAAAAGTATAATAATCCAAATAATTGTGAATAGACAAGATAAGGAAGAAGGTAGCTGGTCCAAATTGGCAACTTTAGCTTTTCTTGTTCATTTTTCCTCACGTTCTTTTGTTCTCCACCGGCTTAATTATTATTTTAAAATGAAAAGAAAGGAATATAGTACTAATAAATAATACTCCAAATAATAATCTTAAAGAAGCTGGAGCCTTGAACTTGGAAGCAACTGGTTGGTTTTGGGAAACAAGGCAGAAAATAGAGCCATTAATTATTCTCCAAGTGGAATGAGATCAGAGCTCCTTTATTATAGAAATTATATTATTGGTAATGTTTAAAGCTAATTAAAGATAAAGCTTTTAATAACAAATCAATGGAAAGTTCCCAGCAAGTTGGCTGCGCGTGTCTTCAAATTCTTGGATTATTTTACTTCACCATATCTTTTTTTAATTATGAATTTTTACCTCTTATAGTAAAGGTTAACACCTTATTTATTTTAAATAAATATTATTTAAAAAAATTATATTCTATAAATATCTTTTAATAATTATGGTAAAATATCTAATTTTAGTTAACTCCTACTCCTAAGCCACTAATTACGCTATTGAGTTATACTATTTTCTTTCCCTCTCTGCTTGGATACATGTCATTCTCTTTCTCCATTCCCTGAAAACATGATACTCAATCTCAAAATTTCTCTCACCTAAATTATCTACATATATTCTCTCCGATTCCAATTTTTACAATTTCATCGGACATTGCTTTCTCTTAAATTTTTAATGTGTACTCGATTTGAGCAAACTTCAACACTACTTCCACGGGCTGATATCCCCTCCAGTGAAAATTGGTCCAGTAAAAATTGGTCCAGTATTGTTCAATGCATATATACATTCTTGCCATGTGTCCACCCAACTATTTCATGGCTTATATTTATTTTGTTGTAAACAAATTAAAAAGTAAGGCAATTTTGAATTAAAAGTTATAAGAAAATACAAAAAACTAACGGCAGCCGTTTATGTCAAACGGGCCTACCATTTTATCTCATCTCTTAAACACTGAAAATGCAGCATTAGGGCCCATCATGTGTTTGAGTAACAATAAAAAGATCGAGAATAATAATAAGAAAAAAAATAAAAATCAAGGTGGAGGGAATTGAATTTACACTATTTTAGACGCCAATAATCGTCCTAATCTCTTTTTTTTTTGGAAAAAATTACTAATAATATCAAAGTGTTATGAAATCTCCTATTTAAGGTGAATGTCTATAATTAGAGAGATTCTAGAGTTCTATTCTTGGTAGATAAATCATCCCCCTCCCTATAAATAAAGGGGTCTTCTACCATTGTAAATCACCCCAAGTATTAATAAGAATACTTCTTTCTCTCCCTATTCTCTCTCTATATTGTTCTTGTTCTTGAGTTATTGTTCTTGTCTTTTATATTATTTTATAACACGTTATCAGCACGAGACTCTACCGTCTCAAGAAGTACTTTGAGAAGATTAAGGAGAAATTCGCCCACACGAATTTCGCTAATTCCGAGCATTATCCGGGTCACGCTTCAAGAGATAAGTATCGAGTTTATGTTCGATTAAAATCTATAATTATGTATTGTCTATATTACATAAAAGTGATCCTAGCTATTTACTTCCGCTATTCCTTTCTTTGTTACAATTGAATTTGATTTCTTCCTTCTTCTGATTTCTTATGTTAAAACCATGAAGTTTTATTAAAGTGAGGAGGTTTGTTTGAAGTTAATTCAAGTTTGTCACCGATTTGAGGTTTCGGTCATGGCTCTCGTTGCTATCCATTTTCTCCGTCAAGTTCGAGTTGCTGGAATTTGATATTACTGTAAACAAATTAGAGTACTGCTCAATCTCATTATCACATCTTTGCTATCGATTTGAGAGCTTATGCAGAGATTTTCTATACGGAAAATAGAAGAGGTATATTCGATATCACAACATTTATTGGTATACCTTAAAGGTAAGTAACTTACTTTTCCCTTTCAAATTCTTGGAATTCTATAATTTGATTTTATATACAAACATAGACAACAAAGTTTGATTATAACTCTAATGGAGTTTGTAAGAAATTGTAACCACATGAAGTGGTAAAATCTCTATGTCCTGCCATGATTAAATTCATGTATGATTGTGGGCAAATAATTGAAAATCCGTCCAATTGAATTTGCTCCATTCCCTTTAGAGAATGTGGTAGCAGTATGTGATAAGTCTGAAAGAAGACTAATTACCGTAAAGGTATCAATGGATGTGGACATGGCAATAGACGAAGTTATAATCGTCATTATTGTGGTAATGAGAACAATAAGGATTCTCAAAATAATCTTTCACTTTATGAAAGTAATATTTGACATGAGATTGTGTAAAGCACATGATTTTGATCCATTCCCTGAAGTGAATGTGATAATTGTAATAGAGCCCGTAAGTATGAACACGCTCTTGATGTAATTTTGGTTTATGTCTGACATTATGAAAAGAAAGTTCGTTGCCCTTGAAATTTCGGGCAAGAACTATATGACATGGGTGTTGGATGCTGAAATCCACTTAGATGCTATGGGTCTCGGAGACACCATTAAAGATAGAGAAAAAGCATCCACCCAAGAATGTGCGAAGGCCTTGATTTTCTTGCGCCATCACCTTGATGAAGGTTTGAAGATTGAATATCTCACTGTCAAGGATCCACCTATCTTGTGGAATGGCTTAAAGAAGAGATATGACAACCTGAAGTTGGTCACTCTGCCACAAGCACGATATGATAAGAACCCAAAAGCAAATAGTTTATAAACTATATATTATCATTGCGGTGAAAACGGGCACTGGTCAAAGACTTGCCGTATACCATGACTTTTGGTTGACCTTTATCAAGCATCTCGAAAGAGTAAACGCCCTGAAACGAATTTTGTCTCTGACGACAACTTTGACATCACCCACTTGGATGTGGCAGACTTCTTTGAGCAACCCGAGGGGAAGATAGACCACCTAATCGGTGATGGATCCGTGATGAAAGAAGATGGAGCTATTTGATTTTATTTTACTTGTTTGTATTAGTGAATGAATAAACTAATAGCCATCAGTATTAGCTCGTATTAGTTAGTTCATGACATAATGTTAGTATTAGTTCTTTAAAATGTATCAATATGCTCAAATATCAATAATATTTTTACTTTCCAGTAGAGGTAATCGACTAACCTGAAAAACTAGTCGGTTATCTCATATTTCGCATAAAAACTGCAAAACAATCGATTGTCAATGATCAACAATCGATTGTCTTTAAAACAGTGCTGGATTTTTCAAAAACAGTCAACAATCGATTGTCAATGTTTAACAATCGATTGTCGTTAGACAGTAATCTGGAATTTTTCAAAAATCATCCACAATCGATTGTCTATGTCTAACAATCGATTGTCGTTAGACTGTAATCTGGAATTTTTCAAAAATCATCCACAATCGATTGTCTATTTCTAACAATAGATTGTCGTTAGACAGTGTAATCTGGAATTTTTCAAAAATCATCCACAATCGATTGTCTATGTTTAACAATCGATTATCGTTAAACAGTGCTCTGGAATTTTTCAAAAATAACCAACAATCGATTGTCTATGTCTAACAATCGATTGTCTTTATACAGTGAGGTCGGGAATTTTTCAAAAATAACCAACAATCGATTTTCTATGTCTAACAATCGATTGTCTTAAGACAGTGATCTGAAGTTTTTCAAAAATAGCAAATAATCGATTGTGTGTGTTTAACAATCGATTGTCAATGTTCAACAATCGATTGTGTGTGTTTAACAATCGATTATTTTATGAAAATGCTTAAACTGAAATTTTCAAGCTGCATAGTAATCCATATAATCGACTATCTGATTTAGTTTGTCAACTGTTAGCAGCAGATTTTGAAAATATTATGTGACACAAACGAATTGAAGTTGTTTATTCTCATATTCGTATATTTTCTTTTATATATCAAACCATGGGAAGTAAATTGATTGAAGGCTCCGGAAGAGCAACTGTAACTCTGCCCAAAGGCATGACGTTTATAGAGAATGCAATATTCTCCTCCAAGTCTAAGAAGAACTTGTTGAGTTTTAAAAATATCATTCAAAATGGATATCATATTGAGACAATAGATGAGAATAATCTTGAATTCTTCATGAAAACGAGGCTGCCCATTTCGGTTTGGGTTCACGCCATTTTGCATGCAGCAATGCTAGTTCGTCGGCTGCCCACTTTGGTTTGGGTTCATGCCATTTTGCATGCAGCATTTTAGTTTGTCGGCTGCCCACTTCGGTTTGGGGTCACGCCATTTTGCATACAGCAATGCTAGTTCGTCTCTGACTGACGAATTGACACAAATATTCCCCGTTGCAATTGGTTTTGGGTCATGGACCCAATATATCCCATTTAAGAATTTTTGGATGCGCAGTATATGTGCCTTTAGCACCGCCATCCCGCACCAAAATGGGTCTGCAAAGAAGGTTAGGAATATATGTTGAGGTTGAATCGCCCTCCATTATTCGCTACCTCGAAACATTGACAGGAGATTTGTTCACTGTACGATTTGCAGACTGTCAATTTGATGAGACACTTTTCCCAAAATTAGGGGGAGAAGTTGGTGAAACCAAACGGGAAATTTTGTGGAAAAATGCATCATTATCTCATCTTGATCCACATACCTCTATTTGTGAGAAAGAGGCACAAAAGATTATCCATTTGCAAAGAATAGCAAATCAAATGCCTGACGCATTTATAGATTTGAAAAGGATAACAAAATCACATATCCTCGAAGTGAATGTGACAACATTTGATTCACGAATACATATTCATTATTGGAAGAATATGAACATGAAATTGGTATTAAATATACCACACTCACCCCTAGAAGGAGGTTTGAGATGATACCACACTCACCCCTAGAAGGAGGTTTGAGATGATATATGGCATGAATGATCGTTGGTCACGTACCTATTGTACGCCAAAGTATTTTGGAAATATGACTATTAAAGGACAACGATAATGCAAGAAACATATCTTGCATATAAGTTTGACATGACCATAATGGTATAACTTTCTCTTTAAGAAAGATATTCACCACATGGATGTTGATGAATCTGTGGTAGTACAAAATTAATTGAGAGCTCTAGAAGAGCCAATTATTACTATGTTGGAGAAACACAATTGAGTATTGTGCTGTAGTAAGTCTCAAAGAAACTTATTCAGTTTCCAAAGTACACGCGAAAGCGATTGATTATATTGAGACTATAAATAAAGGAAGGCTTTGATATCTCCTATTACTACAACTTGTAGCGGGGTAATTTGCATATGAAAAGCTACCCGCTTTGTTCTCTAGTTTGTACTACACAAACAAAAGAATGCCACAATAAAGTGGATATCTATTGGTATAAAAACCCATGTCATAATAAACCTGAAGTTTATTGATAAGTGCACATGTCATGGTGTAAATTTGAAGTTTACCAATATTGATAATTTATTCAGTTGGCATTCGTGTTAGCCATCTCATTTTAAGTATGATGTGCAAATTCACATAGGTGAATATTAAAGAACTAGAAAGTTCTTTACGAATTCTCTTGTATCACTTGTTCTCATTATGAACTGACCAACTAAAGAGTTCGGGTTGAAGCCCATAAATTCTGGAAATACCAAAGGTGAATATGGGCCCATTCACCTGCCATGTATACCACATATGATGCATCTATGAAATGGTTACATGCGCAATTGTTATTAACCCGCAGCCTGGCCGGTGCTTGCGAGGTAAATTGCTCAGTAATCTAACTTCGAGCATAATTTCCAGATTTTCTACTCAAGATAGTTCATCTTGATAAGTTGGTTTATATCAAAGTTGGTTTAGCAAGATAATTATTGAGTGCTTCCACTTAATAGCTAAACTGTTTCTTATGAGAACAAAGTTATATATATCAGTTTGATATAAGTTGTATACGAGAGTATATTCTCCCCTCACAAGTGGTTCAAGGTCAGGAACCAAATAATTTCATCTTATTATTAATGTGCTGTGTATATTGACATGATAATGCACAAAGATGATTTCCCAAAGTTGAGGAAACAAGTTAGCTTTTCTAACATGAGGGGGAGACATGATAAACACTTGAGAAAAGGTTACATGGGATGAATTATCATTTGTATATGTATATCCCCGAATATCATGATATGAACCTGAAGTTCATAAAAGGGATAATTCAATTGCAACATATTGCAAAGCATGCTATACGCATTTACTGACCCAAAGAAAGTAACTAAATGGAAGAGATACAATTCAAGAAGAATTGATTCCATATGAAAGACATGTAGTTTTGAACCTATAGTTCAAATGCTTGAAAGTATAAAGTCAAAGGTATGTATAGTCAGTTTTCGATATCTTATTTGCCTAGCATGACATGGAAAACTTGATATGCATCTAAAGTCTATTATATGGCTTATATGACTTAACTTGAAAGATTTAAGTTGCTTGAAGCATATGCAATTCTTGGTCTTGAAGTACCACATCCCAAGTACAATTTGTGTACATATGAATCTTGCTATAACTATAAGCATGATGGCATTGAGAATACATCTATGAAGATATTGAAGAGTCATTCCACGACATTATATGAAGATGTTCATATCTATCAAGAATGATGATTTCAAGGTACGGAATATTTATTCAAGTCAATATGGTTGATTTGTCAAACATCTACCAAAGATCGTTTTGAAGATGATGCACAAGATTGGAATGCAAATGCTCAAGGATATAAATTGATGTACTCATTAGGGGGAGTTAATGCGCGTTGCACTCTTTTTCCCTTACAAGGTTTTGTCCCACTGGGTTTTCCTTACAAGGTTTTTAACGAGGCAACCAATAGGCGCATATTCAAACATGTGTACTCTTTTTCCTTTACTTTAATTTTTCCCATTGGGTTTTGGTTTTAAGGTTTTACGAGGCACATTGTTGAATAGACATTCAAGGGGGAGTGTTATGAAATCTCCTATTTAAGGTGAATGTCTATAATTAGAGAGATTCTAGAGTTCTATTCTTGGTAGATAAATCATCCCCCTCCCTATAAATAAAGGGGTCTTCTACCATTGTAAATCACCCCAAGTATTAATAAGAATACTTCTCTCTCTCCCTATTCTCTCTCTATATTGTTCTTGTTCTTGAGTTATTGTTCTTGTCTTTTATATTATTTTATAACACAAAGAAATTTATTTATCTTTTTAACTAGTTATACATCAAAAAATTTATATCAAAATTTGTTTCTACAAGCAAAACATCTATAGTTGTTATCAACTCTGTAATCGTGAAACAGTAAACTTGTGAGGAAATGTCATAATATTGAACAATTAAGCTATTTCTTTCGTTTATTTGTAGGATTCACCTCTTGGTACAATTTTTAAATATTTCGATTCGATATTTTATTTCTTTAACATACTATATTAATATCATACATAGTTAAATGTCGATTTAAATAGAGAATTATAATTTTATTTTTTATTTTATGAGGTAAAGAATCTTGGACCAAACATTATATCAAAGTAAATGCCTTCTAAGAAACCTCAATTTTCTAAAAGATAGATTTGAACTTTGAAGCCAGGCGCAACAAGAATAGTCTATATGTCCGAACTCATATGTGGAAAAGTTTGAAGACTAAAATTACCAATATAAGAGGAACTCTTCGAGAGCTTTTGTGTCAACATGAAACAAATGATATTTGTCATTTTAAATGTTATTTGTCAAACTCCTGCTCAACAAATTAGCAAAGCTGATTCCAAATATAAGAAATGGATTAATATTATAAAAATATAATTCTGAATTTTTTTGAAATGCACATAGCTCTAGACTTTACTATGACACTATTGTGGACCCTAATGTTGCATTGTACAGTGTTTAAGAAATGAGATAAAATGGGAAGGCTCGTTTGATATAAACGGCTGCCGTTAATTTTTTGTATTTTCTTATCATTTTTAATTCAAAACTGCCTTACCTTTTTAATTTGTTTACAACAAAATGAATCTAAGCCATGATATAGTTGGGTGGACACATGGTAAGAATCTATATATGCATGGAACAATACTGGACCAATTTTCACTAGAGGGGATCTCAACCCCTACTTCCACTTCCTTCTTCTTCTCTTTTTCTTATTTTCTTTCTTCTCCGTTCTACTTTGTTGCTGTTTGAAAACTATAGATATGTTAATATTGGAGAAAGATGAAACTAAGTGTTTAGATTCTAATAATCTGAATTATGGGATTTGTTTGGAGGAACATACTATTTTTTTCGATCGGTGCGCACAACACAATGGTTTTGTGCTGAGCAACTTGATTTTTTGTTAATATATTTCAATATATTTTTAACATATCACGCTGTATTTTCATGTATTTATTGTATTTTTTCATTGTTATTCAATGTATCTCGTTGTATTTCATGCATTTCATTGTATTCGCTATCTTTTTTCTTAATTATATTTCAATGTATCCTGCTGTATTCTATGTATTTCATTATATTTACTGTTTCGCTATATGCGATGAATCAATTCATATATATATATATATATATATATATATATATATATATGCATTAAGATGTATTATATATTCGCTGAAGATTTGTCACGACCCAATTAAGGATCGAGACTGGCGCTTAGGAGCAAGTGCTCCCAAGTAAGCCTCATCGGAAATTTTACAAAAACATGGCCAGAGTTTTCCCTATTTTTGGACCATCCCAAAAATTTTCATGTCTCAAATCAGGAACCAAACATCCTAATAGCAATTCAAACAATCTAAAACTTATCAATTAACCAAAATAGCCTTCGCCACTACTATTCAATCCACTAACAACCAGAATATTAATTCATCTCTAACTTTGATAATAAAGAACGATACTCGACATGAGACTAAGAGCAAAATAATATTCATGACACTAAACGAATGACTACGTAGCGACTCTAAGAATTTAAAAGGAAAGACCATAACAATTGATGAAAATCTTCGCCAACACGAACAAGTGCGAGGCTCACCAAGAATTCTCAACCTGTACGCTCTAATTAACGAATCCTCGCCAGCGTCAACTGGTGTCTCTGTAAAAAAATTAGCGAGGAATGAGTCGCTAGCTCAGTGAATAATAACACTTAACCACAACCATTTTTATTTGGGTACAAGTCAGAACACGCTTGCATAATAATCACAAAGTAAAATTTCCTTTTTAACACGGTAATAATAATCGGTTTCGTCATGTGTTTCCTGTAACAAAATCAATTTAACAATATAGTAACGATAAATACTGTGTCATAGCAAATCTTTATGTTTTGGGAGATTTCAGAGAATGATCATGTAATCTGTATCACTGTGTGGACCCCTTCATAAAATGAGTCAAATATAACAATAGGTCCTTATTCGAGGGAAAACTGTAACTGTATGTTACTTCTACCTTCCCACTAGTGAGGGCTATAACTGTAATCGGTAATCAGTAATCTGTAATACAAGGTGCACCAGGTCTAACGAACCCGCCGTTAGCTACCAGATCCTTCAAAGTCTCCTCCCATTTATACTCTTTCTTGTAAATAATAAATACTCGTACAAAAGCATTTTCAAAATAATAAAGGGCATATCATTCCTTACCAAACCTTGCAATCTTATTTCGGTAACAGTAATCATGTCTCAAGTAACGGTAAAACATATCTAGTAACAGTAAAAATATTTTGATTAATCGGTAAACATCTCAAGTAAATTGTTCGGTATCATACCAAGTAAAGGACTTGTCCCACATGCAAATTTCAAAGTATCGATAATACATTTATTTTCAAAAATCATATATAAACCATGCAGGTTATAAATCACAAATTGCGGTAAGATTACTACTCACCTCTTGATGCCTATTAGCCAAAGCTTGACTTCTTATCACTCCAATTGCCCAATTTGTGCGAAATCTATAAATCAGTAAAATTTAGTGTTACTACCCATGAACTCCATAATTCTTCCTCTAAATAATTATCTATCGAATTAAATTCTCTTCTTCTTTTTTTCTATTCTTAAACCCATTCTAACTTCTTTACTTGTATTCTGGAACTTCAGATGACTAACAATAAGGTTATATTTCCTTATCCCTTTAATAGTTAATATAGGCATAACAGATTAAGTTGGCATATTGACTTCCAACTCAAATAATTGAAAGTATAAATATGATATTGATTTGTAAATCTGATATGAATAGAAAACTCAAATATATAAATTTGTTCCCTTTACCTAGTGCTACAAAACAGTCTAATAGATTATTCGATAGTAGTTATAAGAACACCTTAAAAAGGAATCTGCCAATATAAATTTAGATGGAAGGTTGACGTAATACCCGAAAGAAGTAAAAGAGTTTTTCTCCAATCTTCAAGAACAATGTTGGTATGGTTCCAAGAAATCGTATCAGCTGCTTCCCAAGCCTAGTACTTGTGTGTCCTTCACTGGTACGAATTCGATCTCTTAATTCTCAAATTGCACCTGTTAAGTTTTTTTTCTTCTTCTTTGTTTTCTCTTTCCAATTTAACAATTCAATTGCTAGTGTATTAAGACTCTTTTCTTAAGACTTTGTTGCAGTAGAAGCTTTTGCTTCGTAAGCCTCCCTTAATCCCTATTCTTTTGTTTTTGGACTTTACCAAATCTTTCCCATAGGTTTTGCCTATTATCCCCCTTTTTAGTATTTTTTTTTTGGTTTAATTATTTTGGCTAAGTAACTATTATGTCCTTCTTTAAATTATGAGGTATTACATTTTCCCCACCTTATAAAATTCGATCACTGAATTTAACTTAAGTACATACCTGTAGATTGAAACAAATGGGGATACTTTGCTTGCATATCTTTTGCTAGTTCCCAAGTAGCTTCTTCGATTGTATGATTTCTCCATAAGACTTTTACGAACCCAATTTCTTTTGACCGTAACTTTCTTACTTGCCTATCAACAATTGCCCTCGGCTCCTCCTCGTAAGACAATTTCTCATCAAGCAGTATAGTTGGTGCTTCAAGCACCTGAGATGAGTCTGATATATATTTTCTTAGCATGGAGACATGAAATACTGGATGAATAAAGGAAAACTCGGGGGGAAGTGCCAAACGATAAGCCACAGTTCCCACTCGATCTAGTATCTCATACGGTCCTATAAACCTGGGGTTCAGCTTGCCTCTTTTCCCAAACCGCATCACACCTTTCACAGGGGAGAGTCGTAGGAATACTTTGTCTCCAATTGTGAATACTAAATATCTTCTTCTTTTATCAACATAAGACTTTTGTCTGCTTTGAGTTGCAAGCAATCTCTGCCTGATCAATTGGACCTTGTCCATAGCCTCTTGTACTAGGTCGGGTCCCAATAAGTTAGTCTCACCAGCTTCAAACCATCCGATAGGAGAACAACATCTTCTACCATACAAAGCTTGGTACGGTGCTATTTGAACACTGGACTGGAAGCTATTAATGTAAGCAAATTCAACTAAAGGTAGATAAGCATCCCAACTACCTCCAAACTCAAGAATGCAAGCTCTCAACATATCCTCCAAGATCTGAATAGTACGTTCAGACTGTCCGTCTGTCTGTGGATGAAATGCGGTACTAATATCTACTCGTGTACCCAATGCTTCATGAAAAGATTTCCAAAAGCGTGAATTGAACTGTGATCCTCTATCAGAGATGATGGATAATGTAACTCCGTAAAGTCGAATAATTTCGTTCATAAATATCTGTGCATACCTGACTCCACCATAGGTAGTCTTACCGGCAAAAAATGTGCTGATTTCCTCAGTCGGTCTACAATCACCCATAGCGAGTCATAACCTCTAAGGGTTCGTGGTAGCCCGGTGAGAAAATCCATACTAATTCTTTCCCATTTCCACTCTGGAATCTCAATTTGTTGTAACAGTCCTGCGGGTCGCTGATGCTCAGCCTTAACCTACTAACAAGTTAAACAACTAGACACGAAGTTAGCAACATATTTCTTCATACCTTCCCACCAATAAAATTGCTTCAAGTCATGGTACATATTTGTGGATCCAGGATGTATAGTGTATTTAGAGTTGTGGGCTTCTTCAAGAATAGCATGTATCAACCCATCTATGTCTGCTAGACATAGCCTTTCACCCATTCGAAGAATACCATCACTTCCAACAATCATATTCTTGCTTTTACCAGCTAAGACGTCATCTCTGTATTTACATAATCGTACATCCTCATATTGGGTGGCCTTAATGCGCTCAACTAATGAAAACTTAGCCTGAGCACAAGCCAATAATGCCTCTAAATTTCCGATACTAAATCTGATACCTGTATCTTCTAGTCTCTGAATATCTCTAGCTAAAAGTCTCTTTGCAGGGGCTATATGTGCCAAACTCCCCATAGATTTTTTACTCAATGCATTAGCCACCACGTTGGCTTTTCCAGGATGATACAAAATAGAACAATCATAGTCTTTGAGTAGTTTTATCCAACGACGCTGCCGATAATTTAGATCTCTCTGCTGAAAGATATACTTCAGACTTTTATGATCAGTATAAATCTCACAAGTTTCACCATATAGATAATGTCTCCAAAATTTTAAAGCAAACACCACTGCAGCCATCTCTAAATCATAAGTAGGATAGTTTTGCTCGTGCTTTTTCAATTGTCTCGAAGCATAAGCAATAACACGACCATTTTGCATGAGAACACATCCTAATCCTACCCTCGAGGCGTCACAAAATACTGTAAATTCTGCAGGGCCTGATGGTAAGGCTAATATTGGTACAGTTGTCAAACATGTTTTGAGTTTTTGAAAGCTCTGTTCACATTCCTCTGTCCACTAAAACTTTATATTTTTTTTGTGTTAGCTTGGTCAACGGTGCTGCTATTTTGGAGAAATCCTGCACAAAACGTCTGTAATAGCCTTCTAAGCCTAAAAAGGTGCGAATCTCTGTAGGAGAAGTATTTTCTGCACAGCTTCAGTCTTTTTAGGATCTACCATAATTCCATCCTTGGATACAGCATGCCCTAAAAATGCTACCGAGTCTAGCTAGAATTCACACTTCGAGAACTTAGCATAAAGCCGATGTTCTCGCAATGTCTGCAACACAGTCCTGAGATGATTCTCGTGTTCTCCTTGGCTACGAGAATATATCAAAATATAATCAATAAATATTGTATTAAAAATCTATCCAAAAACGACTTGAACACCCTATTCATTAAATCCATGAATGCAGCTGGAGCATTTGTCAGTCCAAAAGGCATCACAAGGAATTCATAGTGCCCGTATCGAGTCCTGAATGCAGTCTTAGAAATATCTCATCTTTGATTCTAAGTTGATGATAACTAGAACGGAGGTCAATCTTTGAAAAGTGGGCAGCTCCTTGTAACTGATCAAACATGTCATCTATACGAGGCAAATGATATTTATTACGTATTGTTATCTTGTTCAACTGTCTGTAGTCATGCACATTCTCAGGGATCCGTCTTTCTTCTTTACAAACAGTACTGGTGCGCCCCATGGTGATACACTAGGTCTAATAAAATCCTAATCTAACAAATTTTGTAATTGTTGCTTCAGCTCCCTTAATTCTGCTGGTGCCATTCGATATGAGGGTATCGATGTAGGTTGTGTGTCAGGTAGCAAATCAATACCAAATTCTATTTTTCGTACTGGAGGCAATCCTAGTAAATCCTCAGGAAATATACCAGAAAATTCTCTTACTACTGGTATATTCTTTATACTAATTGTTTCTTTTCTTGTATCATTTACAATAGCTAAGAAATCCAAGCAACCTTTCTTCAGAAGTCATTGAGCCTGTTAATTTTTTTTTCTTTATTTTCTCTTTCCAATTCAACAATTCAATTGCTAGTGTATTAGGACTCTTTTCTTAAGACTTGTTGCAGTAGAAACTTTTGCTTCGTAAGCCCTCCCTTAATCCCCATTCTTTTATTTTGGACTTTATCAAATCTTTTCCATAGGTTTTGGCCTGTTATCCCCCTATTTTGTATTTTTTTTTGGTTTAATTATTTTGGCTAAGTAACTATTATGTCATTCTTTAAATTACGAGGTATTACAAGATTGCTAGATTTTTGAGGTATTCTTTTTATTGAGAATCTTTTTTATAACGTGTTATAATTGAATTTTTTGAGTTATATTATGTTAATTGATTCACTTTCTGTTTAAAAATAGTGTAATCCTCTGTTTCATGCCATGAATACAGTCGAATATATTCGAATATAATAACCTGTCCAACTGTAATCTTATGTTTCACGCCATAAATACACTCGAATACAACAACTGATTAGCTGGACTTCCCTGATTTACACCTATTTTTATTTTTATATTTATGAATACATTAGATTAAATACATCTAATACATCGTATAAAAATAAAAAAATATATCCACAATTCATAATAAGCAAATGATATTTACAAATAGCTAATTACCACTAAAAGATAATACTTTATAAAATTTTCTCAACTAATTAACAATACTTCAATATGTTCCAAACGGTTTGGTTTCCGTAACCGGCCCGGGTAATTTGGCTTTACATCGCGTGAGATCTAATTAAAGATAAGCGCTCATGAACAGATTTTTTTATTCTCAATGCACAATATAGAGATAGCCAGAAGATTCTCTCCCCTTCGAAAAGTGGGTAAAAGGGGAAAACGAGGTGTTCGATGTTGAGAATCATATACTTTTCGTAATAATAGAATTATAAATTACATACCTAAACAATCAAATAAGAAAATAGTAGTATTATAAAATAGAATATTATACTTTTGATAAAAATAGGGTAAATATATTTAAAAATTTATGGTTAGTCCATTTTAATTTATCTGACACGCTTTCTTTATTAGTTAAAAAAATAACACATTCTTATATTTAAAAATGATTTAATTGTAAACTTTTAATTTTACCTATTTTACCGCTTTAAAGTCCAAAAAGTTCCAACAAAAAAGTTTTATGAATAATATATTTGTGTAGATAAAATCAAGTGTGTAAATAAATTAATTCAAGCCCTGTTACTGCTTTAAGAGATTGTAACTGAAAAAAACTGAAATTGGAGGTTTGTATGTTAGATATGTGTTTGAAAAAAATGTTAGATATGTGTTAGATAATATGCTTGAAATAGGTATTTCTAAATTTGGATGTGCACTAAATTGGCTTTAAAATTATAGTAATCCGGTATGCTACTAGCTTTCATGAAACATTTACTAGACATACTAACTAATTGTCACCCAACCAAGTAATCTATATAACAATTAATTAATTATTAGAGACTTCTCTAATCTAGAGTAATAGAACATCAATTTTCAATAAATTAAGGATCATGCAACTACAATTAACTTCATAGGGATTAAAATGAGGGTTTCAAATTGAAACAATGACATTGTATAGTCGCTGTAAAAATAATAATTAAAAAATTATATATTTTGTATATATACAAATTTTATGCACTTTTTGGCTATCAAATATAAATAGTTTCTAGTGCGGGCTAAAAGTGATAATACCTATTTCAAATTCTTCATTACAAACTTGTTTTTAGCTTTATAACCTCATCTTTTTTTTTTACACATAAGAAATTTATCTTTTACATATTTTTTTAGTTTTAACATTATAAAAAGCCACGAAGGCATATTTTCTTCTTTCCACCCTCACCTCACCCTTCAGTTCACACCCTCACCACCCCATCCCCTAGACCTCAACCTCATCCCGACCACCACCTACTCAAACTCCCGACCATCCTCAACCAACCCCTCGTTCCCGACGCACCGCCTACTCCTCTCTTAACCTTGTTACCCTGGCCCCATCCCAACCCCTATCGCCCTGCTCCCTTCCCCTTTCACCATTTCGTCTCCCATAATATTTGCTTAAATATTTTTAAAAAAAATAGTATTTGTTAACCAATCGAACATTAGAAAATAAGTAAGAAAACGATTTATTTTTCAGAAAAATATTTTTGGTGAAAAATATTTAACTTAGTACCAAACACACTCTAAGTGAAAATAATATTTTCTTCACGCACACGCACTATGCCAAGCGTGGCCCAAATAAATCCAAATAAACAGCTTAAAGCAGTTCTCTTTACTTCTTTTCTCTTTTAGTAAGTACTGTCTTTAACAACAGTAACTAACAAAATTAGGAGTAGAAAACTAGAAACACCTCTTACAATTTTTTCTACTAAACGCGTAATCTCTATTGTCTCTTTCTCTGTCCGACATTACCAGATTATTACAGAACAACCTTCAAACACCCACTGTCGGTACACACACAAAGAGAAACAAGCAAGAACCAAAAACCCCTTCAATCTCCCTTATTAGATCTACACAAAAAACCATTCTTTGTGCAGATCCAAAAATCTTTTCTTTTTTGCTTACACAAAGAAAAAATCAAGAAAAAAATGGATTCTTCAGAGCAACGTCGTAAGAGAAAAAGGATTTTCAGACCATCTTCACCAACAGCTTTTCTTCCTTATTCTCTTAAATATTTCTTCTCTTTAAGGTCTTTAGTTTTATGCTTTAGTTTCTTGATTTTTCTTTTTCTTCTTTCTTATCAGATTCCTGTTGGTTCTTCTGTTTTTAGACCTGTTTTAGTTGTTTCAAGCTTATCTTTATTGTCTTCTTCTTCTGACTTGTCTTCTAGTTCTGCTTCGTTTCAAGATTTTGGTAGTGTCTTATTGCCTTTACAAATTGAGGGTCGAGTTTTGTTTCCTGATCATGTTTTGCTGTTGATAAAAAAGAGTTCTTTACTTGGTAAAAGTACAGAACTGGAATGTGTTTATGCTAGAAATACAAGTACTGCAGAAGATGATGTTATTGTAAAGGAGAAAGCTTTTTCAGTGGATGATTATGGTGATGAAAATGGGATGACTGTTAGATGTCCACTTCCTCCAGCTAATTATTCAGCTGTAGTGAATTTGAGGAAGTTTAGGGGAAATGATGTAATGGATGTGGGAGCTGAAAATGGGATATGGAAAAGTAATCAGACAGTTAATTCTTGGGAAAATGTCGCTTATGCTGCTACTTTGGATGGTAATACAGCAGTGGTGTTTGTGAAGGGATTGAATTTGAGGCCTCAAAGAGAATCCGATCTGAGTCAATTTAGTTGTCATTTCGGGTTGGGAAGTTTGGAAAAATATGGAAGATTTGCACTTAGGACAAATGCTATTAGTGCTGCTCAAGAGGTTGTTAGGTGTTCATTGCCATTGAGTATTAGGAAGAGCCCCGAGAAGGCTCGTGGTATACGAATAACGATTGGTATGTTGACTCATATTCATGCTATAGCTCATGAACATGTACTTTTGCCCTCAGTAGCCAAGATTTCTGACCTGAAATCTGAGGCAGTTAGGAAGAATATTGGAAATGTGAAGTATGATCTTTGTGTGTGTACAATGGTGTGGAACCAAGCCTCAGCGCTTCGTGAATGGATCACGTATCATTCTTGGCTTGGAGTCGAAAGGTGGTTTATTTATGACAATAACAGTGACGATAGAATCAAAGATGTGGTGGAAGATCTTGAGACAGAGAATTACAACGTCACACGACACGTTTGGCCGTGGATCAAGACTCAAGAAGCAGGTTTTTCGCATTGTGCTCTTAGAGCAAAGCAAGAATGCAATTGGGTATCTTTTATGGATGTGGATGAATATTTCTACTTTCCATTTTCAACACCAGGACATCAAAGTTTTAGAAGCACGGGTTACGCAGGAAAGGACTCACTTCGATCCCTAGTGGCAAATTTATCTTTGTCATCACCAACAATTGCAGAGATTAGAACAACTTGTCATAGCTTTGGACCATCTGGTTTGAATTCAGCACCCTCACAAGGTATCACTGTTGGATATACATGTCGGCTTAAGAGTCCCGAGAGACACAAATCAATTATACGCCCCGATGCTTTGGACACCACTCTCCTCAATGTGGTGCATCATTTCTACTTGAGAAAAGGATTTAGATACTTGAATTTGCCACAAAGCACTGCAATGATAAACCATTATAAATACCAAGTGTGGGAAGTTTTCAGGGCGAAATTTTTCAGGCGAGTGGCTACGTATGTTGCTGATTGGCAGAAGAATCAAAATGAAGGATCAAGGGATAGAGCACCTGGTTTAGGGACAGAGGCTATTGAGCCACCAAATTGGCCATTACAATTCTGTGAAGTTTGGGACACCGGCCTTCGGGACTTTGTTTTGTCAAACTTTGCTGATTTAATAACTGGTTTGTTGCCTTGGGAGAAATCTTCATTCTAATAACTGAATTCCATTGTTTTTCCTCGGTTTATCGAAGTAGCGTATATCCAATCCTCCTTTGATGACTGTCAGTAGAGAAAGCTAGGGAGCTCGAGGGGCGGATGCCCTATATGTAGAGAAGATGATCACAAAAAATTCAATTCTTTCTTCATTCCAGGGCTATTGTATCTGATTTTCTTTGGCTTTTGTAGACAGGAGATATTTAAACAATAGATTAGAATAGGAAATTTTTCTTCCCTTTGTTGAATATATCTGTAATTTTTCTACAGTGTAACATTGATATTTTCATTAAATCAATTCTTTTATCATTATTCAAAGCATTGAACATTTCCTTTTTCTACCGTCCACAGATGTGCGCTTCTTCTGCACGCGCGCACATACACAAAAGAATAGCATGTTTTTGACAGAGTTATAACTAAAAGAAAAGATGCCTTATGAGATAAGAGAACCATCAACTTAATTTCAGTCACGCCTTCTCCTGGTGATACTAACCTGCCTCAATTCTTACTAGAAAATTGAGAAAGATGATATTTCCCACATCAACTCAAAGCGTTGTTGATCACACAAATGGGAAAGCTTGGTACCACCAGAAGAACGGAGTCTTGGTGTAACTGGTAAAATTGCTGACATGTGATTAGGAGATTAGAGATTTGAGCTGCAGAAAGAAACTTTTGCAGAAATGTATGATAAGGCTGCATAAAATAGGCCCTTGTGGTCCGGTCCTTTCCGGGGCCGCGCTCGTAATAGAAGCTTAGTGCACCGGGCTGCCCTTTTTGGTGCCAACAGAAGGTAAAGAACACACTAAAATCCTGATACGCAGGCAACGGAACAGTGACAGAAATGAAAAAGAAAAGGAAAAGAAAAGATAATGCAAGATAAAATAGGGCAAAAACTAAAGGGGCTTTTCATTCATAACTTTAAAGAGGATAATTACAACCTAAATATATAGTATAAATTCATGGGAATGACCTAAGGGCTACAGCTGAAAAGTATACCAAATCTGCCACTTCAGTATAGCTTGGGTAGGACTTAATTGGTATGGGACAGAGAAATAAGGGGTCAATGTGTAACATGGTAAACTTCTAATTTAAAAGTAAAGGGACTAAAATGAACACTTATAAAACTAAGACATTCTAACTAATTCACCATTAAGTCTCAGTTGAATAGCGTGATGTACAACTTCCGCAAGCTTCCTCTCTTTCACTCCGTATCAGATCCCCCTTATCAAAATCTTCCTTGTCCTCAAGGAAGGAAAGAAGGAAATCGAACCCCGAGGGAGTGATAATCTTCCCAGGTGGCCTGCTCAGGAGAAAGTTGATCCCATTGTATCAGAACCTGCATGACTGCGTTGTTTCCTTTTTGGACCATACGTCGATCAAGGATTTTTAAGGGGTTTGGACAGTGGAGACTGGAGATGTCAAGGACAGGAGGATGGGATATATTAGTAGGTAAGTTGTGACACAATTTGAGTTGAGAGACATGGAAGGTAGGGTGGAGAAGCAACTGTGGAGGAAGAGACAACTTGTAAGCTACAGGGCCAATTTTCTGCAAAATTTGGTATGAGCCATAATATTTGGCGGAGAGCTTTGAGAAGTGGGATCAGGACAGTGTCACTTGCCTATAGGGTTGGATTTTAAGATAGACCCAATCTCCAACTGTGAATTGTATATCTGAGCGGTTCTTGTTAGCTTGAGCAGTCATTCTCTGTTGTGCTCGTTGGAGGTGATGCTTGACGAGTTGCAGTTTGAATTCCCTAGTCAGGAGACTTCTATCCACTTCTTCAATAGACGAGTCCCCAGCTACATAGGATAAATGGAGTGGTGGAGGCTGTCCATACAGAGCCTCATATGGTGTAGTTTGTATGGAGGAGTGAAAGGTAGTGTTATACCAACATTCAGCAGAGGGAAGGTATGAACACCAGTCAGATTGTGAATCAGAGCAGAAACACCTGAGATACGTTTCAAGGCATCGATTGATGACCTCTGTTTGGCCATCAGTTTGCGGGTGGTAGGCTGTGGATGTGTTGAGTGTTACCCCGTGCATAGAGAACAATTCCTGCCAAATTTTACTAGTGAAGATGGGGTCTCTGTCACTCACTATGTCTTCAGGCATGCCATGAAGTTTGTGAATCTGTTCCATGAATAATTTGGCCACATCTGATGCAGAATAAGGGTGAGAGAGACTCAAGAAATGGGCATCCTTAGCGAGTCTATAAACTACCACTAAGATTACAATTTTCCCTTTTGATTTAGGGAGCCCCTCAATGAAGTCCATGCTGATGCTACTCCAGGCTGTGACTGGTAATTTCAAGGGCTGCAGGAGGCCTAGGTAAGGGGACCTATCATACTTATGTCTTTGGCAAATGTCACAACCATTTGACATAAGTATGAACATCTTCTCTTAAACCTTTCCAGTAGAATAGGGATGCTACCCTTCTGTAGGTTTGTTCAATGCCAGAGCGACCTCCCATGGGAGAGTCATGCCACAGCTGCAAAATATTTCTTTTCAAAGTAGGATCTGGACCAATCACCAACTTACCATGCCTTCTGAGTTGCTCATGAATGAAGGTGTAGCCTTAGACCTATGTACCTCCCTTCAGGGATTCAATTAGAGCAGCCAAGTCTGGGTCTAAGTGTCAGCTCTGAGTGATTAAGCTAAACAGGTCAATTTGAACAGAAGATAAGGTAAGGGCGGCTAGTTCAGTTGTATGACTCTGGACAAGGCATCAGCCACATTGTTTTCCTTACCCTTCTTGTATTCAATGATGAAATCATATTGCATCAACTTTTCTATCCATTTCAATTGTGCCCCTGTGTGTAATTTCTGCTCCAGAAGGAATTTGAGGGCCTTTTGGTCAGCTTTCACTATGAAAAGCCTGCCAGACAGGTATTGAGTCCACTTTGTTACAGCTATAACTAATGCCAAGAGCTCTTTGTCATATACTGACAATGTCTGGTGGTGAGGTGAGAGACCTTTACTCAAGTAAGTTACTGGTTTCCCCCTTTGCATCAAAACTGCAACAATACCATTGCTGCAAGCATTAGTTTCTACTACAAAATGAGTAGAGAAATCAGACAATATGAGCACTGGAGCAGAAATGAGAGCTCCTTTTAATTGTTCAAAGGCTGAAGTGGCTTAAGAGGACCATTTGAAACTGTCCTTCTTGAGCAAATCAGTAAGTGGTTTACTAATAATCCCATAACCCCTGATGAACCTTCTATAGTACCCAGCTAGGCCTAGAAAACCTCTTAGCTATTTGAGGTTAGTAGGTTCAGGCCACCCTTGTATTGCTTCAATTTTCTTAGGGTATGGTATTAATCCTTCAGCAGAATATAATGCCCTAAATACTCAATCCTAGCTGCAGCAAAAACACACGTACTTCCTTTTGCAAAAAGCTGGTGGTGCAGCAATAACTCAAAGGTAAGCCTGAGGTGATGTTCATGCTCATCTAGTGTCTTACTGTACACTAGAATATTATCGAAGAAAATTAGGATGAACTTTCTCAAATATTCCTGAGAAATATGATTCATTAGCCCTTGAAAACTAAAGGGAGCATTGGTCAACCCAAAGGGCATGACTAAGTACTCATAGTGCTCTGAATGTGTCTTAAATGTTGTCTTGTGTACATCAGAAGGTGTCATCCTGATTTGGTGATAGCCAGCCCTAAGATCTATCTTTGAGTAAATTTCAGACCCTCCAAGTTCATCTAACAACTCTTCAATGATAGGCATGGGAAATTTATCCTTTATAGTGACTTGGTTTAAAGCCCTATAATCCACACACAGTCTCCATGAACCATCTTTTTCCCAACTAAGACCACAAGGGAGGCATAAGAACTAGAGCTGTATTGGATGATTCCTTGGGCCGTCATCTCTTTTACCATGTCCTCTATCACATCCTTTTGGATTGGGGATTATCTATAGGGTATGGAATTTATGGGCGCACTGCCTTCAAACACCCCTCTAGAGGGAGGCAAGTGTTTAGGTTCTTGGAAGAGTAGGTTGTATTTAGTGAGAAGGGTAAGGACGGGAGCAGGGATATCTTCTTGTTGTTGAGAATCTGCTGCTGAAGTAATGGGCATAGGGAAAACCTTGACCATGAAGATCTGTGCACTATCAATAGAAATATTATGTAAAGCCTTTGCATCCACAATTTTAAATGAAGGGGAAATTCCCTGTAAGGTGACAACCTTGCCATGATAGAGGAACTACATAAAGAGCTTCTCAAAGTTGACTTTAATGTCTCCTAGCTTGCACAACCACTGGATTCCCAAAACAACATCACAACTGCCTATAGGGAGCACTAGAAAATCATCTTGGAAAAGGACTCCTTGCATGAGCCATTTGAAACCTTTACTTCCTTTAACAGACCATCAACTACAAAAACATCTTGAGGGTGTATTTGATTGATTGTACAACCTATTCTTTTGGCAGCCTTCTCATTGATGAAATTGTGGGTGGAACCACAATCAATGAGAACATTGATAGGATTTTGTTCAGAGAACCTTGTATTCTGAGGGTTCTGAAACCTCTAATACCATTCAAATCTTGTAGAGAAATCTCACAATTCTCATCAAGATCTGCTAATTCCCGAGGTTCCTCAGTGACTTCAATTTCCAACTCTGTCTCCTCCTGGTCCTTCAATTCCTCAGGAGTTAATTCCATTGAATATAGGTGCCATTTTGCCTTGTAGTTGTGCCATGGTGTGAACTTGTCATCACAGAAAAAACACATGCCCTGAGCTCTTTTCTCATCCATCTCAACTGGAGTCAATCTCCTCTTCCTGAAACCATCTAAGTTGGCAGTAACTGGTGGCTTATAAGTAGGGGCATCAGCTCTTTGCCATCTAGTGGGAGCTGGAACTTGAGATGATTTAACAGCAGAACCTTGATGCACTGCAGTAGCAGCCTTAGTGGCCTTACTTTGTGTAATAAAGCTGGCCTCATGCAATCTAGCCAAATAATAAGCTTGTGGTAAACTAGTAGGATTACCAATTCTCATAACATTGTTGATTTCAGGTTTAAGGTTGTTTAGGAATATACTAACACCATGTTCAACTGACAGATTCATCCTTGTCATTACACTGTTGAAGGCCTTATGATAATCCTTCACACTCCAGTATGCTTGATGTTCATAACCTCAGTCATAGGGTTAGAGTATTTAGCTCCAAAACTATCACACAAAGCCCACAAATATGCATCCCAAGTAGGGAGTGGCATTTGTCCCCTACTTCTCACGTAACCTAAGTGCCATTGTAGAGCATCCCCTTCAAAATGCATAGACACGAGCTTCATTTTCTGATGTATAGTAAGGTCTTCATCCAAAAAAAATTGCTCTACTTTGTAGAGCCAAGTCTTGAGATCCTCACCATTAAACTTGGGAAACTCGACCTTATGGTACTTGGTAAAGGGAATGTTAGGTAATGTTACATTGTGAGTGTTCGAGCTGTGTAAATGGTTGTTGGTTGGAACTGTTTGATAAGGGTGGGGAGTGGGTACATATGGAGTTTGGTGGTATAAGGGTGGAGTCAGATGTGTGTTTTGGTTGGAATAGGCAGAAAGGAATTGGCTGGGTTGATTATAGGTCTGGTTGTATAAAGGTGGTGGGAATAGTGGCGAGCTTAGGAGTTGTGTGTGTGGGTAGTATCTTCCTTGCAGGCTAGGGTAGTGAGGTGCTAAAGGAACAATTGTTCTAGGAAGGGGGTTTTGGAAGGTTGGTAACCTCATAGCTGAAGAAGGGTAAAGTTGTGCCTGCGAGGTTTTGGGATGTTGAAGATGCAGGGAAGGGTTAGGTTTTATGGATACTGGAGGAGTTTGGTAGGGATTCAATTGAGCTTGAGGGCCCAAAGGAGTTGAGCTAGTAGCAGGGGGGTTCATAGTCATGACAGATGTACTGGCTCCATGAAAACTAGGGGCAGCTAAGTCACCAAATTCGAATGGTTTATCATTTGGAGAATAGAACTCACATCCACTTTGAGTTACAGATCTGTCACGCTCTGGCCTTTTTCCTCCATGGATGACTTCGTTGAGAACTTCTCTACGCTCACTCGAAGCTTCCTCCTGGTTCTTGTTGTTCTGTTCTTGGTTTGCTTCTAACATATCTTGCCTTGCTGTGAAGTTTGCACACCAAGTGAATTTGTTTGAGCACCTCCATAACGTTACTATTATTATCAGCCATGGACATACACAGAGCCAAGAAATTTCTCTGATACCATTGATACGCAGGCAATGGAACAGTGACAGAAATGTAAAAGAAAAGGAAAAGAAAAGATAATGCAAGATAAAATAGGGCAAAAAGTAAATGGGCTTTTCATTCATAACCTTAAAGAGGATAATTACAACCAATATATATAGTGTAAATTCATGGGAATGACCTAAGGGCTACAACTGGAAAGTATGCCAAATCTGCCATTTCAGTACAGCTTGGGTAGGACTTAATTGGTATGGGACAGAGAAATTAAGGGGTCAATGTGTAACATAGTAAACTTCTAATTTAAAAGATAAGGGACTGAAATGAACACATCTAAAACTCAGACATTCTAACTAATTGACTGTTAAGTCTCAGCTGAATAGCGTAATGCACAACTTCCGCAAGCTTCCTCTCTTTCACTCATCAAATCCGTATTTCAAACCTGGAAATGTTGTAATCAGCTCATAAATAACATTGTTGCACAAATTTTATAGATCATCTAAAAGGTGCTGAATAGTACTGTCTGGGGAAAGTGTTATGTTATTTTTTTATAGAGGGAATTTTAAAAGATATGAGACCAAGAGATTCTTTATCTCCAACAGGTTGCAATATTGCTGCCTAATGAAGTATTATGATTGCAGGAAAATAAATAAATAAACAAACAAACAAACAATAATGAACACCAGTTTCTTTCGTATTTCATGATTCATTGTGGATATCATATACTAAAAATCAAATACATAAATCATCTGCACTATATAATAAAAACGAAGTGAATATCCATAATAATAGAGTGAAAAATGCGCTGGGCTTTGTTATTGGGCTGGACAGAGAGCTTGGGCTATCTGTAATGGAGCGAATGAAGAGAGAATTACAAAACTAATTGCATTTGCTAGCTAGCCAAAACGTATATAACGTATATAATACATATATATACAAAAGAAATATTTTATTGATTATTATTTTTGAGAACTAATTAATCATCCTGAAGAAATTAACTAAAAGAGCCATCAATTAAAAAAATAGCTTGTAAATATTTTTGGCCGAGTGGCCAAATGCGTAACTTCATCTTAATTTTATTGCAACCTAACGAGCATCCGTAGTTTGTCTACATATAGTGGAACCATATTGGGCTTGCTTTTATATATGTGATATTATCTTTCCTTGATGTAAGATCTATCAGAATAACTTCTCTATCTACTTAAGGTAGGGATAAGTTTGCATATACACAATAGGGGAAACAAACAAGTTTTTATTCACTTATACGATAGGAGTATAATTTTATGCATGACTTTAAAAATCTTGAAACAATCAAGTAACTTATAAGCTAAATTACATATAAACATAAATCTGTAACTTGATAAAATTTAACAAATACGCTATAAAATAGGTTAAAATATACTGATAATATTAAATCTTTACAGTATTAGTAAACATCGAGATGATTTAATGACATAGTCATCAACTAATAATAAGCTGTTGTTGGCTTCTTGATCAAGGAATTAGGAGGGGGAGGCAATACAAGGATTGGCAAGCCAGCAGTGGCTAAGGACTCATGATTTTTGCTCTCATGAAATTTCTTAATATAAGTTGGAAGCCTTACGATTAGTAACTGCAGCACTCAAATCGTCTCGATTCCTCTTGTGAAATTTCTGTATATAATCAGAAAAATTCTCATCTTCATCATACTCATTATTTTCATGAATTAAACGCGACGATTTTTCGCCTTGATCATGTTCCTTGACGTAAAATTTTGATTTGGTTGTTGGCACTTGTGACTTTTTGTTGTTCCCCTTTTGTAGTTGAAAAGAAGAGACTTTAGAAACATTGATTGATGAATTATGAGAAGATTTGTGATGTTTATTGCTTGTTCCTCCCAAATAGATGGCTGCAAGAGAAAAAGATGATAGTGTGATGATATTCATAACTATTTCCATGGATTTTTCACATAGAGATTTCTTTTCTTGTATCCTGTTCTTTTGAGTCATTATTGAGCAATAAAATTTGCTCAATAATAAAATAGAGGGATTTAGTTGTGTATTTTCTCAAGAATGGCTGGGTTTCCTTCATTTAAAAGGAGCAATCTTAAATTTATTCTGTGGGGTTAGAGCGTGGAAATTTGTTGCAAACATCAACAAATAAGGCATGGCCAAGGCGTGTATTTTTTTTTTTTTGGGTTAGTTCCGAAATGAAGGGAATCTTGAAGCAACGGTAAAGTTGTCTGTGGCATATATGTTACGGGTACGAACCAGTGGCAAAGCCAAGAATTTACTCAAGGTATTCAAATTTGAAAGAAGTGAAAAAAATTCTCCGAGAAAGAGTGTTCAATATATATTATATACCTCTAAAATCTAATATTTTACCTATATACGCAGTGTAATTTTTCGATGAAGGGTGCTCAGTTGACCACCCTTTATAACATGTAATTTCGACCATAGTTCGAACAATGGAAATAGCCACTAATGTTTTTTTGTGAAAATAGGTCATGTGCCTTTTTGTGATAGAGGAAAGATTGTCAAAAACAAAATGAGAAAGTAGCTTAGCTTTATTTGTGATAGAAGCAAGATAGTCAAAAAGAAGGGGATTATAGTGTATAGAGTTCTGGAAGAATTAATTTTCTCGTATTGTTCACAAGTATATATAGAGTATGGAGAGATATCAAATCATACCAACAATAGGACGGTAAAATAATGAAAGAAATCAAATCCTACCAACTAGAGGACTGTACAATAATGAAAGAATATTCTACCAATAATAAAAAGATACACACAATATATTCTAATACGCCCCCTCAAGATGGAGGGCCGGAGGACACGCCAATCTTGGACATCAGCAGAAGAAGTCGAGGACGAGATAAGTGCTTGGTGAGAGCATCAGCAAGTTGATCAGCAGAGGATACGTGAGCAACACGAAGAGACCCATTCTGAACCAATTGACGAACAAAGTGATAATTAATAGAGATGTGTTTCATGCGCGAATGAAACACAGGGTTGGCACAGAGGTAAGTGGTGCCAGTGTTGTCGCAGTAAATGACAGGAGCAGCCGGAAGAGGGACATGAAGCTCGCGCAGCAGTGAATGAAGCCAACGGACTTCAGCGGCAACAAAAGCAATGACACGATATTCAGCCTCAGTAGAAGATCGTGCAACGGAACGCTGCTTTTTGGAGCTCCAGGAAATAGGATTAGGCCTTAGAAAGACAACATAGGCACCAGTTGAGGAGCGGTCATCACATTTTCCACCCCAATCAGCATCAGCGAAACAATGCAGAGGTATAACAGACGAAGGACGCAGCCAGACTCCGAAGTCACGCGCCCCATTCAGATACCGGAAGAGGTGCTTAACTGCACCCCAATGAGTGATAGTAGGAGCGTGCATGAACTGTGAGAGTTTATTCACAGCAAAGGAGATATCAGGACGAGTGAAGGAGAGATACTGGAGGCCTCCAAAGGGCCTGGCGATAGACAGATGCGTCGGCAGGAGCCGAGCCTTCGGTCAGATGAAGGCGGGTTGACGCCGCTGTAGGCGTCTGAACAGGGTTGGATTCCAGCATATTATGACGAGTCAAAAGATCAACAACATATTTACGCTAAGAAAGAAAACACCCCTTGGAGCTGCGCAGAACTTCAACACCAAGAAATTAGCTTAGATCACCCATGTCTTTAAGAGAAAATTGAGTCCCAAGAGAGTCAATCACACGGTTCAAGAAAGCAGAATCATTACCAGTCAATATGAGATCATCAACATATACCAAAAAATTGGCCGTAATACCAGAATGCTGAAAGGCGAAGAGCGAAGTGTCAGAGGTAGTGTTGATGAAACCCATGGTCAGAAGGCATTGACGGAGCGCACTGTACCATGCCCGGGGTGCCTGTTTGAGACCATAAATAGCTTTCTGTAACTTACAGACATAAGATGGATAGGATTTGTCAACAAAACCCGGTGGTTGTGCCATATAAACATCATCTGTAAGCCTCCCATGGTGAAAAACATCGTTCACATCCATTTGATGAAGAGGCCAGCCCTTGGATACAGCTAGATTGAGAACCAAACGCACAGTTGCCGGCTTAATAACCGGACTGAAAGTCTCCTGGAAGTCTACACTTGGATGCTGATGAAAGCCATTCGCAACAAGCCGGGCTTTGAACTTATCCACAGTAACGTCAGGCTTTCGTTTGATACGATAAACCCACTTGCAACCCACAATATTCTGTGAAGAATCAGGCTGAACAAGATCCCAGGTGTCATTCCGTAGCAGAGCATAAAACTCTGATGACATAGCAGCGCGCCAACCTTCATTAGACATAACACTAGACAAAGTCTGAGGTTTAGTAACAGCTGGAGAGGTGACAGCAGACATACCAAACTTCTTGTTGGGCGTAAAGATTTTATTTTTGCTGCGAGTTTGCATATGATGACCACCCTGGAGAGATAATTCATCCACAATCACGCGAATACCATGCATAAAATCAGTGACAGATTTAGAACCTTTTACCGGATTATGGAGCTGCTGTTTGAGAGCCATGATACGACCACGAGAAGCAGTGCCGTATATGCGCGAGAGGATGTCCCAGGCCTCTTTAGAGGTTTCCGCAGCGGCAATAAAGGAGATGATCGTCGGTGATCGACGAGATGATAGCACTGAGAATAAGATTGTCCTGGCGAATCCAGTAAGGATATGCTGGATTGGGGGAAGTTACCTCCTTGTCAACGATAGTGGATGGTGGGCACGGCTTCGATCCGTCCAAGAAGCCGAGGAGGTCGTAACCCGTAAGAAGGGTTCAGAATTGGAATTTCCATGCCAGGTAATTAGTGGAATCCAATTTAAGTGGGATCTGAGTCGATGCATTGATGGCAATCGGCTGGAGAAGATCGTTGGATGTCGTAGCGTCCATGAAGCGCGAGGCAGAGGAGGCGCTGATCGACGTTGAGAGAGAGAGGGATGCCGGTTAGTGCAGCGGTAGCGCGGAAAGACGCCGGAGAGAGGTGGTGGACCGAGAAGGTCGGCGGCGGCGGGCTGCCGATTAGTGCAGCGACAGCGCCGGCGCGGGGAAGAATTAGGGTTTCTTTGGCGATAAGCCACGGGTGTATGATACCATGTAGAGAGTTTTGGGAGAATTAATTTTCTCGTATTGCTCACAAGTATATATAGAGTACAGAGAGGTATCAAATCATACCAACTATAGGACGGTACAATAATGAAAGTATTCAAATCCTACCAACTATAGGACTGTACAATAATGAAAAAATATCCTATCAATAATAAAAAGATACACACAATATATTCTAATACATAGAATCTACAGCCTTTCCTAGATTTTTCAAAGCATTATTTAATTAATTGAACTAATTCTGAGTAACTTGTTAACAAATATAGTTTCGTAAAAGGGGTGAAAATTCAATGAAGCTTAAGAAGTAACGTTGTTAGATTAAAGAATTTTTGAAAAATGAACACTCCATACGTTTCATTTTTGACTAGCTAAATTTATTAAAATAAAGACTGCTCGACTTTGTAGATTATTTAGGGGCTGTGGAATCAAACTATAAGAAATTCGAACAATTTATTCTTATAAAGTTTCAAGATACAGTGATTGTTTAGTCTTAAAGTTCGAATGTACCTCATAAGTATAAATCAATTAATGAAATAAGGGTTAATCATAGCAGATCGTAATAAATGGCCAAAAAAATGAAATAAAGAGATAAGATGCAAAGCTTTTGATCAAGACTGTAAAGGTGGGAGCATATTTATTGATTAAGATTAACATGGTCTGTCTCTCTATGGAGAGGTTGAGAGCCTTATGTTGGTTTTCTCCCTTTCTTTACGAAGTAGAGGTGAAGAAGAAGAAGAAGCAAACCCCCTTTTAGGATTTTTTCTCTTAATATTTATAGCTGTGAATCTTGCCAGCTGGCGATGGACGGTCGTGGATGCGTCGAAGGGACGTCCGTGAACAATGAGTAGGCCGCGATCTCGCTAATTAGGTCGAGTAACCTCGGAAAACATTTGTCAGCGAATGATTATACCTTTTATTAACCGAAACGAACATAGGAACCAATTAGACGCGCTAATTATCATGAATCTTGTTTTAACCCATAACAAAAACTTTTACTTTTCAGATCGCCAAGTACTTTTTTCAAACTGTGTGTTTGTTACTGAGTATAAAATTAAAAAAAGAAAAAAAAAATTTGAAACACGTAGCAAAAGTAGTTTATCTTTTGAAGATGAAAACAAAACCTTTTGTGGAAATTGAGAACAATCCAAAATGAGTTTCACAGAAACAAACATAATTATTCTCCAATAATATTTTATAAGGAAATAATATAAACATATAGAAGTTTCCAAATTCCAACACAATTACCTAAATTTTTTTGCCATAATATATTCAAAAGTAAATCCAAAGCCAGTGGTCTTTAATAGACAATGATGTCTTGATTAGACGTTAACCTACTTGGACAAAATCCTAGGCAGACACTTGTAAACTTAGTTTATTTTGATCTTGACTTTGTGAAATTCCTTTAGTAATCGAAAGAATGTCCAGATAATTAGAAATTCCTAGTAACAGAGTACTGATTCTAACTTTATGTAATTGATCTTCTTGAGTTGTTGTTTTGTGTGTGTTTCACGTGCTTCATGGGGATCTTTCCGGGGAGAAATTAAAAAATAGTCAGATTTACGTGGCCATTGAAAAATAACCACAACTTTAAAAGTAATTTGAATTTAGTGTTCATATAAAAATAAATTTAAACGAAAATACTTCAATACAAGTATACTGGAACTCAAGTATATTATCCAGTATACTTATGCTGGAACTCCAGTATATTATCCAATATACTTATGCTGAAACTCAAGTATATTGATTGGAGCAGCGGTGCTCCAATCTCCAGTATATTAAACTGAAGCTTTTCGGTTGTTGGAGTTCCAGCATAATATGTTGGAAGTTCATACACAAGTGCACCAATCTCCAGTATCTTATGCTGGAACTTTTCGTGTTGCATTAAAAGAGTAGCTATTTCTTAAAAACTTTGCAAACACTAATTATTTTTTAATGACCAATCTGAAAACTGGCTATCTCATGCTATTCACGTGTAATTTCTTTTGTTGAGCTAACAATTTAACTAGAAGTGGTTTTCCAGAAAGATTACCATAGTGCATTTTTCTCGTCTCCTATGATATGACATACATATTACTTTTTTCGTTCCACTTAATTATTTATCCCGACAAGAATTTAAAAAATAAATGAAAACATTAAAATTTATGATGTGACGAGCACAAAACACTACATGAAATTGATGTTTGCTAGCAATAGATAGTATAGTTTATGTCACGATCTAAAATTTTCACCATCGGAAGTCGTGATGGCGCCACCTGTCGGATCTTGGCAGGCCGAACGTTTAACAACACATCACTGATTTTATTCAAAACAATAAAAATACGGAAATATTAAAATAAAGCGGAAGACTGTAAAAATAGTTAATAACTGAAAAGTGAAGTACATAACTCAAACTTACACTTCTATCCGGAAACTGGTGTCACTACTCACAGACTACTATATAATACTGAAACAAGGGTCTGAAGAAAATACATATAACTGTTTGACCAAATACATGTGACAGCAGGATAAAGTAAGGATAGAGAAGACGCCAGGCATGCAGACGCCTGCAAGCTACATCGGTGTCTCCCGGATCAGAATGCTGACACCTGCACCGCTGCTGCTACTGCTGATCGAATCCTGTATCTGCGCAAAAGAGCATAGAGTGTACAATCAAAACAACCGACCACATGTGCCGGTAAGTGCCTGGCCTAACCCCGGCGAAATAGTGACTTGGTCAGCGTATCAAAAATAACCCATATAGCATCAAACTTCTTCCAATTCATCGGAAGGCTAGTGACGAAACCCATGGTAATCCTCTCCCACTTCCACTCGGGAAGCTCAATCCTCTGTAATAAACGAACGAGCCTTTGATGCTCGTACTTAACCTGCTGACAATTCAGACAACAAGTAGCATATGCAACAATGTCTTTCTTCATTCTGTGCCACCAATAATGCTACCTCAAATCCTGATACATCTTTGTGGCGCCCGGGTGAATATAATACCGAGAACTGTGGGCCTCCGCTAAGAAAGACTCCTGAATACCATCAACATTGGGCAAACAAACTCTGCCCAGCAATCTCAATACACTATGATCTCCCAAGGTCATTTTATTTGAACCTCCCCGCTGTACCGTGTCTCTTAGGACACACAAATGGGGGTCATAAAATTGCCGCTCCCAAATACGCTCCATCAGCGACGAACGAGAAACCGTGCTAGCTAACACCCTTCTAGGCCCAGAAATATCCAATGTCATAAATTGATTGGCCAAGGCCTGAACATCAAAAGCAAGCGCTCTCTGGCTGACCGGAATATAGGCAAGGCTACCCATGCTGGCAGACTTCCTACTCAACGCATTGGCCACTACATTGGCCTTCCCCGGATGGTATAAGATGGAGACATCATTGTCTTTCAACAACTCCAACCACCTCCATTGCCTCAAATTCAACTCCTTCTGTTAGAACAAGTACTTAAGGCTCTTGTGATCCGCGTACACCTCACACTTCACACCATATAAATAATGCTTCCAAATCTTCAAGGCATGAACAATGGCTGCCAACTCTAGGTCATGAGCATAATAATTCTTCTCGCGGATCTTAAACTGCCTCGAAACATATGCTATGACTCTGCCATTCTGCATCAATACTGCGCCAAGCCACGCGGGAAGGATCACAATAAATAGTATAAGGCCCTGATCCCGTGGGAAAAACCAATACCGGTGCCGCAGTCAGGGTTGTCTTGAGCTTCTAGAAGCTCGACTCACACTCATCTGACCACCTGAACTGGGCACCCTTCTGGGTCAATCTCATCATCGGGGATGCAATGGATGAAAACCTCTCTAAGAAACTCCGAATATCAATAGCTGAAGCTAGTCAAAGCCAGTTCTTGACTTCTTCTATCTTCTGCGGGTCTACCTGAATACCTGCTGCTGACACGACATGACCCAAGAATGCGATCGAACTCAACCATAACTTGCACTTTGAAAACTTAGCATACAATTGACTATCCTTCAGAGTCTGAAAAGCCACTCTGAGGTGCTGCTCATGCTCCTCCTAACGATGGGAGTATATCAGAATGTCATCAATGAATACAATCACAAAAAAATCCAAATAGAGCATGAAGATGGTTCATCCACTCTATGAATGTTGTTGGGGCATTAGTCAATCCAAATGACATGACCAAAAACTCGTAATGCCTGCACCGAGTGCGAAATGCTGTCTTAGGGACATCAAACGTCCTATCCCTCAGTTGATGATAAACAGATCTCAAACCTATCTTTGAAAACACCCTTGCACCCTGAAGATGATCCTTTAACTCCTTCAACTCTGGCGGCGCCATGAGATACGGCGGGACGGATATGGGCTGAGTGCGTGGCAGGTCTGATGGGAAATCCTCGGGGGAACTCCCGAACAACAGGAGCAGAACCAATAGACGGGACCTTAGTGCTAGAGTCGCGAACATAAGCCAGATAAGATAGACATCCCTTCTAGACCATGCGTCGAGCCTTCACATATGAAATAATGTTACGAGTGGTATGAACTGGGGTCCCTCTCCACTCTAGTCGGGGCAAATCCGGCAATGCCAAGGTCACTGTCTTGGCGTGGCAATCCAAGGTCGCATGATACGGGGACAACCAATCCATCCCTAAAATGACATAGAAATCCTCCATATCCAAACGCAACCAGTCAACACGGGTCTCAAGACCCCGAAATACTACAACGCAGGAATAGTGTACCTGATCCACCACTATAGAATCATCCACGGGTGTAGACACATATACGGAAATACTCAAGGCCTCACTAGGCATAACCAAATAGGATGCAAAACAGGACGATACATATGAATGCGCAGATTCAGGGTCAAATAGCACTGAGGCATCTTTAATACAAATCAGAATAGTACATGTAATGTCTGCATCTGAAGTCTTAACCTCCAAACTGGATGCTGGCCGATCCCTACTACTGGCGGTCTGGACTCCACCTCTAAGACCTCTACCCCTGCCTCTAGCCGTATGGGTAGGCTGTGGAACATACGGTGCGTGGAGCCAAGCATGATAACTCTGATACTAAGAGCTGCTCAGAGTTCTAGGGCAAAATCTGCCAATGTGCCTCGGATCACCAGAAGCATGGAAGAACCTCGACTGCTGTGGCCTAGCACCCCTCAGTCTCGGACAGGCCCTCCTGAGGTGACCATACACGCCACACTCATAACATCTACACACATGCTGCAACTGAGGAAACTGAGGCTGGCCCAGTCGACCTAAACGATCACTTGAAGTACCATGAGTGACGGGGGAGATGACTGACAGGGCTTGCAAGGATGGCTTCTACCATAAGAACCTCAACCTCCAGAAGAGGTACCACTGAATATTCCTGCATGACGGGGCCTCTTATCTAATCGATGATAGCCTCCCTATGGCAGTACAACCTCAACTTCAAGGCCCTCATTGGCCGTCTTCTAAAAAGGGATCTCACTCCCGGCCTGAGCCGCTGCACCCAGCTAACCTACCACCACTGGATGAGACCCTAGAAGCAAACCTGCTCAAATAAAACCCTCCACAAGATCCACTAATATAACTAAAGCATCTTGAAGAACTAGGGTGGCCATGAACCACTCTAGGACCTCAGCTAGGCCCACCGGAACGACTGTAGCTGGAACCATATCATCATAATCAACATGAGGCTCCACCTCTAGGACTGCTGCTCGAGGCAGAGCTTTGCCCCGGCCTCGGCCTCGCCTTCTACCCCTGATAGGAGCTGCTGCTGGAGACCCGCGCTGCTACTCGGTAGAAGAGGAAGCACGTGTTCTCGCCATCTACGAATGAATAGAGTAGAAATTCAATAGGTATTTGAGGAACGAAAACGCACAACAAGAAAGAACAAAGTGAAATTTTCCAAACTATGTTGCCTCTGGGGGATAAATACAGACGTCTCTGTTCCGATCCCTCAGATTCTAGCGAGTTTGTCAGTGAGTTGTGAGACCCAAAGTAACTTAGTTCTCTGATACCAATTTGTCACGATCCGGAATTCCCATCATCGGGAGTCGTGATGGCGCCTACTGTCGGAGCTAGGCAAGCCGAACGTTTAACAACACCATCTCTGATTTTATTCAAAACAATCAAAATATGGAAACATTAAAAAAAAACGAAAGACTGTAAAAATACTTAATAGCTGGAAACTGAAGTACATAACTCCAACTTTCACTTCTACCCAGAAACTGGTGTCACTACTCACAGACTACTATAGTATTCTGAAACAAGGGTCTGAAGAAAATACATATAACTGTTTGACCGAATACATGGGACAACAAGATAAAGTAAGGATGGAGAAGACGCCTCCTATGGACACCTGAGAGCTACCTCGGTGTCTCTCGGATAAGAATGGTAACACCTGCACGACTGCTGCTACTGCTGATCGAATCCTGTATCTACGCAAAAGAGCGCAGAGTGTAGAATTGGCGTAACTGACCCCATGTGCTGATAAGTGCCTGGCCTAACCCCGGCAAAGTAATGACGAGGCTAGACAGGACTACCACATAAACATGTGCATTTCAACATACATAGGCAATAGAATGGGATACAAAAATTTAAACAATTAAGAGGGAGGGAAGCATGTTATGGTGGAGGTAATAGTCCATAAATAAAACACCACCAAGGGAAGAAAACATCACCACTTGAATAACAACAAGAGTAGGAAAAATAATAGTTGCACGGAATCACCCATCGTGATTTATCACTCTTCCTCACCCAATCAATCATATAAGGTACACGGAATGATCCTTCGTCCATTCACATTCGCATCATGGCATGGAATGTTCCTTCGTGCATTAGTAATCATATCAATGGCACGGAATATTCCTCCATGCTTTAGTAAACATATCATGGCACAGAATGTTCCTTCGTGAAATAGTAATCAACACAATCGTACACGGCATCACCCATCGTTCTTTATCACTCGTCATCACCCAAACAAAAATCACAAACAATGGGGCGAGGGGATAGACAACAGTAGTAGAAAATCCCGGCAAGGGAAAACTCAAGTAAAAAGTTAAACTCCGACAATTGAAACAATAACAAGAACTTCCATATCCCGGCAAGGGGGATAATCAATATACTAAAACCACCCGGCAAGGGAATAATCACATCTCTTTCTCTTTCTTTCATTTCTTACTCAATAGTTACTTTAGCATTCGAGCCAAAACTCCATAGAGTTTACAAACCATAATTCCTTCTCATACTCCTCACATTATATAGAATTCATCAGTTAAACAAGGAAAAGTCGCAACAAAATCAGAATAAGCACAATTAAGGACTCACGATCATGCTAGACTCCAGTGTATAGGTACTCGTCACTATGCCTATACACCATACTCAACAAGTAGCAAATAACAAATAATACACTAATCTTATTCCCTCAAGCCATTGTTAGAACAAACACTTACCTTGATCCGAAAATATCAATCAAAGCTCTAAAGTCGCCTTCCCGCTAGAATCCTACTCCGAAACAATGATATCTAGGCATAATTAGGTTCAATATTATCAATAATAACCCAAGGACACAATTCCATTGATTTGAAATGAATTTCCTAACATTCTTCTAAAATTACCAAAATGAGAAAGTAGCTTAGCTTTATTTGTGATAGAAGCAAGATAGTCAAAAAGAAGGGGATCATAGAATCTACAGCCTTTCATAGATTTTTCTAAGCATGATTTAATTAATTAAACTAATTCTGAGTATCTTGTTAACAAATATAGTTTCGTAAAAGGGGTGAAAATTCAATGGAGCTTAAGAAGTAACGTTGTTAGATTAAAGAATTTTTGAAAAATGAACACTCCATACGTTTCATTTTTGACTAGCTAAATTTATTAAAAAAAGACTGCTCGACTTTGTAGATTATTTAGGGGCTGTGGAATCAAACTATAAGAAATTCGAACAATTTATTCTTATAAAGTTTCAAGATACAGTGATTATTTAGTCTTAAAGTTCGAATGTACCTCATAAATCAATTAATGAAATAAGGGTCAATCATAGCAGGTCGTAATAAATGACCAAAAGAATGAAATAAAGAGATAAGATGCAAAGCTTTTGATCAAGACGGTAAAGGTGGGAGCATATTTATTGATTAAGATTGAAATGGTCTGCCTCTCTATGGAGAGGTTCAGAGCCTTAATGTTGGTTTTCTCCCTTTCTTTTCGAAGTAGAGGTGAAGAAGAAGAAGAAGTAAACCCCCCTTTTAGGGTTTTTTCTCTTAATATTTATAGCTGTGAATCTTGCCAGCTGGCGATGGACGGCCGTGGCTGCGTCGAAGGGACGTCCGTGAACAATGAGTAGGCCGCGATCTCGTTAATTAGGTCGAGTAACCTCGGAATACATTTATCAGCGAATGATTATACCTTTTATTAACCGGACCGAGCTTAGGAGCCAATTAGACACGCTAATTATCATGAATCTTGTTTTGACCCATAACAAAAACTTTTATTTTTCAGATCGCCAAGTACTTTTGTCAAACTGTGTGTTTGTTACTGAGTATAAAATTTAAAAAAGAAAGAAATTTTTTTGAAACACGTAGCAAAAGTAGTTTATCTTTTGAAGATGAAAACAAAACGTTTTGTGGAAATTGAGAACAATCCAAAATGAGTTTCACAGAAACAACATAATTATTCTCCAGTAGTATTTTATAAGGAAATAATATAAATATATAGAAGTTTCCAAATTCCATCGCAATTACCTAAATTTTTTTGCCATAATATATTCAAAAGTAAATCCAAAGCCAGTGGTCTTTAATAGACAATGATGTCTTGATTAGACGTTAACCTACTTGGACAAAATCCTAGGCAGACACTTGTAAACTTAGTTTATTTTGATCTTGACTTTGTGAAATTCCTTTAGTAATCGAAAGAATGTCCAGATAATTAGAAATTCCTAGTGACAGAGTACTGATTCTAACTTTGTGTAATTGATCTTCTTGAGTTGTTTTGTGTGTGTTTAACGTGCTTCATGGGGATCTTTCCGGGGAAAAATTAAAAAATAGTCAGATTTACAAGTGATCATTTAAAAATAACAACTTCAAAAGTAATTTGAATTTAGTCATTTTTCATATAAAAATAAATTTAAACGAAAATACTCCAGTACAAGTATACTGGAACTCAAGTATATTATCCAGTATACTTATGTTGGAACTCCAGTATATTATCCAATATACTTATTCTGGAACTCCAGTATATTGATTGGAGAAGTGGTGCTCCAATCTCCAGTATATTATACTGGAGCTTTTCGCGTGTTGGAGTTCCAGCATAATATGTTGGAAGTTCATACACAAGTGCACCAATCTCCAGTATCTTATGTTGGAACTTTCCGTGTTGCATTAAAAGAGTAGCTATTTCTTTAAAACTTTGCATACATTGATTATTTTTTGATGACCAAGCCGAAAACTGGCTAGCTCATGCTATTCACGTGTAATTTCTTTTGTTGAGCTAACAATTTAACTAGAAGTGGCTTTCCAGAAAGATTACCATAGTGCATTTTTCTCTTCTCATATGATATGACATACATATTACTTTTTTCGTTCTACTTAATTATTTGTCCCGTCAAGAATTTAAAAAATAAATGAAAACTTTTAAAATTTATGATGTGACGAACGCAAAACACAACATGAAATTGATGTTTGCTAGCAATAGATAGTATAGTTTATGTCACGATCTAAAATTTCCACCATCGGAAGTCGTGATGGCGCCTACTGTTGGAGCTAGGAAGGCCGAACGTTTAACAACACATCACTGATTTTATTCAAAACAATAAAAATACAGAAATATTAAAATAAAGCGGAAGACTGTAAAAATAGTTAATAACTGAAAACTAAAGTACATAACTCAAACTTACACTTCTATCCCGAAACCGGTGTCACTACTCACAGACTCACAGACTACTATAGAATACTGAAACAAGGGTCTGAAGAAAATACATATAACTGTTTGACCAAATACATGGGACAGCAGGATAAAGTAAGGATAGAGAAGACGCCGGGCCTGCGGACGGCTGCAAGCTACCTCGGTGTCTCCCGGATCAGAATGCTGACACCTGCACCGCTGCTGCTACTGCTGATCGAATCCTGTATCTGCGCAAAAGAGCACAGAGTGTATAATCAGCACAACCGACCACATGTGCCGGTAAGTGCCTGGCGTAACCCCGGCGAAGTAGTGACGAGGCTAAACAGGACTACCACATAAACCTGTGCATTTCAACATATATAGGCAATAGAAGGGGATACAGAAATTTAAACAATTAAGAGGGAGGGAAGCATGCTATGGGGGAGGTAACAGTCCATAAATAAAATACCAACAAGGAAAGAAAACATCACAACTAGAATATCAACAAGAGTAGGAAAAACAATAGTTGCACGGCATCACCCATCGTGCTTTATCACTCTTCCTCACCCAATCAATATAAGGTACACGGAATGATCCTTCGTGCATTCACATTCTCACCATGGCACAGAATGTTACTTCATGCAATAGTAATCATATCAATGGCACGGAATGTTTCTTCGTGCTTTTGTAAACATATCATGGCAGAGAATGTTCCTTCGTGTAATAGTAATCAACACAATCGTACACAACATCGCCCATTGTGCTTTATCACTCATCCTCACCTAAACAACAATCACAAACAATAGGCCTTGGGGATAGACAACAGTAGTAGAAAATCCCGTCAAGGGAAAACTCAAGTAAATAGTTAAATTCCGACAAGGGAAACAATAACAAGAACTTTCATATCCCGGCAAGGGAGATAATCAATATACTAAACCGCCTGGCAAGGGAATAATCAAATCTCTTTCTCTTTCTTTCATTTCTTACTCTATAATTACTCATTCAAGCCAACGCTTCACAGAGTTTACAAACCATAATTCCTTCTCATACTCCTCACATTATATAGAATTCATTAGTTAAACAAGGAAGAGTCTCAACAAAATCAGAATAAGCACAAATAAGGACTCATTATCATGCTAAACTCCAGTGTATAGGTACTCGTCACCATGCCTATACACCATACTCAACAAGTATCAAATAGAAAACAATACTCTAATCGTATTCTCTCAAGACAAAGTTAGAACAAATACTTACCTCGGTCCAAAAATAGCAATCAAAGCTCTAAAGTCACCTTCCCGCTGGAATCCAACTCCGAAACAATGAATCTTGACATAATTAGGTTCAATATTATTAATAATAACCCAAGGACATAATTCCATAGCTTAGAAATGAATTTACTAATATTCTTCCAAAATTACAAAAATCCGACCCTGGACCCACATGGTCCAAACTCGAGGCTCGGACCAAAACCCAATAACCTATAACCTCACGAGTTCAAATATGCAATTTGTTTTAAGATACGACTTCAAATTGAGTTTGAATCACCCAAAATCCCAAAAGCCCTACTTCTACCCAAATCCCCAGTATCTACCTTGAATTCATGCTTTAGGGCTAGAAAATTAGTGATTAGATGAAGAAATAATAAGGGAATGAAGTTAAGAATACTTACACAAAGAGTTATGGAGGAGGAGAAGCTTGAAAATTGCCTATGGATGAATTTAGGAAGGAGATAGTGTGAAAAGTGGGAAGAAATCCCGTCCCTCTTATGATTTTTAAACATAAAAATTCACTGGGCAAAAATGCTCTTTGCAATCGCGGGAGTGGGGACGCGATCGCGGTGAAGGAAATCTGGGAGCCACAGGATCGCGTGAGGGTAGTTGCGATCGCGTAGAGGAAAATCACTGAGGGGTCAATTTGGCCTATGCGAAGAAGGCAGAGCCCAAAGGTACGCGAACGCGAGCCAATTGGTGCGATCGCGATGAAGAAATTCCCTAGGCAAAAATTACAAAAAATCTGTTGTGTTTACTAAGTGTAAAAATATCCCGAACTAACCCCGAAATCACTCCCTAGCCCTCGAGGCTCCAAACCAAATACACACACTAATTCATTTACATCCTACGAACTTAGTCGAACGATCAGATTGCCAATAAACATTAAATTCAAAGAATTAAGCGTCAAATTCTTCATTTCTTATTTCAACTTCAATAACTTCTAACTTTATATTTTTAGGTTCGAAGCACGTCAAATAATGTCCGGTTTCGACCAAATTTTACAAGAAGCGCTTAAATCACATATATGAACCGTACCAAGCGTCAGATCCAAAATACGAGCCCGATAACATTACTTTTTGATCAAATTTCATTTTTATTTTTCTTAAACATTTTCAGAAAATAATTTCACGAAAAAGTTCTTTTCTTGAGCCTGGGACCTCGGATTTCGATTCCGGGAATACGATTGAGTTCCACATTTTCCTACAGACCCTCAGGGATTGTCACATCACGGGCCCGGGTCCGTTTACCCAAAATAATGACCGAAGTTAACTATATCAATATTAATATCAAAATTCTTTAAATATTCCATAGAATTCACATATTTTAACACGGAAATTTTTCGGCTTCGATCCTGGACCGTGCACGCAAATCAAGGCAACTGAAAGAGAGGTTTTATAGCATCGAAAGCACGGAAAAAGGGAGAATTACGGTGATGATCCTTTGGGTTGTCACATCCTCCAACTCTAAAACAACTGTTCGTCCTCGAACGGACAAAAGAAAGAAGTACCCGAGTCGGGAAATTGATGGGGATAACAGCTCTGCATATCAAACTTGGACTCCCAAATCGATTCCTCAAGAGGCTGACCTCTCCACTGAACACGCACTGGAGGAGAACTCTTAGACCTCAAGTGTCGAACTTGCCGGTCTAAAATAGCCACCGGCTCCTTCTCATATGACAGATCCTTGTCCAATTAGACAGTGGTGAAATCTAATACGTGGGCGGTATCGCCATGATACCTCCGAAGCATGGATACATGAAAAACCGGATACACGGCTGACAAGCTAGGCGGATGGCAAGTCAATAAGCCACCTTCCCCATGCGATCGAGAATCTCAAATGCGCCAACCTAGGTCTAAGCTTTCCTTTCTTCCTGAATCTCATCACGACCTTCATAGGCGATACACGGAGCAATACTCGCTCACCAGCCATGAAAGCAACCTCCCTAACATTGCGATCTGCATAACATTTCTGCCTAGACTGAGTTGACCGAAGTCTGTCCTGAATGATCTTGACCTTATCCAAGGCCTCATGTACTAGGTCTATTCCCAATAACCGTGTCTCTCCCGGCTCAAACCATCCAACTGGGGACAGACACCGTCTACCATACAATGCCTCATACGGAGCCATCTGAATGCTGGACTGGTAGCTGTTGCTGTCGTCAAACTATGCTAAAGGCAAGAACTGGTCCCACGAGCCTCCAAAATCAATAACGCAGGCTTGGAGCATATACTCAAGAATCTAAATAGTCCTCTCGGGCTGACCGTCCGTCTGGGGTGAAATGCTGTATTCAACTGAACCTGGGTGCCCAACTTCTGCTATACCACTTTAAAAAATATATGAGGTAAACTGTGGATCCCGGTACTAAATAATGGATATAGGCACCCCATGAAGGTGAACGATCTCTCTGATATAAATATCAGCATATCTCTCGGACGAATAGGGGTGGAAACTGGAATAAAATGCCTGACTTGGTCAGCGTATCAAAAATAACCCATATAGCATCAAAATTCTTCCAATTCATCGGAAGGGTAGTGATGAAATCCATGGTAATTCTCTCCCACTTCCACTCGGGAAGCTCAATCCTCTGTAATAAACGAACGGGCCTATGATGCTCGTACTTAACCTGCTGACAATTCAGACAACAAGTAGCATATGCAAGAATGTCTTTATTCATTCTGTGCCACCAATAATGCTGCCTCAAATCCTGATACATCTTTGTGGCGCCCGGGTGAATATAATACCGAGAACTGTGGGCCTCCTCTAAGATCGACTCCTGAATTCCATCAACATTGGGCAAACAAACTCTGCCCAGCAATCTCAATACACTATGATCTCCCAAGGTCATTTTATTGGAACCTCCCCGCTGTACCGTGTCTCTTAGGACACACAAATGGGGGTCATAAAATTGCCGCTCCCAAATACGCTCCATCAGCGACGAACGAGAAACCGTGCTAGCTAACACCCTTCTAGGCCCAGAAATATCCAATGTCATAAATTGATTGGCCAAGGCCTGAACATCAAAAGCAAGCGCTCTCTGGCTGACCGGAATATAGGCAAGGCTACCCATGCTGGCAGACTTCCTACTCAACGCATTGGCCACTACATTGGCCTTCCCCGGGTGGTATAAGATGGAGACATCATTGTCTTTCAACAACTCCAACCACCTCCATTGCCTCAAATTCAACTCCTTCTGTTAGAACAAGTACTTAAGGCTCTTGTGATCCGCGTACACCTCACACTTCACACCATATAAATAATGCTTCCAAATCTTCAAGGCATGAACAATGGCTGCCAACTCTAGGTCATGAGCATGATAATTCTTCTCGTGGATCATAAACTGCCTCGAAGCATATGCTATGACTCTGCCATTCTGCATCAATACTGCGCCAAACCCGACGCGGGAAGGATCACAATAAATAGTATAAGGCCCTGATCCCGTGGGAAAAACCAATACCAGTGCCGCAGTCAGGGCTGTCTTGAGCTTCTGGAAGCTCGCCTCACACTCATCTGACCACTTGAACTGAGCACCCTTCTGGGTCAATCTCATCATCGGGGATGCAATGGATGAAAACCTCTCCACGAACCGTCTGTAGTAACCAGCTAACCTTAAGAAACTCTGAATATCAATTGCTGAAGCTAGTCAAGGCCAGTTCTTGACTTCCTCTATCTTCTGCGGGTCTACCTGAATACCTGCCGCTGACACAACATGACCCAAGAATGCGACCGAACTCAACCATAAATTGCACTTTGAAAACTTAGCATACAATTGACTATCCTTCAGAGTCTGAAAAGCCACTCTGAGGTGCTGCTCATGCTCCTCCTAAGGATGGGAGTATATCAGAATGCCATCAATGAATACAATCACAAAAAATTCAAATAGAGCATGAACACTCGGATTATCCACTCTATGAATGTTGTTGGGGCATTAGTCATTCCAAATTACATGACCAAAAACTCGTAATGCCCGCACCGAGTGCGAAATGCTGTCTTAGGGACATCAACGTCCTATCCCTCAGTTGATGATAAACAGATCTCAAACCTATCTTTGAAAACACCATTGCACCCTGAAGATGATCCTTTAACTCCTTCAACTCTGGCGCCGCCATGCGATACGGGACGGATATGGGCTGAGTGCCTGACAGGTCTAAAGGGAAAACCTCGAGGGAACTCCCGAACAACAGGAGCAGAACCAATACACGGGACCTTAGTGTTGGAGTCACGAACATAAGCCAGATAAGCTAGACACCCCTTCTAGACCATGCGTCGAGCCTTCACATATGAAATAATGTTACGAGTGGTATGAACTGGGGTCCCTCTCCACTCTAGTCGAGGCAAATCCGGCAATGCCAAGCTCACTGTCTTGGCATGGAAATCCAAGGTCGCATGATACGGGGACAACCAATCCATCCCTAAAATGACATCGAAATCCTCCATATCCTAACGCAACCAGTCAACACGGGTCTTAAGACCCCGAAATACTACAACGTAGGAACGATGTATCCGATCCACCACGATAGAATCATCCACGGGTGTAGACATATATACGAAAATACGCAAGGCCTCACTAGGCATAACCAAAAGGGATGCAAAATGGGACGATACATATGAATGCGTAGATTCAGGGTCAAATAGCACTAAAGCATCTTTAATACAAATCAGAATAGTACATGTAATATCTGCATCTGAAGTCTCAACCTCCAAACTGGCTGCTGGCCTATCCCTACTACTGGCGGTCTGGACTCCACCTCTAAGACCTCTACCCCTGCCTCTAGCCATATGGGTAGGCTGTGGAACATACGGTGCCTGGAGCCAAGCATGATAACTCTAATACTAAGAGCTGCTCAGAGTTCTAGGGCTAAATATGCCAATGTGCCTCGGATCACCAGATGCATGGCAGAACCTCGACTGCTATGGCCGAGCACCCCTCAGTCTCGGACAGGCCCTCCTGAGGTGACCATTTACTCCACACTGATAACATCTACACATATGCTGCAACTGAGGAAACTGAAGCTGGCCCTGTCGACCTAAACGATCACTTGAAGTACCATGAGTGACGGGGGAGATGACTTACAGGGCTTGGAAGGATGGCTTCTACCATAAGAACCTCTACCTCCAGAAGAGGTACCACTGAATATTCCTGCATGACGAGGCCTCTTATCTAATCGATGACCGCCTCCCTATGGCAGTACAACCTCAACTCCACGGCCCTCATTGGCCGTCTTCTAAAATGGGATCTCACTCCCTGCCTGAGCCGCTGCACCCAGCTAACCTACCACCACTGGATGAGACCCTAGAAGGAAACCTGCTCAAATAAAACCCTCCACAAGATCCACTAATCTAACTAAAGCATCTTGAATAACTGGGGTGGCCATGAACCACTCTGGGACCTTAGCTAGGCACACCGGAACGACTGTAGCTGGAACCATATCATCATAGTCAACATGAGGCTCCACTTCTAGGTCTGCTGCACGAGGCTGAGCTTTGCCTCGGCCTCGCCCTCTACCCCTGATAGGAGCTGCTGCTGGAGACCGCGCTGCTGCGCGGTAGAAGAGGAAGCACGTGTTCTCTCCATCTACGAATGAATAGAGTAGAAATGCAATAGGTATTTGAGGAACGAAAACGCACAACAAGAAGAACAAAGTGAAATTTTCCTAACTCTGTAGCCTCTGGGGGATAAATACAGACGTCTCTGTACCGATCCCTCAGACTCTACTGAGTTTGTCTGTGAGTTGTGAGACCCAAAGTAACTTAGTGCTCTGATACCAATTTGTCACGATCCGGAATTCCCATCATCGGGAGTCGTGTTGGCGCCTACTGTCGGAGCTAGGCAAGCCGAATGTTTAACAACACCATCTCTGATTTTATTCAAAACAATCAAACTATGGAAACATTAAAATAAAATGAAAGACTGTAAAAATACTTAATAACTGGAAGCTGAAGTACATAACTCCAACTTACACTTCTACCCAGAAACTGGTGTCACTACTCACAGACTACTATAGTATACTGAAACAAGGGTCTGAAGAAAATACATATAACTGTTTGACCGAATACATGAGACAACAAGATAAAGTATGGATAGAGAAGACGCTGGGCCTATGGACACCTGAGAGCTACCTCGGTGTCTCTCGAATAAGAACGGTAACACCTGCATGACTGCTGCTACTGCTGATCGAAACTTGTATCTACGCAAAAGAGTCCAGAGTGTAGAATTGGCGTAACTGACCCCATGTGCTGATAAGTGCCTGGCCTAACGCCGGCGAAGTAGTGACGAGGCTAGAAAGGACTACCACATAAATATGTGCATTTCAACATATATAGGCAATAGAAGGGGATACAAAAATTTAAACAATTAAGAGGGAGGGAAGCATGTTTTGGTGGAGGTAATAGTCCATAAGTAAAACACCACCAAGGGAAGAAAACATCACCATTTGAATATCAACAAGAGTAGGAAAAATAATAGTTGCACGGAATCACCCATCGTGATTTATCACTCTTCCTCACCCATTCAATCATATAAGGTACACGGAATGATCCTTCGTCCATTCACATTCGCATCATGGCATGGAATGTTCCTTCGTGCATTAGTAATCATATTAATGGCACGGAATATTCCTCCATGCCTTAGTAAACATATCATGGCACGAAATGTTCCTTCGTGCATTAGTAATCAACACAATCGTACACGGCATCGCCCATCGTTCTTTATCACTCGTCATTACCCAAACAAAAATCACAAACAATGGGGCGAGGGGATAGACAACTGTAGTAGAAAATCCCGGCACGGGAAAACTCAAGTAAACAGTTAAACTCCGACAATGTAAACAATAACAAGAACTTCCATATCCTGGCAAGGAGATAATCAATATACTAAAACCACCCGGCAAGGGAATAATCACATCTCTTTCTCTTTCTTTCATTTCTTACTCAATAGTTACTTTAGCATTCGAGCCAAAACTCCATAGAGTTTACAAACCATAATTCCTTCTCATACTCCTCACATTATATAGAATTCATCAGTTAAATAAGGAAAAGTCACAACAAAATCAGAATAAGCACAATTAAGGACTCACGGTCATGCTAGACTCCAGTGTATAGGTACTCGTCACCATGCCTATGCACCATACTCAACAAGTAGCAAATAACAAACAATACACTAATCTTATTCCCTCAAGCCATAGTTAGAACAAACACTTACCTTGATCCGAAAATATCAATCAAAGATCTAAAGTCGCCTTCCCGCTAGAATCCAACTTCGAAACAATGATATCTAGGCATAATTAGGTTCAATATTATCAATAATAACCCAAGGACACAATTCCATAGCTTAGAAATGAATTTCCTAACATTCTTCTAAAATAACCAAAATCCGAGCTGAGCCCAAATGGTCCAAACTCGAGGCTCGGGCCAAAACCAAATCACCCATAACCCTACTAGTTCAAATATGATATTTGTTTTAGAATTCGACCTCAAATTGAGGTTGAATCATCCAAAATCCCAAAAGCCCTAATTCTACTCAAATCCCCCATTATCTACCTTGAATTCATGTTTTAGGGCTAGGAAATTAGTGATTAGATGAAATAATGAGGGAATGAAGTTAAGAATACTTGCCCAAAGAGTAATGGAGGAGGAGAAGCTTGAAAATCGCCTATGGAGGAATTTAGGAAGGAGCTCGCGTGAAAAGTGGGATGAAATCCCGTCACTTTTCTGATTTTTAAACATAAAAATTCACTGGGAAATAATTCCCTTAGCGATAGCGGGAATGGGGACGCGATCGCGGTGAAGGAAATCTAGGACCTACGCGATCGCGTGAGTGTTGCTGCGATCGCGTAGAGGAAACTCACTGAGGGGTCAATTTGGCCTATGCGATTGCGTGGGCAGGTCCGCGAACACGAAGAAGGCAGAGCCCAAAGTACGCAAACGCCAGCCAATTGCTGCGATCTCGATGGAGAAATTCCCTAGGCAATAATTGCAGAAAATCTGTTGTGTTTTCTAAGGGTAAATACATCCCGAACCACCCCCAAATCACTCCCGAGCCCTCGAGGCTCCTAACAAAATACACGCACTAACTCATTAACATCCTACGAACTTAGTCAAGCGATCAAATCTCCAAAACAAAATTAAATTCAAAGAATTAAACCTCAAATTCCTCATTTCTTATTTCAATTTCAAAAACTTCTAACTTTAGATTTTTAGGTCAGAAACACGTCAAACGACGTCTGATTTCAACAAAATTTTACCGGAAGAGCTTAAACCACATATATGACCCGTACCAGGCATCAGAACCAAAATACAAGCTCGATACCATTAATATTTTGATCAAATTTCATTTTTATTTTCCTTAAACATTTTTAGAAAATAATTTCCTAGAAAAATTCTTTTCTCGGGCCTGGGACCTCGAATTTGGATTCCGGGAATACGCCCGAATCCAACATTTTCCTACGGACCGTCCGGGGCTGTTACATCACGGGGCCAGGTTTGTTTACCCAAAATGTTGACCGAAGTCAACTATATCAATATTAATATCAACTTTCTTTAATATTTCTACAGAATTCACATATTTTAACATGAATTTTTTTGCTTAGGTCTCGAACTGCACACGCAAATCAAGGCATCTTAATGTGAGGTTTTTATGCCTCGAAAGCATGGGGAAAGGGAGAATTACGGTAATGACCCTTTGGGTCGTCACAGTTTAATTAACGTCTTCACAAGAATTGATATAACTACTGTCAATCAAATATCAATCAAAGCACTATTTATATCAAACCTTATAGTGAATTACTCCACAACCATGGAGAAAGTCATTACAAATAATTTTGAATAAGAAAACATGAATTCAATCCAAACTCGAGTATTGAGTTGAGGAAAGAACGATGAATCCTTGTGCCTTAGAGTCTCCAATGCTCTTCCAATATTTTGTAGGTCAAAAGTCCTTTAATATCATCTTTTTGATGTATTTATACCATGTAGGCATGGATCCAGATGGAACTATTCTTTCCAAGTTGAAATGAGACAATTAGACAGCGAAAATACACAAGCACAGCATGACATGTGCCGCCCCGTGCACTGTATTAGTGAGGATCATCAGAGAGTTAATTATTTTCACTCTGTAGAAAAGTTTTATTAGCGTAACGCGCCACAGAATCACGGCGCGACGGTAGTGCATATTTCTCTGAGTAAGATTTTTTCTCAATTTTAACATCCAAACTTGGTCCTCGAACCACAAACACGCTCCTGACAAAATTCCTTGGGTTTCTACTCAGATTTCAATGCTTCAATTCATCCATTTACCTCTTAACTTGTTTCTCAACTCGAAATCACATCATACACAGCATAACACACGTAATATGTACAAAGTACTAATAAGTAGGCTCAAATACAATCAAAGTATAATAACTAGAATGCAAAATATAGCTAAAACATGGGCCTAGCCTATCATCATGATCTAATATGTCATAAAATTGAGTCATTATACAACTTTCAAAACTTGTGGCTTTAAAATTACATTTCTATAACTATAAAAGTTTCTCATTAAGAAAATATTGGATTGTGTCCAGACTATTAAGAAAATAGTATCAAACAAAGTGGAATAGAAGGGGTATCTTCTCTATATATACTACTTCTTCTATGTAAAATTAAAAGTTTAATAACCTGATCGTCCATGCAAGAGAATAGGTGAGTAAAAATATTCTTAATTTCATGAGAGAAATGAATGTAACATTGCAAATCTAACCAGAAACTACTACTAATATGTGTTGTTACACGACGGTTTCCTGAGATTTCTTGGAAGAGCGACGTAATACTAAGCAACCGTTGTCCGTGCGGTTACTATCCGCCAACTGGGGTCCCTTCTGTACCCTAGACGAGACTATCAGTGAAGTACGTAAGAACAAATACCAAAAGAAATTTAGAGAACAAAAAAGAGATAATGACAATGAAAGAAAGCTGGATTGCATTAATGAAAGCTATAATAGAAAGGCAACACGGTGTTGAGGGGGAGAGACACCAATATAGAGAATTATTTGTTTGCTTGAAAGTTTGATTTCTTGACCCCTCCCCCCAATAATACTTAAAAAATAAATCAAAGTTACACGACTTGGTATATAGAGAGACATAATAGAAATACAGGAAGTAAAACTATTCTATATGTACAATAAAAAGGACTTTCATCCCTATAAGGTAGAAAAAAGTCTATTGGAGGCAACCTTGTCTTTGGCATGAGAGTCTGCGCGCGCTCTCTTGTTGGCATCCGCCTGTGGCCGGGCGCTGGCGAGGAATATTGATAGGGCGACATAAGCACAAGTGAGCTTGTCACTTGGCACAACCAAGAACACAGGGCCGTCCATGGCACTAGGTGTTGGGAGGACACCATGCGGTACGTCCAAGGGGTCATGGGCATCACTGGAAATCCGCCTATGAAATTCTCCCCCCACATGAGTTGGCGACATCCTCAATGACTTACTTGCAAGTTAATCATCGATCATGATTTTGTAGGCTTTAAGGTTTGTTCCCCTCTCCTAAGTATTCTCCTCTATATCACAACCCTTCCATTTTACCAAGAACTCTTGGTGATCATTTTTTGAAGCATGAGTCACTCAATAAACAAGAGTAGCTTCTGCATGCCTCTTTCCGGTGTAATTAGGGCCTCGAGTACTGGGTATAGTGAGTTGGCTCCGCGAAGGATCCTCCCCGTCTTCCCGAAAATATTTCAGAAGGATGACATGGAAGGCTGGATAAACATTCTACCAGGATGGGTTTATCCACCTGGTATGCAACTTTCTCAATGTGTTTCTCAATAGACAAGAGTCCAATGTACTTTTGAAATAGGCGAAGGTCATGGACCCCTGCAAATAAGTATTGCTTTGGGATTTTCACCATCAATTTGTCACCTACTTTATATTCAACAAATGATGATTTTGATCAGCATGTTTTTTCATCCGCTTTGAGCTTTAACAAGATAGTTCTGCATTATATCCAAATTTCGCTTCCACTCATTCGAGAAGTTAGTAGCTCGAGGAGATTTTGACATGTTAGGGGCATTCACAGTGTAGGAGTAGTGGTTGTTATCCGGTAACAATTTCAAAAGTGCTTCTACTGTATTAGAGCTCTTTTGTGAATTGAAACACAGCTGAGCACCATCCAGAAGCTTCACCCAATTCTTCAGCAATTCGATAACAAAATGGCGGCGGTATTACTCCAGCATGCCATTGAACCGCTCCGTCTAGCCATCAGATTGTAGATGGAAACTTGAATTGTGGCTCAACATAGACCCGAGGCACTTACATAGTTGAGTCTATAAGTTGCTAGCGAGAGTCACGACACTAACGATGTGTTTTCGCAGGCTCTAATATTTGACAACATGAGAGAAAAAGAACTGTGTTGTATCTTCCGATGATATATATTTTGGGCCTATAAAGATAGCTAATTTAGAAAATCGCTCCACCATAACCAAGATAGTTATAAGATCTCAACAATAGGCAATCCGATGATGAAATCCAGTGACACGTTTTCCCAAAGCCTATCAAGTGGTATGACTTGTCTTTCTAGCAACTAGGAAAGTCTTCACATACTGCGCAACATCATCAGCCATTGGAGGCCAATAATAAGCACAGTGCAACAATGCCATTGTGCGTTCTTCACCTGGGTAACCGACCCACAAAGTATCATGACTTTCTTAGTTCTCAAAAGAAATATTTTATTGATTATTATTTTTGAGAACTAATTAATCATCCTGAAAAAATTAACTAAAATAGCCATCAATTAAAAAAATAGCTTGTAAATATTTTTGGCCGAGTGGCCAAATGTGTAACTTCATCTTAATTCTATTGCAACCTAACGAGCATCCGTAGTTTGTCTAGATATAGTGGAACCATATTGGGGTTGCTTTTATATATGTGATATTATCTTTCCTTTACGTAAGATCTATCAGAATAACTTCTCTATCTACTTAAGGTAGGGGTAAGTTTGCATATACACAATATATGCAACATATACACAATAGGGGAAACAAACAAGTTTTTATTTACTTATATGATAGGAGTATAATTTTATATATGACTTTAAAAATCTTGAAACAATCAAGTAACTTATAAGCTAAATTACATATTAACATAAATCTGTAACTTGATAAAAATTTAACAAATACGCTATAAAATAGGTTAAAGTATACTGATAATATTAAATCTTTACAGTATTAGTAAACATCGAGATGATTTAATGACATAGTCATCAACTAATAATAAGCTGTTGTTGGCTTCTTTATCAATTAATTAGGAGGGGGAGGCAATACAAGGATTGGCAAGCCAGCAGTGGCTATGGACTCATGATTTTTGCTCTCATGAAATTTCTTAATATAAGTTGAAGCCTTACGATTAGTAACTGCAGCACTCAAATCGTCTCGATTCCTCTTGTGAAATCTGTATATAATCAGAAAAATTCTCATCTTCATCATACTCATTATTTTCATGAATTAAACGCGACGATTTTTCGCCTTGATCATGTTCCTTGACGTAAAATTTTGATTTGGTTGTTGGCACTTGTGACTTTTTGTTGTTCCCCTTTTGTAGTTGAAAAGAAGAGACTTTAGAAATATTGATTGATGAATTATGAGAAGATTTGTGATGTTTATTGCTTGTTCCTCCCAAATAGATGGCTGCAAGAGAAATAGATGATAGTGTGATGATATTCATAACTATTTCCATGGATTTTTCACATAGAGATTTCTTTTCTTGTATCCTGTTCTTTTGAGTCATTATTGAGCAATAAAATTTGCTCAATAATAAAATAGAGGGATTTAGTTGTGTATTTTCTCAAGAATGGCTGGGTTTCCTTCATTTAAAAGGAGCAATCTTAAATTTATTCTGTGGGGTTAGAGTGTGGAAATTTGTTGCAAACATCAACAAATAAGGCATGGCCAAGGCGTGTATTTTTTTTTTTGGGTTAGTTCCGAAATGAAGGGAATCTTGAAGCAACGGTAAAGTTGTCTGTGACATATATGTTACGGGTACGAACCAGTGGCAAAGCCAAGAATTTACTCAAGGTATTCAAATTTGAAAGAAGTGAAAAAAATTCTCCGAGAAAGAGTGTTCAATATATATTATATACCTCTAAAATCTAATATTTTACCTATATACGCAGTGTAATTTTTCGATGAAGGGTGCTCAGTTGACCACCCTTTATAACATGTAATTTTGACCATAGTTCGAACAATGGAAATAGCCACTAATGTTTTTTTTGTGAAAATAGGTCATGTGCCTTTTTGTGATAGAGGAAAGATTGTCAAAAACAAAATGAGAAAGTAGCTTAGCTTTATTTGTGATAGAAGCAAGATAGTCAAAAAGAAGGGGATCATAGTGTATAGAGTTCTGGGAGAATTAATTTTCTCGTATTGTTCACAAGTATATATAGAGTACAGAGAGATATCAAATCATACCAACAATAGGACGGTAAAATAATGAAAGAAATCAAATCCTACCAACTAGAGAACTGTACAATAATGAAAGAATATTCTACCAATAATAAAAAGATACACACAATATATTCTAATACGCCCCCTCAAGATGGAGGGCCGGAGGACACGCCAATCTTGGACTTCAGCAGAAGAAGTCGAGGACGAGATAAGTGCTTGGTGAGAGCATCAGCAAGTTGATCAGCAGAGGATACGTGAGCAACACGAAGAGACCTATTCTGAACCAATTGACGAACAAAGTGATAATTAATAGAGATGTGTTTTATACGCGAATGAAACACAGGGTTGGCACAGAGGTAAGTGGTGCCAGTGTTGTCGCAGTAAATGACAGGAGCAGCCGGAAGAGGGACATGAAGCTCGCGCAGCAGTGAATGAAGCCAACGGACTTCAGCGGCAACAAAAGCAATGACACGATATTCAGCCTCAGTAGAAGATCGTGCAACGGAACGCTGCTTTTTGGAGCTCCAGGAAATAGGATTAGGCCTTAGAAAGACAACATAGGCACCAGTTGAGGAGCGGTCATCACATTTTCCACCCCAATCAGCATCAGCGAAACAATGCAGAGGTATAACAGACGAAGGACGCAGCCAGACTCCGAAGTCACGCGCCCCATTCAGATACCGGAAGAGGCGCTTAACTGCACCCCAATGAGTGATAGTAGGAGCGTGCATGAACTATGAGAGTTTATTCACAGCAAAGGAGATATCAGGACGAGTGAAGGAGAGATACTGGAGGCCTCCAAAGGGCCTGGCGATAGACGGATGCGTCGGCAGGAGCCGAGCCGTCGGCCAGATGAAGGCGGGTTGACGTCGCTGTAGGCGTCTGAACAGGGTTGGATTCCAGCATATTATGACGAGTCAAAAGATCAACAACATATTTACGCTACGAAAGAAAACACCCCTTGGAGCTGCGCAGAACTTCAACACCAAGAAAGTAGCTTAGATCACCCATGTCTTTAAGAGAAAATTGAGTCCCAAGAGAGTCAATCACACGGTTCAAGAAAGCAGAATCATTACCAGTCAATATGAGATCATCAACATATACCAAAAAATTGGCCGTAATACCAGAATGCTGAAAGGCGAAGAGCGAAGTGTCAGAGGTAGTGTTGACGAAACCCATGGTCAGAAGGCATTGATGGAGCGCACTGTACCATGCCCGGGGTGCCTGTTTGAGACCATAAATAGCTTTCTGTAACTTACAGACATAAGATGGATAGGCTTTGTCAACAAAACCCGGTGGTTGTGCCATATAAACATCATCTGTAAGCCTCCCATGGTGAAAGGCATTGTTCACATCCATTTGATGAAGAGGCCAGCCCTTGGATACAGCTAGATTGAGAACCAAATGCACAGTTGCCGGCTTAATAACCGGACTGAAAGTCTCCTGGAAGTCTACACCTTGACGCTGATGAAAGCCATTCGCAACAAGCCGGGCTTTGAACTTATCCACAGTAACGTCAGGCTTTCGTTTGATACGATAAACCCACTTGCAACCCACAATATTCTGTGAAGAATCAGGCTGAACAAGATCCTAGGTGTCATTCCGTAGCAGAGCATAAAACTCTGATGACATAGCAGCGCGCCAACCTTCATTAGACATAACACTAGACAAAGTCTGAGGTTTAGTAACAGCTGGAGAGGTGACAGCAGACATACCAAACTTCTTGTTGGGCGTAAAGATTTTATTTTTGCTGCGAGTTTGCATATGATGACCATCCTGGAGAGATAATTCATCCACAATCACGCGAATACCGTGCATTAAATCAGTGACAGATTTAGAACCTTTTACCGGATTATGGAGCTGCTGTTTGAGAGCCATGATACGACCACGAGAAGCAGTGCCGTATATGCGCGAGAGGATGTCCCAGGCCTCTTTAGAGGTTTCCGCAGCGGCAATAAAGGAGATGATCGTCGGTGATCGACGAGATGATAGCACTGAGAATAAGATTGTCCTGGCGAATCCAGTAAGGATATGCTGGATTGGGGGAAGTTACCTCCTTGTCAACGATAGTGGATGGTGGGCACGGCTTCGATCCGTCCAAGAAGCCGAGGAGGTCGTAACCCGTAAGAAGGGTTCAGAATTGGAATTTCCATGCCAGGTAATTAGTGGAATCCTATTTAAGTGGGATCTGAGTCGATGCATTGATGGCAATCGGCTGGAGAAGATCGTTGGATGTCGTAGCGTCCATGAAGGGCGAGGCAGAGGAGGCGCTGATCGACGTTGAGAGAGAGAGAGGGATGCCGGTTAGTGCAGCGGTAGCGCGGAAAGACGCCGGAGAGAGGCGGTGGACCGAGAAGGTCGGCGGCGGCGGGCTGCCGATTAGTGCAGCGACAGCGGCGGCGCGGGGAAGAATTAGGGTTTCTTTGGCGATAAGCCACGGGCGTATGATACCATGTAGAGAGTTTTGGGAGAATTAATTTTCTCGTATTGCTCACAAGTATATATAGAGTACAGAGAGGTATCAAATCATACCAACTATAGAACGGTACAATAATGAAAGTATTCAAATCCTACCAACTATAGGACTGTACAATAATGAAAGAATATTCTATCAATAATAAAAAAATACACACAATATATTCTAATACATAGAATCTACAGCCTTTCCTAGATTTTGCAAAGCATGATATAATTAATTGAACTAATTCTGAGTAACTTGTTAACAAATATAGTTTCGTAAAAGGGGTGAAAATTCAATGGAGCTTAAGAAGTAACGTTGTTAGATTAAAGAATTTTTGAAAAATGAACACTCCATACGTTTCATTTTTGACTAGCTAAATTTATTAAAATAAAGACTGCTCGACTTTGTAGATTATTTAGGGGCTGTGGAATCAAACTATAAGAAATTCGAACAATTTGTTCTTATAAAGTTTCAAGATACAGTGATTGTTTAGTCTTAAAGTTCGAATGTACCTCATAAGCATAAATCAATTAATGAAATAAGGGTTAATCATTGCAGATCGTAATAAATGACCAAAAAAATGAAATAAAGAGATAAGATGCAAAGCTTTTGATCAAGACTGTAAAGATGGGAGCATATTTATTGATTAAGATTAACATGGTCTGTCTCTCTATGGAGAGGTTGAGAGCCTTATGTTGGTTTTCTCCCTTTCTTTACGAAGTAGAGGTGAAGAAGAAGAAGAAGCAAACCCCCTTTTAGGATTTTTTCTCTTAATATTTATAGCTGTGAATCTTGCCAGCTGGCGATGGACGGTCGTGGATGCGTCGAAGGGACGTCCGTGAACAATGAGTAGGCCGCGATCTCGCTAATTAGGTCGAGTAACCTCGGAATACATTTGTCAGCGAATGATTATACCTTTTATTAACCGAAACGAGCATAGAAACCAATTAGACGCGCTAATTATCATGAATCTTGTTTTAACCCATAACAAAAACTTTTATTTTTCAGATCGCTAAGTACTTTTTTCAAACTGTGTGTTTGTTACTGAGTATAAAATTCAAAAAAGAAAAAAAAAATTTTGAAACACGTAGCAAAAGTAGTTTATCTTTTGAAGATGAAAACAAAACGTTTTGTGGAAATTGAGAACAATCCAAAATGAGTTTCACAGAAACAAACATAATTATTCTCCAATAATATTTTATAAGGAAATAATATAAATATATAGAAGTTTCCAAATTCCAACACAATTACCTAAATTTTTTTGCCATAATATATTCAAAAGTAAATCCAAAGCCAGTGGTCTTTAATAGACAATGATGTCTTGATTAGACGTTAACCTACTTGGACAAAATCCTAGGCAGACACTTGTAAACTTAGTTTATTTTGATCTTGACTTTGTGAAATTCCTTTAGTAATCGAAAGAATGTCCAGATAATTAGAAATTCCTAGTAACAGAGTACTGATTCTAACTTTATGTAATTGATCTTCTTGAGTTGTTGTTTTGTGTGTGTTTCACGTGCTTCATGGGAATCTTTCCGGGGAGAAATTAAAAAATAGTCAGATTTACGTGGCCATTTAAAAATAATCACAACTTCAAAAGTAATTTGAATTTAGTGTTCATATAAAAATAAATTTAAACGAAAATACTCCAATACAAGTATACTGGAACTCAAGTATATTATCCAGTATACTTATGCTGGAACTCCAGTATATTATCCAATATACTTATGCTGAAACTCAAGTATATTGATTGGAGCAGCGGTGCTCCAATCTCCAGTATATTGAACTGAAGCTTTTCGCTTGTTGGAGTTCTAGCATAATATGTTGGAAGTTCATACACAAGTGCACCAATCTCCAGTATCTTATGCTGGAACTTTCCGTGTTGCATTACAAGAGTAGCTGTTTCTTAAAAACTTTGCAAACACTGATTATTTTTTTGATGACCAATCTGAAAACTGGCTATCTCATGCTATTCACGTGTAATTTCTTTTGTTGAGCTAACAATTTAACTAGAAGTGGTTTTCCAGAAAGATTACCATAGTGCATTTTTCTCGTCTCCTATGATATGACATACATATTACTTTTTTCGTTCCACTTAATTATTTATCCCGACAAGAATTTAAAAAGTAAATGAAAACTTTAAAATTTATGATGTGACGAGCACAAAACACTACATGAAATTGATGTTTGCTAGCAATAGATAGTATAGTTTATGTCACGATCTAAAATTTTCACCATCGGAAGTCGTGATGACGCCAACTGTCGGGTCTTGGCAGGCCGAACGTTTAACAACACATCACTGATTTTATTCAAAACAATAAAAATACGGAAATATTAAAATAAAGCGGAAGACTGTAAAAATAGTTAATAACTGAAAAGTGAAGTACATAACTCAAACTTACACTTCTATCCGGAAACTGGTGTCACTACTCACAGACTACTATATAATACTGAAACAAGGGTCTGAAGAAAATACATATAACTGTTTGACCAAATACATGTGACAGCAGGATAAAGTAAGGATAGAGAAGACGCCAGGCATGCAGACGCCTGCAAGCTACATCGGTGTCTCCCGGATCAGAATGCTGACACCTGCACCGCTGCTGCTACTGCTGATCGAATCCTATATCTGCGCAAAAGAGCATAGAGTGTATAATCAAAACAACCGACCACATGTGCCGGTAAGTGCCTGGCCTAACCCCGGCGAAATAGTGACTTGGTCAGCGTATCAAAAATAACCCATATAGCATCAAACTTCTTCCAATTCATCGGAAGGCTAGTGACGAAACCCATGATAATTCTCTCCCACTTCCACTCGGGAAGCTCAATCCTCTGTAATAAACGAACGAGCCATTGATGCTCGTACTTAACCTGCTGACAATTCAGACAACAAGTAGCATATGCAACAATGTCTTTCTTCATTCTGTGCCAATAATAATGCTACCTCAAATCCTGATACATCTTTGTGGTGCCCGGGTGAATATAATACCGAGAACTATGGGCCTCCGCTAAGAAAGACTCCTGAATACCATCAACATTGGGCAAACAAACTCTGCCCAGCAATCTCAATACACTATGATCTCCCAAGGTCATTTTATTTGAACCTCCCCGCTGTACCGTGTCTCTTAGGACACACAAATGGGGGTCATAAAATTGCCGCTCCCAAATACGCTCCATCAGCGACGAACGAGAAACCGTGCTAGCTAACACCCTTCTAGGCCCAGAAATATCCAATGTCATAAATTGATTGGCCAAGGCCTGAACATCAAAAGCAAGCGCTCTCTGGCTGACCGGAATATAGGCAAGGCTACCCATGCTGGCAGACTTCCTACTCAACGCATTGGCGACTACATTGGCCTTCCCCGGGTGGTATAAGATGGAGACATCATTGTCTTTCAACAACTCCAACCACCTCCATTGCCTCAAATTCAACTCCTTCTGTTAGAACAAGTACTTAAGGCTCTTGTGATCCGCGTACACCTCACACTTCACACCATATAAATAATGCTTCCAAATCTTCAAGGCATGAACAATGGCTGCCAACTCTAGGTCATGAGCATGATAATTCTTCTCGCGGATCTTAAACTGCCTCGAAACATATGCTATGACTCTGCCATTCTGCATCAATACTGCGCCAAGCCACGCGGGAATGATCACAATAAATAGTATAAGGCCCTGATCCCATGGGAAAAACCAATACCGGTGCCGCAGTCAGGGTTGTCTTGAGCTTCTAGAAGCTCGACTCACACTCATCTGACCACCTGAACTGGGCACCCTTCTGGGTCAATCTCATCCATTGCATCCCCGATGATAATGGATGAAAACCTCTCTAAGAAACTCCGAATATCAATAGCTGAAGCTAGTCAAAGCCAGTTCTTGACTTCCTCTATCTTCTGCGGGTCTACCTGAATACCTGCTGCTGACACGACATAACCCAAGAATGCGATCGAACTCAACCATAACTTGCACTTTGAAAACTTAGCATACAATTGACTATCCTCAGAGTCTGAAAAGCCACTCTGAGGTGCTGCTCATGCTCCTCCTAACGATGGGAGTATATCAGAATGTCATCAATGAATACAATCACAAAAAAATCCAAATAGAGCATGAACATGGTTCATCCACTCTATGAATGTTGTTGGGGCATTAGTCAATCCAAATGACATGACCAAAAACTCGTAATGCCTGCACCGAGTGCGAAATGCTGTCTTATGGACATCAAACGTCCTATCCCTCAGTTGATGATAAACAGATCTCAAACCTATCTTTGAAAACACCCTTGCACCCTGAAGATGATCCTTTAACTCCTTCAACTCTGGCGGCGCCATGAGATACGCCGGGACGGATATGGGCTGAGTGCGTGGCAGGTCTGATGGGAAATCCTCGGGGGAACTCCCGAACAACAGGAGCAGAACCAATAGACGGGACCTTAGTGCTAGAGTCGCGAACATAAGCCAGATAAGATAGACATCCCTTCTAGACCATGCGTCGAGCCTTCACATATGAAATAATGTTACGAGTGGTATGAACTGGGGTCCCTCTCCACTCTAGTCGGGGCAAATCCGGCAATGCCAAGCTCACTGTCTTGGCGTGGCAATCCAAGGTCGCATGATACGGGGACAACCAATCCATCCCTAAAATGACATCGAAATCCTCCATATCCAAACGCAACCAGTCAACACGGGTCTCAAGACCCCGAAATACTACAACGCAGGAATAGTGTACCTGATCCACCACTATAGAATCATCCACGGGTGTAGACACATATACGGAAATACTCAAGGCCTCACCAGGCATAACCAAATAGGATGCAAAATAGGACGATACATATGAATGCACAGATTCAGGGTCAAATAGCACTGAGGCATCTTTAACACAAATCAGAATAGTACTTGTAATGTCTGCATCTGAAGTCTTAACCTCCAAACTGGATGCTGGCCGATCCCTACTACTGGCGGTCTGGACTCCACCTCTAAGACCTCTACCCCTGCCTCTAGCCGTATGAGTAGGCTGTGGAACATACGGTGCCTGGAGCCAAGCATGATAACTCTGATACTAAGAGCTGCTCAGAGTTCTAGGGCAAAATCTGCCAATGTGCCTCGGATCACCAGAAGCATGGAAGAACCTCGACTGCTGTGGCCTAGCACCCCTCAGTCTCGGACAGGCCCTCCTGAGGTGACCATACACGCCACACTCATAACATCTACACACATGCTGCAACTGAGGAAACTGAGGTTGGCCCAGTCGACCTAAACGATCACTTGAAGTACCATGAGTGACGGGGGAGATGACTGACAGGGCTTGCAAGGATGGCTTCTACCATAAAAACCTCAACCTCCAGAAGAGGTACCACTGAATATTCCTGCATGACGGGTCCTCTTATCTAATCGATGACAGCCTCCCTATGGCAGTACAACCTCAACTTCAAGGCCCTCATTGGCCGTCTTCTAAAAAGGGATTTCACTCCCGGCCTGAGCCGCTGCACCCAGCTAACCTACCACCACTGGATGAGACCCTAGAAGCAAACCTGCTCAAATAAAACCCTCCACAAGATCCACTAATATAACTAAAGCATCTTGAAGAACTAGGGTGGCCATGAACCACTCTAGGACCTCAGCTAGGCCCACCGGAACGACTGTAGCTGGAACCATATCATCATAATCAACATGAGGCTCCACCTCTAGGACTGCTGCTCGAGGCAGAGCTTTGCCCCGGCCTCGGCCTCGCCCTCTACCCCTGATAGGAGCTACTGCTGGAGACCCGCGCTGCTGCTCGGTAGAAGAGAAAGCACGTGTTCTCGTCATCTACGAATGAATAGAGTAGAAATTCAATAGGTATTTGAGGAACGAAAACGCACAACAAGAAAGAACAAAGTGAAATTTTCCTAACTATGTTGCCTCTGGGGGATAAAAACAGACGTCTCTGTTCCGATCCCTCAGATTCTAGCGAGTTTGTCAGTGAGTTGTGAGACCCAAAGTAACTTAGTGCTCTGATACCAATTTGTCACGATCCGGAATTCCCATCATCGGGAGTCGTGATGGCGCCTACTGTCGGAGCTAGGCAAGCCGAACGTTTAACAACACCATCTCTGATTTTATCCAAAACAATCAAAATATGGAAACATTAAAAAAGACGAAAGACTGTAAAAATACTTAATAACTGGAAACTGAAGTACATAACTCCAACTTTCACTTCTACCCAGAAACTGGTGTCACTACTCACAGACTACTATAGTATTCTGAAACAAGGGTCTGAAGAAAATACATATAACTGTTTGACCGAATACATGGGACAACAAGATAAAGTAAGGATACAGAAGACGCCTCCTATGGACACCTGAGAGCTACCTCGATGTCTCTCGGATAAGAATGGTAATACCTGCACGACTGTTGCTACTGCTGATCGAATCCTGTATCTACGCAAAAGAGCGCAGAGTGTAGAATTGGCGTAACTGACCCCATGTGCTGATAAGTGCCTGGCCTAACCCCGGCAAAGTAATGACGAGGCTAGACAGGACTACCACATAAACATGTGCATTTCAACATATATAGGCAATAGAAGGGGATACAAAAATTTAAACAATTAAGAGGGAGGGAAGCATGTTATGGTGGAGGTAATAGTCCATAAATAAAACACCACCAAGGGAAGAAAACATCACCACTTGAATAACAACAAGAGTAGGAAAAATAATAGTTGCACGGAATCACCCATCGTGATTTATCACTCTTCCTCACCCAATCAATCATATAAGGTACACGGAATGATCCTTCGTCCATTCACATTCGCATCATGGCATGGAATGTTCCTTCGTGCATTAGTAATCATATCAATGGCACGGAATATTCCTCCATGCTTTAGTAAACATATCATGGCACAGAATGTTCCTTCGTGAAATAGTAATTAACCCAATCGTACACGGCATCACCCATCGTTCTTTATCACTCGTCATCACCCAAACAAAAATCACAAACAATGGGGCGAGGGGATAGACAACAGTAGTAGAAAATCCCGGCAAGGGAAAACTCAAGTAAAAAGTTAAACTCCGACAATTGAAACAATAACAAGAACTTCCATATCCCGGCAAGGGGGATAATCAATATACTAAAACCACCCGGCAAGGGAATAATCACATCTCTTTCTCTTTCTTTCATTTCTTACTCAATAGTTACTTTAGCATTCGAGCCAAAACTCCATAGAGTTTACAAACCATAATTCCTTCTCATACTCCTCACATTATATAGAATTCATCAGTTAAACAAGGAAAAGTCGCAACAAAATCAGAATAAGCACAATTAAGGACTCACGATCATGCTAGACTCCAGTGTATAGGTACTCGTCACCATGCCTATACACCATACTCAACAAGTAGCAAATAACAAATAATACACTAATCTTATTCCCTCAAGCCATTGTTAGAACAAACGCTTACCTTGATCCGAAAATATCGATCAAAGCTCTAAAGTCGCCTTCCTGCTAGAATCCTACTCCGAAACAATGATATCTAGGCATAATTAGATTCAATATTATCAATAATAACCCAAGGACACAATTCCATTAATTAGAAATGAATTTCCTAACATTCTTCTAAAATTACCAAAATGAGAAAGTAGCTTAGCTTTATTTGTGATAGAAGCAAGATAGTCAAAAAGAAGGGGATCATAGAATCTACAGCCTTTCATAGATTTTTCTAAGCATGATTTAATTAATTAAACTAATTCTGAGTATCTTGTTAACAAATATAGTTTCGTAAAAGGGGTGAAAATTCAATGGAGCTTAAGAAGTAACGTTGTTAGATTAAAGAATTTTTGAAAAATGAACACTCCATACGTTTCATTTTTGACTAGCTAAATTTATTAAAAAAAGACTGCTCGACTTTGTAGATTATTTAGGGGCTGTGGAATCAAACTATAAGAAATTCGAACAATTTATTCTTATAAAGTTTCAAGATACAGTGATTATTTAGTCTTAAAGTTCGAATGTACCTCATAAATCAATTAATGAAATAAGGGTCAATCATAGCAGGTCGTAATAAATGACCAAAAGAATGAAATAAAGAGATAAGATGCAAAGCTTTTGATCAAGACGGTAAAGGTGGGAGCATATTTATTGATTAAGATTGAAATGGTCTGCCTCTCTATGGAGAGGTTCAGAGCCTTATGTTGGTTTTCTCCCTTTCTTTTCGAAGTAGAGGTGAAGAAAAAGAAGAAGCAAGCCCCCCTTTTAGGGTTTTTTCTCTTAATATTTATAGCTGTGAATCTTGCCAGCTGGCGATGGACGGCCGTGGCTGCGTCGAAGGGACGTCCGTGAACAATGAGTAGGCCGCGATCTCGTTAATTAGGTCGAGTAACCTCGGAATACATTTATCAGCGAATGATTATACCATTTATTAACCGGACCGAGCTTAGGAGCCAATTAGACGCGCTAATTATCATGAATCTTGTTTTGACCCATAACAAAAACTTTTATTTTTCAGATCGCCAAGTACTTTTTTCAAACTGTGTGTTTGTTACTGAGTATAAAATTTAAAAAGTAGCAAAAGTAGTTTATCTTTTGAAGATTAAAACAAAACGTTTTGTGGAAATTGAGAACAATCCAAAATGAGTTTCACAGAAACAACATAATTATTCTCCAGTAATATTTTATAAGGAAATAATATAAATATATAGAAGTTTCCAAATTCCATCGCAATTACCTAAATTTTTTTGCCATAATATATTCAAAAGTAAATCCAAAGCCAGTGGTCTTTAATAGACAATGATGTCTTGATTAGACGTTAACCTACTTGGACAAAATCCTAGGCAGACACTTGTAAACTTAGTTTATTTTGATCTAGACTTTGTGAAATTCCTTTAGTAATCGAAAGAATGTCCAGATAATTAGAAATTCCTAGTGACAGAGTACTGATTCTAACTTTGTGTAATTGATCTTCTTGAGTTGTTGTTTTGTGTGTGTTTAACGTGCTTCATGGGGATCTTTCCGGGGAAAAATTAAAAAATAGTCAGATTTACAAGTGATCATTTAAAAATAATCACAACTTCAAAAGTAATTCGAATTTAGTCATTTTTCATATAAAAATAAATTTAAACGAAAATACTCCAGTACAAGTATACTGGAACTCAAGTATATTATCCAGTATACTTATGCTGGAACTCCAGTATATTATCCAATATACTTATTCTGGAACTTCAGTATATTGATTGGAGAAGTGGTGCTCCAATCTCCAGTATATTATACTGGAGCTTTTCGCGTGTTGGAGTTCCAGCATAATATGTTGGAAGTTCATACACAAGTGCACCAATCTCTAGTATCTTATGTTGGAACTTTCCGTGTTGCATTAAAAGAGTAGCTATTTCTTTAAAACTTTGCATACATTGATTATTTTTTAATGACCAAGCCGAAAACTGGCTAGCTCATGCTATTCACGTGTAATTTCTTTTGTTGAGCTAACAATTTAACTAGAAGTGGTTTTCCAGAAAGATTACCATAGTGCATTTTTCTCTTCTCATATGATATGACATACATATTACTTTTTTCGTTCCACTTAATTATTTGTCCCGGCAAGAATTTAAAAAATAAATGAAAATTTTTAAAATTTATGATGTGACGAACGCAAAACACAACATGAAATTGATGTTTGCTAGCAATAGATAGTATAGTTTATGTCACGATCTAAAATTTCCACCATCGGAAGTCGTGATGGCGCCTACTGTTGGAGCTAGGAAGGCCGAACGTTTAACAACACATCACTGATTTTATTCAACACAATAAAAATACAGAAATATTAAAATAAAGCGGAAGACTGTAAAAATAGTTAATAACTGAAAACTAAAGTACATAACTCAAACTTACACTTCTATCCCGAAACCGGTGTCACTACTCACAGACTCACAGACTACTATAGAATACTGAAACAAGGGTCTGAAGAAAATACATATAACTGTTTGACCAAATACATGGGACAGCAGGATAAAGTAAGGATAGAGAAGACGCCGGGCCTGCGGACGGCTGCAAGCTACCTCGGTGTCTCCCGGATCAGAATGCTGACACCTGCACCGCTGCTGCTACTGCTGATCGAATCCTGTATCTGCGCAAAAGAGCACAGAGTGTATAATCAGCACAACCGACCACATGTGTCGGTAAGTGCCTGGCGTAACCCCGGCGAAGTAGTGACGAGGCTAAACAGGACTACCACATAAACCTGTGCATTTCAACATATATAGGCAATAGAAGGGGATACAGAAATTTAAACTATTAAGAGGGAGGGAAGCATGCTATGGGGGAGGTAACAGTCTATAAATAAAATACCAACAAGGAAAGAAAACATCACAACTAGAATATCAACAAGAGTAGGAAAAACAATAGTTGCACGGCATCACCCATCGTGCTTTATCACTCTTCATCACCCAATCAATATAAGGTACACGGAATGATCCTTCGTGCATTCACATTCTCACCATGGCACAGAATGTTCCTTCATGCAATAGTAATCATATCAATGGCACGGAATGTTTCTTCGTGCTTTTGTAAACATATCATGGCAGAGAATGTTCCTTCGTGCAATATTAATCAACACAATCGTACACGACATCACCCATTGTGCTTTATCACTCATCCTCACCTAAACAACAATCACAAACAATAGGCCGAGGGGATAGACAACAATAGTAGAAAATCCCGTCAAGGGAAAACTCAAGTAAATAGCTAAATTCCGACAAGAGAAACAATAACAGGAACTTTCATATCCCGGCAAGGGAGATAATCAATATACTAAAACCGCCTGGCAAGGGAATAATCACATCTCTTTCTCTTTCTTTCATTTCTTACTCTATAATTACTTTAGCATTCAAGCCAACGCTTCACAGAGTTTACAAACCATAATTCCTTCTCATACTCCTCACATTATATAGAATTCATTAGTTAAACAAGGAAGAGTCTCAACAAAATCAGAATAAGCACAAATAAGGACTCATTATCATGCTAAACTCCAGTGTATAGGTACTCGTCACCATGCCTATACACCATACTCAACAAGTATCAAATAGAAAACAATACTCTAATCGTATTCTCTCAAGACAAAGTTAGAACAAATACTTACCTCGGTCCAAAAATAGCAATCAAAGCTCTAAAGTCACCTTCACGCTGGAATCCAACTCCGAAACAATGAATCTTGACATAATTAGGTTCAATATTATTAATAATAACCCAAGGATATAATTCCATAGCTTAGAAATGAATTTACTAATATTCTTCCAAAATTACAAAAATCCGACCCTGGACCCACATGGTCCAAACTCGAGGCTCGGACCAAAACCCAATCACCTATAACCTCACGAGTTCAAATATGCAATTTGTTTTAAGATACGACTTCAAATTGAGTTTGAATCACCCAAAATCCCAAAAGCCCTAGTTCTACCCAAATCCCTAGTATCTACCTTGAATTCATGCTTTAGGGCTTTAGTGATTAGATGAAGAAATAATAAGGGAATGAAGTTAACAATACTTACACAAAGAGTTATGGAGGAGGAGAAGCTTGAAAATTGCCTATGGATGAATTTAGGAAGGAGATAGTGTGAAAAGTGGGAAGAAATCCCGTCCCCCTTATGATTTTTAAACATAAAAATTCACTGGGCAAAAATGCCCTTTGCAATCGCGGGAGTGGGGACGCGATCGCGATGAAGGAAATCTGGGAGCCACAGGATCGCGTGAGGGTAGTTGCGATCGCGTAGAGGAAAATCACTGAGGGGTCAATTTGGCCTATGCGAAGAAGGCAGAGCCCAAAGGTACGCGAACGCGAGCCAATTGGTGCGATCGCGATGAAGAAATTCCCTAGGCAAAAATTGCAAAAAATCTGTTGTGTTTACTAAGTGTAAAAATATCCCGAACTACCCCCGAAATCACTCCCTAGCCCTCGAGGCTCCAAACCAAATACACACACTAATTCATTAACATCCTACGAACTTAGTCGAACGATCAAATTGCCAATAAACATTAAATTCAAAGAATTAAGCGTCAAATTCTTCATTTCTTATTTCAACTTCAATAACTTCTAACTTTATATTTTTAGGTTCGAAGCACGTCAAATAATGTCCGGTTTCGACCAAATTTTACAAGAAGCGCTTAAATCACATATATGAACTGTACCAAGCGTCAGATCCAAAATACGAGCCCGATAACATTACTTTTTGATCAAATTTCATTTTTATTTTTCTTAAACATTTTCAGAAAATAATTTCACGAAAAAGTTCTTTTCTCGAGCCTAGGACCTCGGATTTCGATTCCGGGAATACGATTGAGTTCCACATTTTCCTACAGACCCTCAGGGATTGTCACATCACGGGCCCGGGTCCGTTTACCCAAAATAATGACCGAAGTTAACTATATCAATATTAATATCAAAATTCTTTAAATATTCCATAGAATTCACATATTTTAACACGGAAATTTTTCGGCTTCGATCCTGGACCGCGCACGCAAATCAAGGCAACTGAAAGAGAGGTTTTAAAGCATCGGAAGCACGGAAAAAGGGAGAATTACGGTGATGATCCTTTGGGTTGTCACATCCTCCACCTCTAAAACAACTGTTCGTCCTCGAACGGACAAAAGAAAGAAGTACCCGAGTCGGGAAATTGATGGGGATAATAGCTCTGCATATCAAACTTGGACTCCCAAATCGATTCCTCAAGAGGCTGACCTCTCCACTGAACACGCACTGGAGGAGAACTCTTAGACCTCAAGTGTCGAACTTGCCGGTCTAAAATAGCCACCGGCTCCTTCTCATATGACAGATCCTTGTCCAATTAGACAGTGGTGAAATCTAATACGTGGGCGGTATCGCCATGATACCTCCGAAGCATGAATACATGAAAAATCGGATACACGGCTGACAAGCTAGGCGGATGGCAAGTCAATAAGCCACCTTCCCCATGCGATCGAGAATCTCAAATGAGCCAACCTAGGTCTAAGCTTTCCTTTCTTCCTGAATCTCATCACGACCTTCATAGGCGATACACGGAGCAATACTCGCTCACCAGCCATGAAAGCAACCTCCCTAACATTGCGATCTGCATAACATTTCTGCCTAGACTGAGTTGACCGAAGTCTGTCCTGAATGATCTTGACCTTATCTAAGGCCTCCTGTACTAGATCTGTTCCCAATAACCATGTCTTTCCCGGCTCAAACCATCCAACTGGGGACAGACACCGTCTACCATACAATGCCTCATACGGAGCCATCTGAATGCTGGACTGGTAGCTGTTGCTGTCGTCAAACTATGCTAAAGGCAAGAACTGGTCCCACGAGCCTCCAAAATCAATAACGCAGGCTTGGAGCATATACTCAAGAATCTAAATAGTCCTCTCGGGCTGACCGTCCGTCTGGGGTGAAATGCTGTATTCAACTAAACCTAGGTGCCCAACTTCTGCTATACCACTTTATAAAATATATGAGGTAAACTGTGGATCCCGGTACTAAATAATGGATATAGGCACCCCATGAAGGTGAACGATCTCTCTGATATAAATATCAGCATATCTCTCGGACGAATAGGGGTGGAAACAGGAATAAAATGCCTGACTTGGTCAGTGTATCAAAAATAACCCATATAGCATCAAACTTCTTCCAATTCATCGGAAGGCTAGTGATGAAATCCATGGTAATTCTCTCCCACTTCCACTCGGGAAGCTCAATCCTCTGTAACAAACGAACGGGTCTATCATGCTCGTACTTAACCTGCTGACAATTCAGACAACAAGTAGCATATGCAACAATGTCTTTCTTCATTCTGTGCCACCAATAATGCTGCCTCAAATCCTGATACATCTTTGTGGCGCCCGGGTGAATATAATACCGAGAACTGTGGGCCTCCACTAAGATCGACTCCTGAATTCCATCAACATTGGGCAAACAAACTCTGCCCAGCAATCTCAATACACTATGATCTCCCAAGGTCATTTTATTGGAACCTCCCCGCTGTACCGTGTCTCTTAGGACACACAAATGGGGGTCATAAAATTGCCGCTCCCAAATACGCTCCATCAGCGACGAACGAGAAACCGTGCTAGCTAACACCCTTCTAGGCCCAGAAATATCCAATGTCATAAATTGATTGGCCAAGGCCTGAACATCAAAAGCAAGCGCTCTCTGGATGACCGGAATATAGGCAAGGCTACCCATGCTGGCAGACTTCCTACTCAACGCATTGGCCACTACATTGGCCTTCCCCGGGTGGTATAAGATGGAGACATCATTGTCTTTCAACAACTCCAACCACCTCCATTGCCTCAAATTCAACTCCTTCTGTTAGAACAAGTACTTAAGGATCTTGTGATCCGCGTACACCTCACACTTCACACCATATAAATAATGCTTCCAAATCTTCAAGGCATGAACAATGGCTGCCAACTCTAGGTCATGAGCATGATAATTCTTCTCGTGGATCTTAAACTGCCTCGAAGCATATGCTATGACTCTGCCATTCTGCATCAATACTGCGCCAAACCCGACGCGGGAAGGATCACAATAAATAGTATAAGGCCCTGATCCCGTGGGAAAAACCAATACCAGTGCCGCAGTCAGGGCTGTCTTGAGCTTCTGGAAGCTCGCCTCACACTCATCTGACCACTTGAACTGGGCACCCTTCTGGGTCAATCTCATCATCGGGGATGCAATGGATGAAAACCTCTCCACGAACCGTCTGTAGTAACCAGCTAACCCTAAGAAACTCCGAATATCAATAGCTGAAGCTAGTCAAGGCCAGTTCTTGACTTCCTCTATCTTCTGCGGGTCTACCTGAATACCTGCTGCTGACAATACATGACCCAAGAATGCGACCGAACTCAACCATAACTTGCACTTTGAAAACTTAGCATACAATTGACTATCCTTCAGAGTCTGAAAAGCCACTTTGAGGTGCTTCTCATGCTCCTCCTAACGATGGGAGTATATCAGAATGCCATTAATGAATACAATCACAAAAAATTCAAATAGAGCATGAACACTCAGATTATCCACTCTATGAATGTTGTTGGGGCATTAGTCATTCCAAATTACATGACCAAAAACTCGTAATGCCCGCACCGAGTGCGAAATGCTGTCTTAGGGACATCAAACGTCCTATCCCTCAGTTGATGATAAACAGATCTCAAACCTATCTTTGAAAACACCATTGCACCCTGAAGCTGATCCTTTAACTCCTTCAACTCTGGCGCCGCCATGCGATACGGCGGGACGGATATGGGCTGAGTGCCCGACAGGTCTAAAGGGAAAACCTCGAGGGAACTCCCGAACAACAGGAGCAGAACCAATAGATGGGACCTTAGTGTTGGAGTCACGAACATAAGCCAGATAAGCTAGACACCCCTTCTAGACCATGCGTCGAGCCTTCACATATGAAATAATGTTACGAGTGGTATGAACTGGGGTCCCTCTCCACTCTAGTCGGGGCAAATCCGGCAATGCCAAGCTCACTGTCTTGGCATGGAAATCCAAGGTCGCATGATACGGGGACAACCAATCCATCCCTAAAATGACATCGAAATCCTCCATATCCTAACGCAACCAGTCAACACGGGTCTTAAGACCCCGAAATACTACAATGTAGGAACGATGTACCCGATCCACCACTATCGAATCATCCACGGGTGTAGACATATATACGAAAATACTCAAGGCCTCACTAGGCATAACCAAAAGGGATGCAAAATAGGACGATACATATGAATGCGTAGATTCAGGGTCAAATAGCACTGAAGCATCTTTAATACAAATCAGAATAGTACATGTAATATCTGCATCTGAAGTCTCAACCTCCAGACTGGCTGCTGGCCGATCCCTACTACTGGAGGTCTGGACTCCACCTCTAAGACCTCTACCCCTGCCTCTAGCCGTATGGGTAGGCTGTGGAACATACGGTGCCTGGAGCCAAGCATGATAACTCTAATACTAAGAGCTGCTTAGAGTTCTAGGGCTAAATCTGCCTATGTGCCTCGGATCACCAGAAGCATGGCAGAACCTCGACGGCTATGGCCGAGCACCCCTCAGTCTCGGACAGGCCCTCCTGAGGTGACCATTTACGCCACACTCATAACATCTACACATATGCTGCAACTGAGGAAACTGAGGCTGGCCCTGTCGACCTAAATGATCACTTGAAGTACCATGAGTGACGCGGGAGATGACTTACAGGGCTTGGAAGGATGGCTTCTACCATAAGAACCTCTACCTCCAGAAGAGGTACCACTGAATATTCCTGCATGACGGGGCCTCTTATCTAATCGATGACCGCCTCCCTATGGCAGTACAACCTCAACTCCACGGCCCTCATTGGCCGTCTTCTAAAATGGGATCTCACTCCCTGCCTGAGCCGCTGCACCCAGCTAACCTACCACCACTGGATGAGACCCTAGAAGCAAACCTGCTCAAATAAAACCCTCCACAAGATCCACTAATCTAACTAAAGCATCTTGAAGAACTGGGGTGGCCATGAACCACTCTGGGACCTTAGCTAGGCCCACCGGAACGACTGTAGCTGGAACCATATCATCATAGTCAACATGAGGCTCCACCTCTAGGACTGCTGCTCGAGGCTGAGCTTTGCCTCGGCCTCGCCCTCTACCCTTGATAGGAGCTGCTGCTGGAGACCCGCGCTGCTGCGCGGTAGAAGAGGAAGCACGTGTTCTCGCCATCTACGAATGAATAGAGTATAAATTCAATAGGTATTTGAGGAACGAAAACGCACAACAAGAAGAACAAAGTGAAATTTTCCTAACTCTGTAGCCTCTGGGGGATAAATACAGACGTCTCTGTACCGATCCCTCAGACTCTACTGAGTTTGTCTGTGAGTTGTGAGACCCAAAGTAACTTAGTGCTCTGATACCAATTTGTCACGATCCGAAATTCCCATCAGCGGGAGTCGTGTTGGCGCCTACTGTCGGAGCTAGGAAAGCCGAACGTTTAACAACACCATCTCTGATTTTATTCAAAACAATCAAAATATGGAAACATTAAAATAAAATGAAAGACTGTAAAAATACTTAATAACTGGAAGCTGAAGTACATAACTCCAACTTACACTTCTACCCAGAAACTGGTGTCACTACTCACAGACTACTATAGTATACTGAAACAAGGGTCTGAAGAAAATACATATAACTGTTTGACCGAATACATGAGACAACAAGATAACGTAAGGATAGAGAAGACGCCTCCTATGGACACCTGAGAGCTACCTCGGTGTCTCTCGGATAAGAATGGTAACACCTGCACGACTGCTGCTACTGCTGATCGAATCCTGTATCTACGCAAAAGAGCGCAGAGTGTAGAATTGGCGTAACTGACCCCATGTGCTGATAAGTGCCTGGCCTAACCCCGGCGAAGTAATGACGAGGCTAGACAGGACTACCATATAAACATGTGCATTTCAACATATATAGGCAATAGAAGGGGATACAAAAATTTAAACAATTAAGAGGGAGGGAAGCATGTTATGGTGGAGGTAATAGTCCATAAATAAAACACCACCAAGGGAAGAAAACATCACCACTTGAATAACAACAAGAGTAGGAAAAATAATAGTTGCACGGAATCACCCATCGTGACTTATCACTCTTCCTCACCCAATCAATCATATAAGGTACACGGAATGATCCTTCGTCCATTCACATTCGCATCATGGCATGGAATGTTCCTTCGTGCATTAGTAATCATATCAATGGCACGGAATATTCCTCCATGCTTTAGTAAACATATCATGGCACAGAATGTTCCTTCGTGAAATAGTAATGAACACAACCGTACACGGCATCACCCATCGTTCTTTATCACTCGTCATCACCCAAACAAAAATCACAAACAATGGGGCGAGGGGATAGACAACAGTAGTAGAAAATCCCGGCAAGGGAAAACTCAAGTAAACAGTTAAACTCCGACAATTGAAACAATAACAAGAACTTCCATATCCCGGCAAGGGGGATAATCAATATACTAAAACCACCCGGCAAGGGAATAATCACATCTCTTTCTCTTTCTTTCATTTCTTACTCAATAGTTACTTTAGCATTCGAGCCAAAACTCCATAGAGTTTACAAACCATAATTCCTTCTCATACTCCTCACATTATATAGAATTCATCAGTTAAACAAGGAAAAGTCGCAACAAAATCAGAATAAGCACAATTAAGGACTCACGATCATGCTAGACTCTAGTGTATAGGTACTCGTCACCATGCCTATACACCATACTCAACAAGTAGCAAATAACAAATAATACACTAATCTTATTCCCTCAAGCCATTGTTAGAACAAACACTTACCTTGATCCGAAAATATCAATCAAAGCACTAAAGTCGCCTTCCCGCTAGAATCCTACTCCGAAACAATGATATCTAGGCATAATTAGGTTCAATTTTATCAATAATAACCCAAGGACACAATTCCATTGATTAGAAATGAATTTCCTAACATTCTTCTAAAATTACCAAAATCCGAGCCTGGGCCCACATGGTCCAAACTCGAGCTCGGACCAAAACCCATTCACCCATAACCCTACGAGTTCAAATATGATATTTGTTTTAAAATTCGACCTCAAATTGAGGTTGAATCACCCAAAATCCCAAAAGCACTAATTCTACCCAAATCCCCCATTATCTACCTTGAATTCATGTTTTAGGGCTAGCAAATTAGTGATTAGATGAAATAATGAGGGAATGAAGTTAAGAATACTTGCCCAAAGAGTTATGGAGGAGGATAAGCTTGAAAATCGCCTATGGAGAAATTTAGGAAGGAGCTCGTGTGAAAAGTGGGAAGAAATCCCGTCACTTTTCTGATTTTTAAACATATAAATTCACTGGGAAATAATTCCCTTCGTGATTGCGGGAATGGGGACGCGGTCGCGGTGAAAGAAATCTGGGAGCTACGCGATCGCGTAGAGGAAAATCACTGAGGGGTCAATTTGGCCTATGCGATTGCGTGGGCAGGTCCGCGAACACGAAGAAGGCAGAGCCCAATGTACGCGAACGCCAGCCAATTGCTGCGATCTCGATGGAGAAATTCCCTAGGCAAAAGTTGCAGAAAATCTGTTGTGTTTTCTAAGTGTAAAAACATCCCGAACCACCCCCAAATCACTCCCGAGCCCTCGAGGCTCCTAACAAAATACACGCACTAACTCATTAACATCATACGAACTTAGTCAAGTGATCAAATCTCCAAAACAACATCAAATTCAAAGAATTAACCCTCAAATTCCTCATTTCTTATTTCAATTTCAAAAACTTCTAACATTAGATTTTTAGGCCAGAAACACGTCAAACGACGTCCGATTTCAACAAAATTTTACAGAAAGAGCTTATACCATATATATGACCCGTACCAGGCATCAGAACCAAAATACAAGCTCGATACCATTAATTTTTGATCAAATTTCATTTTTATTTTCCTTAAACATTTTCAGAAAATAATTTCATAGAAAAATTCTTTTCTCGGGCATGGGACCTCGAATTTCGATTCCGCGAATACGCCCGAGTCCCATATTTTCCTATGGACCGTCCGGGACTGTTACATCACGGGTCTAGGTTTGTTTACCCAAAATATTGACCGAAGTCAACTATATCAATATTAATATCAACTTTCTTTAAATTTTCTACAGAATTCACATATTTTAACATGAATTTTTTTTTACTTCGCGCTCGAACTGCACACGCAAATCGAGGCATCTTAAAGTGAGGTTTTTATGCCTCGAAAGCACGGGGAAAGGGAGAATTACGGTAATGACCCTTTGGATCGTCACAGTTTAATTTACGTCTTCACAAGAATTGATATAACTACTGTTAATCAAATATCAATCAAAGCACTATTTATAGCAAACCTTATAGTTAATTACTCCACGATCATGGAGAAAGTCATCACAAATAATGTTGAAAGAAGTGAAAAAAATTCTCCGAGAAAGAGTGTTCAATATATATTATATACCTCTAAAATCTAATATTTTACCTATATACACAATATAATTTTTCGATGAAGGGTGCTCAGTTGACCACCCTTTATGACATGTAATTTCGACCATAGTTCGAACAATGTAAATGGCCACTAATGTTTTTTGTGAAAATAGGTCATGTGCCTTTTTGTGACAGAGGAAATATTGTCAAAAACAAAATGAGAAAGTAGCTTAGCTTTATTTGTGATAGAAGCAAGATAGTCAAAAAGAAGAGGACCATAGAATCTACAGCCTTTCATAGATTTTTCTAAGCATGATTTAATTAGTTAAACTAATTCTGAGTAGCTTGTTAACAAATATAGTTTCGTAAAAGGGGTGAAAATTCAATGGAGCTTAAGAAGTAACGTTGTTAGATTAAAGAATTTTTAAAAAATGAACACTCCATACGTTTCATTTTTGACTAGCTAAATTTATTAAAAAAAGACTGCTCGACTTTGTAGATTATTTAGGGGCTGTGGAATCAAACTATAAGAAATTCGAACAATTTATTCTCATAAAGTTTCAAGATAATGATTGTTTAGTCTATGGAGAGGTTCAGAGCCTTATGTTGATTTTCTCCTTTCCATTTCGAAGTAGAGGTGAAGAAGAAGAAGAAGCAAGTCCCCCTTTTAGGGTTTTTTCTCTTAATATTTATAGTTGTGAATCTTGCCAGCTGGCGATGGACGGCAGTGGCTGCGCCGAAAGGACGTCCGTGAACAATGAGTAGGCCGCGATCTCGTAAATTAAGTCGAGTAATCTCGTAATACATTTGTCAGCGAATGATTATACCTTTTATTAACAAGAACGAGCTTAAAAGCCAATTAGACGTGCTAATTATCATGAATCTTGTTTTGACCCATAACAAAATCTTTTATTTTTCAGATCGCCAAGTACTTTTTCCAAACTGTGTGTTTGTTGCTGAGTATAAAATTTAAAAAAGAAAGAAATTTTTTTGAAACACGTAGCAAAAGTAGTTTATCTTCTTAAGATGAAAACAAAACGTTTTGTGGAAATTGAGAACAATCCAAAATGTGTTTCACAGAAACAAACATAATTATTCTCCAATAATATTTTATAAGGACATAATATAAATATATAAAAGTTTCCAAATTCCAACACAATTACCTAAATTTTTTTGCCATAATATATTCAAAAGTAAATCCAAAGCCAGTGGTCTTTAATAGACAATGATGTCTTGATTAGACGTTAACCTACTTGGACAAAATCCTAGGCAGACACTTGTAAACTTAGTTTACTTTGATCTTGACTTTGTGAAATTCCTTTAGTAATCGAAAGAATGTCCAGATAATTAGAAATTCCTAGTGACAGAGTACTGATTCTAACCTTGTGTAATTGATCTTCTTGAGTTGTTGTTTTGTGTGTGTTTAACGTGCTTCACGGGGATCTTTCCGGGGAAAAATTAAAAAATAGTCAGATTTATAAGTGGTCATTTAAAAATAACAACAACTTTAAAAATAATTTAAATTTAGTCATTTTTCATATAAAGATAAGTTTAAACGAAAATACTCCAGTACAAGTATACTGGAACTCTAGTATATTATCCAGTATACTTATGCTGGAACTCTAGTATATTATCCAATATACTTATGCTGGAACTCCAGTATATTGATTGGAGCAGCGGTGCTCCAATCTCCAGTATATTGTACTGAAGCTTTTCGCGTGTTGGAGTTCCAGCATAATATGTTGGAAGTTCATACACAAGTGCACAAATCTCCAGTATCTTATGCTGGAACTTTCCGTGTTGCATTACAAGAGTAGCTATTTCTTAAAAACTTTAGAAACACTGATTATTTTTTAATGACCAGTCTGAAAACTGGCTAGCTCGTGCTATTCACGTGTAATTTCTTTTGTTGAGCTAACAATTTTACTCGAAGTGGCTTTCCAGAAAGATTATCCATAGTGCATTTTTCTCCTCTCATATGATATGACATACATATTACTTTTTTCGTTCCACTTAATTATTTGTCCCGACAAGAATTTAAAAAATAAATGCAAACTTTTAAAATTTATGATGTGACGAGCGCAAAACAAAACATGAAATTGATGTTTGCTAGCAATAGACAGTATAGTTTATGTCACCATCTGAAATTTTTACCATCGGAAGTCGTGATGGCGCCTACTGTCGGAGCTAGGCAAGCCGAACGTTTAACAACCTATCATTGATTTTATTCAAAACAATAAAAATACAGAAATATTAAAATAAAGCGGAAGATTGTAAAAATAGATAATGAAAACTGAAGTACATAACTCCAACTTACACTTTTATCCGAAAACTGGTGTCACTACTCACAGACTACTATAGAATACTGAAACAAGGGTCTGAAGAAAATACATATAACTGTTTGACCAAATATATGGGACAACAGGATAACGTAAGGATAGAGAAGACGTCGGGCCTGCGGACGCCTACAAGCTACCTCGGTGTCTCCCGGAGCAGAATGCTAACACTTGCACCGCTGCTGCTACTGCTGTTCGAATCCTGTATCTGCGCAAAAGAGCACAGAGTGTATTATCAGCACAACCGACCACATGTGCCGGTAAGTGCCTGGCGTAACCCCGGCGAAGTAGTGACGAGGCTAAATAGGACTACCACATAAACCTACGCATTTCAACATATATAGGCAATAGAAGGGGATACAGAAATTTAAACAATTAAGAGGGAGGGAAGCATGCTATGAGGGAGGTAACAGTCCATAAATAAAATACCAACAAGGAAAGAAAACATCACAACTAGAATATCAACAAGAGTAGGAAAAATAATAGTTGCACGGCATCACCCATCGTGCTTTATCACTCTTCCTCACCCAATCAATATAAGGTACACGGAATGATCCTTCGTGCATTCACATTCGCACCATGGCACGGAATGTTCCTTCGTGCATTAGTAATCATATCAATGGCACAGAATGTTTCTTCGTGCTTTTGTAAACATATCATGGCACGGAATGTTCATTCGTGCATTCGTAATCAACAGTATCGTACACGGCATCACCCTTTGTGCTTTACCACTCATCCTCACCCAAACAACAATCACAAACAATGGGGCGAGGGGATAGACAATAGTAGTAGAAAATCGCGGCAAGGGAAAACTCAATTAAATAGTTAAATTCCTATTAGGAAATCAATAACAAGAACTTTCATATCCCGGCATGGGAGATAATTAATATATTAAAACCGCATGGCAAGGGAATAATCACATCTCTTTCTCTTTTTTTCATTTCTTACTCTATAATTACTTTAGCATTCGAGCCAACACTCCACAGAGTTTAAAAACCATAATTCCTTCTCATAATCCTCACATTATATAGAATTCATTAGTTAAACAAGGAAGAGTCGCAACAAAATCAGAATAAGCACAAATAAGGACTCATGATCATGCTAAACTTTAGTGTATAGATACTCATCACCATGCTTATAAACCATACTCAATAAGTATCAAATAGAAAACAACACTCTAATCGTATTCCCTCAAGACAAATTTAGAACAAATACTTACCTTGGTCCGAAAATAGCAATCAAAACTCTAAAGTCGCCTTCCCGCTGGAATCCAACTCCGAAAATATCTAGGCATAATTAGGTTCAATATTATTAATAATAACCCAAGGGCATAATTCCATAGCTTAGAAATGAATTTTCTAATATTCTTCCAAAATTACTAAAATCCGACCCCGGGCCCACATGGTCCAAACTCGAGGCTCGGACCAAAACCCAATCATCTATAACCCCACGAGTTCAAATATGCAATTTGTTTTATGATTTGACCTAAGATTGAGTTTGAATCACCCAAAATTCCAAAAGCCCTAGTTCTACCTAAATCCCCCCAATATCTACCTTGAATTCATGCTTTAGGGCTAGAAATTTAGTGATTAGATGAAGAAATAATAAGGGAATGAAGTTAATAATACTTACAAAAAGAGTTATGGAGGAGGAGAAGCTTGAATATCGCCTATGGAGGAATTTAGGAAGGAGTTCGTGTGAAAAGTGGGAAGAAATCCCGTCACTGTTCTGATTTTTAAACATAAAAATTCACTAGGAAAAAATGTCCTTTGCGATCGCAGGAATGGGGACGCGATCGCGGCGAAGGAAATCTGGGAGCCACGGGATCGCGTGAGGGTTGTTGCGATCGCGTAGAGAAAAATAATTGAGGGGTCAATTTGGCCTATGCGATCGCGTGGGCAGGTCCACGAACGCGAAGAAGGTAGAGCCCAAATGTACGCGAACGCGAGCCAATTGCTGCGATCGCGATGAAGAAATTCCCTAGGCAAAAATTTCAGAAAATCTGTTGTGTTTTCTAAGTGTAAAAATATCCCAAACTACCCCCGAAATCACTCCCGAACCCTCGAGGCTCCAAGCCAAATACACACTGTAACTCATTAACATCCTACGAACTTAGTCGAGCGATCAAATTGGCAAAACAACTTCAAATTCAAAGAATTAAACCTCAAATTTCTTATTTTTTATTTCAACTTCAATAACTTCTAACTTTATACTTATAGGTTCGAAACACGTCAAACGACGTCCGATTTTGATCAAATTTTACAAGAAGCGCTTAAACCACATATATGACCCGTAGCGAGAGTCAGATCAAAATACGAGCCCGATAACATTATTTTTTGATCAAATTTCATTTTTATTTTTCTTAACATTTTCAGAAAATAATTTCACGAACAAATTTCTTTTCTCGAGCCTGGGACCTCGGATTTCGATTCCGGGAATATGCCCGAGTTCCATATTTTCCTACGGACCCTCTGGGATTGTTACATCACGGGTCCAGGTCCGTTTACCCAAAATATTGACCGAAGTTAACTATATCCATATAAATATCAAAATTCTTTAAATATTCTATAGAATTCACATATTTTAACACGGAAATTTTACGGCTTCGAGCCCGGATTGCGCACGCAAATCAAGGCAACTAAGGGAGAGGTTTCTAAAGCCTCGGAAGCACGGAGAAAGGGAGAATTACGGTGATGACCCTTTGGGTTTTCACATCCTCCACCTCTAAAACAATTGTTTGTCCTCGATCGGACAAAAGAAAGAAGTACCCGAGTCGGGAAATTGATGGGGATAACAGCTCCGCATATCAAACTTGGACTCCCAGGTCGATGCCTCAAAAGGCTGATCTCTCAACTGAACACGTACTGGAGGAAAACTCTTAGACCTCAACTGTCGAACTTGCCAGTCTAAAATAGCCACCGGCTCCTTCTCATATGACATATCCTTGTCCAATTAGACAGTGTTGAAATCTAATATGTGGGCGGGATCGGCATGTCTATAAGCCACCTTCCCCATTCGATCGAGAATCTCAAATGGGACAGTAAACCTAGGGCTAAGCTTTCCCTTCTTCCCGAATCTCATCACGACCTTCATAGGCGATACACAGAGCAATACTCGCTCACCAACTATGAAAGCAACATCCCTAACCTTGCGATCTACATAACACTTCTTCCTAGACTGAGTTGACTGAATCTGTCCTGAATGATCTTGACCTTACCCAAGGCCTCATGTACTAGATCTGTACCCAATAACCGTGTCTCTCCCAGCTCAAACCATCCAATTAGGGACCGACACCGTCTACCATACAACGCCTCATACGGAGCCATTTGAATGCTGGACTGGTAGCTGTTGCTGTCGGCAAGCTCTGCTAAAGGCAAGAACTGGTCCCACGAGCCTCCAAAATCAATAACGCAGGCTTGGAGCATATACTCAAGAATCTAAATAATCCTCTCGGACTGACCGTCCGTCTGGGGTAAAATGCTGTATTCAACTGAAACCTGGGTGCCCAACTCCTGCTATACCGCTTTCCAAAAATACAAGGTAAACTGTGGATCCCGGTACGATAAAATTGATATAGGCACCCCATGAAGGTGAACGATCTCTCTGATATAAATCTCAGCATATCTCTCGGACAAATAGGGGGTGGAAACTTGAATAAAATGCCTGACTTGGTCAATCTATCAAAAGTAACCCATATAGCATCAAACTTCTTCCAATTCATCGGAAGGCCAGTGACGAAATCCATGGTAGTTCTCTTTCACTTCCACTCGGGAAGCTCAATCCCTGTAATAAACGAACGGGCCTATGATGCTCGTACTTAACCTGCTAACAATTCAGACAACGAGCCACATATGCAACAATGTCTTTCTTCATTCTGTACCACCAATAATGCTGCCTCAAATCCTGATACATCTTTGTGGTGCCCGGGTGAATAGAATACAGAGAACTGTGGGCCTCCGCTAAGTACCATCAACATTGGTCATGCAGACTCGCCCCAGCAATCTCAATACACTATCATCTCCCAAGGTCATTTTATTGCAACCTCCCGCTGTACCGTGTCTCTCAGAACACACAAATAGGGGTCATAAAACTGCCGCTCCCGAATATGCTCCATCAACGACGAATGAGCAACCGTTCTAGCTAACACCCTTCTAGGCCTAGAAATATCCAATGTCACAAATTGATTTGCTAAGGCCTGAACATCCAAAGCAAGCGGTCTCTGGCTGACCGGAATATAGGCAAGGCTACCCATGCTGGCAGACTTCCTACTCAACGCATCGGCCACTACGTTGGCCTTCCCCTGGTGGCATAAGATAGAAACATCATATTCTTTCAACGACTCCAACCACCTCCACTACCTAAAATTCAACTACTTCTGTTCGAACAAGTACTGAAGGCTCTTGTGATCCGCGTACACCTCACACTTCACACCATATATATAATGCTTCCATATCTTCAAGGCATGAACAATTGTTGCCAACTCTAGGTCATGAACATGATAATTCTTCTCATGGATCTTAAGCTGCCTCGAAGCATATGCTATGACTCTGCTATTGTGCATCAATACTGCGCCAAGCCCAACGCAGGAAGGATCACATTTAATAGTATAAGGCCCTGATCCCGTGGGAAAAACCAATACCGGGGCCGCAGTCAGGGCTGTCTTGAGCTTCTGGAAGCTCGCCTCACATTCATCTAACCACCTGAACTGGGCACCCTTCTGGATCAATCTCATCAGCGGGGCTGCAATGGATGAAAACCCCTCCATGAACTGTCTGTAGTAACCAACTAACCCTAAGAAACTCCGAATCTCTATAGCTGAAGCTAGTGGAGGACAGTTCTTGACTTCCTCTATCTTCTGCGGGTCTACCTGAATACCTGCTGCTGACACGACATGCCCAAGAATGCGACCGAACTCAACCATAACTTGCATTTTGAAAACTTAGCATACAATTGACTATCCTTCAGAGTCTGAAAAGCCACTCTGAGGTGCTGCTCATGCTCCTCCTAATGACGGGAGTATATTAGAATGTCATCAATGAATACAATCACAAAAAATACAAATAGAGCCTGAACACTCGGTTCATCCACTCTATGAATGTTGTTGGGGAATTAGTCATTCCAAATGACATGACCAAAACTTCGTAATGCCCGCACCGAGTGCGAAATTCTGTCTAAGGGACATCAGACGTCCTATCCCTCAGTTGATGATAAACAGATCTCAAACCTATCTTTGAAACCACCCTTGCACCCTGAAGATGATCCATTAACTCCTTCAACTCTGGCGGCGCCATGAGATACGGCGGGACGGATATGGGCTGAGTGCCTGGCAGGTCTGTAAAAAGGGAAAACCTCGGGGGAACTCCCGAACAACAGGAGCAGAACCAATAGACGGGACCTTAATGCTGGAGTCGCAAACATAAGCCAGATAAGATAGACACCCCTTCTAGACCATGCGTCGAGCCTTCACATATGAAATAATGTTACGAGTGGTATGAACTGGGGTCCCTCTCCACTCTAACCGGGGCAAATCCGGCAATGCCAAGGTCACTGTCTTGGCATGGAAATCCAAGGTCGCATGATATGGGGACAACCAATCCATCCCTAAAATGACATCGAAATCCTCCATATCCTAACGCAACCAGTCAACACGGGTCTCAAGACCCCGAAATACTACAACGCAGGAACGATGTACCTGATCCACCACAATAGAATCATCCACGGGTGTAAACACATATACGGAAATACTCAAGGCCTCACTAGGCATAACCAAAAGGTATGCAAAATAGGACGATACATATGAATGCATAGATTCAGGGTCAAATAGCACTGAAGCATCTTTAATACAAATCAGAATAGTACATGTAATGTCTGCATCTAAAGTCTCAACCTCCAAACTGGATGCTGGCCGATCCCTACTACTGGCGGTCTGGACTCCACCTCTAAGACCTCTACCCCTGCCTCTAGCCGTATGGGTAGGCTGTGGAACATACGGTGCCTGGAGCCAAGCATGATAACTCTGATACTAAGAGCTGCTCAAAGTCCTAGGGCAAAATCTGCCAATGTGCCTCGGTTCACCACAAGCATGGTAGAACCTCGACTGTTGTGGCCGAGAACCCCTCAGCCTCGGACATGCCCTTCTGTGGCGACCATACACTCCACACTTATAAAATCTACACACATGCTACAATTGAGGAAACTGAGGCTGGCCCTGTCGACCTAAACGATCACTTGAAGTACCATAAGTGACGGGGGAGCTCACTGATAGGGCTTGGAAGAATGGCCTCTACCATAAGAACCTCTACCTCCAGTAGAGGTACCACTGAATATACCTGCATGACAGGGCCTCTTATCTGATCGATGACCGCCTCCCTATGGCAGTACCACCTCAACTCCACGGCCCTCATTGGCCGTCTCGTGAAAAGGGATCTCACTCCCGGCCTGAGCCGCTGCACCCAGCTGACCTACCACAACTGGCTGAGACCCTAGAAGCAAACCTACTCAAATAACACCCTCGACAAGATCCACTAATCTAAATAAAGCATCCTGAAGAACTGGGGTGGCTATGAACCACTCTAGGACCTCAGCTTGGCCCACCGGAATGGCTGTAGCTGGAACCTTATCATCATAGTCAACATGAGGCTCCACCTCTAGGACTGCTGCTCGAGGCTGAGCTTTGCCCTGGCCTCGGCCTCGCCCTCGCCCTCTACCCCTGATAGGAGCTGCTACTGGAGACCCACGCTACTGCGCGGTAGAATAGGAAGCACGTGTTCTCGCCATCTATGAAAGAATAGAGTAGAAATTCAATAGGTATTTGAGGAATGAAAATGCACGACAAGAAAGCAAAGTGAAATTTTCCTAACTCTGTAGCCTCTGGGGGATAAATACAGACGTCTCTGTACCGATCCCTCAGACTCTACCCAGTTTGTTCGTGAGTTGTGAGACCCAAAGTAACCTAGTGCTCTGATACCAATTTGTCACGGTCCGGAATTCCCATTATCGGGAGTCGTGATGTCGCCTACTGTCGGAGCTAGGCAAGCCGAACGTTTAACAACACATCTCTGATTTTATTCAAAATAATCAAACTATGGAAACATTACAATAAAACGAAAGACTGTAAAAATACTTAATAACTGGAAACTGAAGTACATACTCCAACTTACACTTCTACCCAGAAACTGGTGTCATTACTCACAGACTAGAATAGAATACTGAAACAAGGGTCTGAAGGAAATACATATAACCGTTTGACCGAATACATGGGACAACAAGATAAAGTAAGGATATAGAAGACGCCGGGCCAGTGGATGCTTGCAAGCTACCTCGGTGTCTCCCGAATAAGAATGGTAACACATGCACTACTGCTGCTACTGCTGATCGAATCCTGTATCTACGCAAAACTGCGCAGTGTAGAATTGGCGTAACTGACCCCATGTGTTGATAAGTGCCTGGTCTATCCCCGGCGAAGTAGTGACGAGGCTAGACAGGACTACCACATAAACCTGTGAATCTCAACTTATATTGGCAATAGAAGGGGATACAAAAATTTAAACAATTAAGAGGGAGGGAAGCATGCTATGGGGGAGGTAATAGTCCATAAATAAAACACCACCAAGGAAAGAAAACATCACCACTAGAATATCAACAAGAGTAGGAAAAATAATAGTTGCACGGAATCACCCATCGCGCTTTATCACTCTTCCTCACCCAATCAATCATATAAGGTACACGCAATGATCCTTCGTTCATTCACATTTGCATCATGGCATGGAATGTTCCTTTGTGCATTAGTAATCAATCAATGGCGCAGAATATTCCTTCGTGCTTTGGTAAACATATCATGGCATGGAATGTTCCTTCGTGCATTAGTAATCAACACAATCGTACACGGCATCACCCATCGTTCGTTATCACTCGTCATCACCCAAACAACAATCACAAAAAATGGGGCGAGGGGATAGAAAACAGTAGTAGATAATCCCGGCAAGGAAAACTCAAGTAAACAGTTAAACTCTGACAATGGAAACAATAACAAGAACTTCCATATCCCGGCAAGGGAATAATCACATCTCTTTCTCTTTCTTTCATTTCTTACTCTATAGTTACTTTAGCATTCGAGCCAAAACTCCACAGAGTTTACAAACCATAATTCCTTCTCATACTCCTCACATTATATAGAATTCATCAGTTAAACAAGGAAGAGCCGCAACAAAATCAGAATAAGCACAAATAAGGACTCAAGGTCATGCTAGACTCCAGTGTATAGGTACTCGTTACCATGCCTATACACCATACTCAACAAGTAGCAAATAACAAGCAATACTCCAATCATATTCCCTTAAGCCAAAGTTAGAACAAACAATTACCTTGGTCCGAAAATATCAATCAAAGCTCTAAAGTCGCCTTCCCGCTAGAATCCAACTCCGAAACAATGATATCTAGGGATAATTAGGTTCAAATAACCCAAGGACACAATTCCATAGCTTAGAAATGAATCTCCTAACATTCTTCCAAAATTACCAAAATCCGAGCCTGGGCCCACATGGTCCAAACTCGAGGCTCGGACCAAAACCCAATCACCAATAACCGTACGAGTTCAAATATGCAATTTTTTTAAAGATTTGACCTAAAATTGAGGTTGAATCACCCAAAACCCCAAAAGCCCTAGTTCTACCCAAATCCCTCATTATCTGCCTTGAATTCATGTTTTAGGGCTAGGAAATTAGTGATTAGATTAAATAATGAGGGAATGCAGTTAAGAATACTTACCCAAAAAGCTATGAAGGAGGAGAAGCTTGAAAATCGCCTATGGAGGAATTTAGGAAGGAGCTCGTGTGAAAAGTGAGAAGAAATCTGGTCACTTTTCTGATTTTTAAACGTAAAAATTCACTGGGAAAAAAATCCCTTCGCGATTGCGGTAATGGGGACGCGATCGCGGTAAAGGAAAACTGGGAGCTACGCGATCGCGTGAGGGTTGCCGTGATCGCATAGAGGTCTATATGATTGCGTGGTCAGGTCTGCGAACACGAAGAAGGCAGAGCCCAAAGTACTCGAACGCCAACCAATTGTTGCGATCTCGATGGAGAAATTCCCTAGGCAAAAATTGCAGAAAATATGTTGTGTTTTCTAAGTGTAAAAGCATTCCGAACCACCCCCAAATCACTCCCGAGCCCTCGAGGCTCCCAACAAATTACACACACTAACTCATTAACATCCTACGAACTTAGACGAGCAATAAAATCTCCAAAACAACATCAAATCCAAAGAATTAAACCTCAGATTCCTCATTTCTCATTTGAACTTCAAAAACTTCTAACTTTAGATTTTTAGGTCAGAAACACGTCATACGACGTCCGATTTAAATCAAATTTTACAGGATGAGCATAAACCACATATATGACCCGTACCAGGCATCAGAACCAAAATACGAGCTCGATACCATTACTTTTTGATCAAATTTTATTTTTATTTTCCTTAAACACTTTCAGAATATAATTTCATAGAAAATTCTTTTCTCTGGCCTGGGACCTCGAATTTCGAATCCGGAAATACGCCCGAGTCCCACATTTTCCTACAGGCCGTTCGGGACCGTTACATCACGGGTCTGGGTTTGTTTACCCAAAATGCTGACCGAAGTCAACTATATCAATATTAATATCAACATTCTTTAAATTTTCTACAGAATTCTCATATTTTAACATGAATTGTTTTTTTCTTCGCGCTCGGACTGCACAAGCAAATCGAGGCATCTAAAAGCGAGGTTCTTATGCCTCGGAAGCACGGGGAAAGGGAGAATTACGGTAATGACCCTTTGGGTCATCACAATTTAATTAACGTCTTTACAAGAATTGATATAACTAATGTCAATGAAATATCAATTAAAGCACTATTTATATCAAACCTTATAGTGAATTACTCCACAACCATGGAGAAAGTCATCCCAAATAATGCTGAATAAGAAAACATGAATTCAATCCAAACTCGAGTATTGAGTTGAGGAAAGAATGATGAATCCTTGTGCCTTAGAGTCTCCAATGCTCTTCCAATATTTTGTAGGTCAAAATTCCTTTAAAATCATCTTTTTTATTTTTTTATACCATGTAGGAATGGATCCAGACGGAACTATTCTTTCCATGTTGAAATGAGATAATTAGACAGCGAAAATACACAAGCACATCATGGCATGTGCCGCCCCATGCGCTGTATTAGTGAGGATCATTGCCAGTTTAACCTGACACTACTACTAATGTGTGTTGTTACACGATGGCTTCCTGAGATTTCTTGGAAGAGCGACGTAATACTAAGCAACCGTTGTCCGTGCAGTTACTATCCGCCAACTGGGGTCCCTTCTGTACCCTAGACTAGACTATCAATGACGTACGCAAAAACAAATACCAAAAGCAATTAAGAGAACAAAAAAGAGAGAATGACAATGAAAGAAAGCTTGATTGCATTAATGAAAGCTATAATAGAAAGGCAACACGGTATCGAGGGGGAGAGACACCAATATAGAGAATTATTTGTTTGCTTGAAAGTTTGATTGCTTGACCCCTCCCCCTCAATAATACTTAAAAAATAATCAAAGTTACAAGACTTGATATATAGAGAGACATCATAAAAATACAGGAAGTAAAACTATTCTATATGTACAATAAAAAAGTCTTGCATTCCAATAAGGTAGAAGAAGGTCTGTTGGCGGCAACCTTGTCTTTTGCATGAGAGTCTGTGCGCGCTCTCTTGTTGGCATCCGCCTGTGGCTGGGCGCTGGCGAGAGATATTGATAGGGCGACATAAGCATAAGTGCGCTTGTCACTTGGCACAACCAAGAACACAAGGTCGTCCATGGCACTAGGCGTTGGGAGGACACCATGCGGTACGTCCAAGGGGTCATGGGCATCACTGGAAATCCGCCTGTGAAATTCTCCCCCCACATGAGTTGGAAACATCCTCAATGACTTACTCGCAAGATAATCATCGATCATGATTTTGTAGGCTTTGAGGTTTGTTCCCCTCTCCTAAGTATTCTCCTCTATATCACAACCCTGCCATTTTACCAAGAACTCTTGGTGATCTTTTTTTGAAGCATGAATCACTCAATAATCAAGAGTAGCTTCTGCATGCCTCTTCCTGGCTGAATTAGGGCCTCGATTACTTGGTATAGTGAGTTGGCTCCGCGAAGGATCCTCCCTGTCTTCCTGAAAATATTTCAGAAGGATGACATGGAAGGCTGGATAAATATTCTACCAGGATGGGCTATCCACCTGGTATGCAACATTCTCAATGCGTTTCTCAATGGACAAGAGTCCAATGTACTTTTGCAATAGGCGAGGGTCATGGACCCCTGCAAATAAGTATAGCTTTGGGATTTTCACCATCAATTTGTCTCCTTTTATATTCAACAAATGATGATTTTGATCAGCATGTTTTTTCATCCGCTTTGAGCTTTAACAAGATAGTTCTGCATTATATTTGAATTTCGCTTCTACTCATTCGGGAAGCTAATAGCTCGAGGAGATTTTGACATGTTAGGAGCATTCACAGTGTGGGAGTAGTGGTTGTTATCTGGTAAAAATTTCAAAAGTGCTTCTACTGTACTAGAGCTCTTTTGTGAATTGAAACACAGTTGAGCACAATCCAGAAGCTTCACCCAATTCTTCAGCAATTTGATTACAAAATGGCGGAGGTATTACTCCAGCATGCCATTGAACCGCTCCGTCTAGCCATCAGATTGTAGATGGAAACTTGAATTGTGGCTCAACATAGACCCGAGACACTTAAAGCGCTAAGTCTATAAGTTTCTAGCGAGAGCCACGATCACTAACGATGTGTTTTTGCAGGCCCTAATATTTGACAACATGAGAGAAAAAGAACTGAGTTGTATCTTCTGATGATATATATTTTGGGCCTATAAAGGTAGCTTATTTAGAAAATCGCTCCACCATAACCAAGATACTTATAAGATCTCAACAATAGGCAATCCGATGATTAAATCCAGTGACACGTTTTCCCAAAGCCTATCTAGTGGTATGAGTTGTCTTTCTAGCAACTAGGAAAGTCTTCACATAGTGCGCAACATCATCAGCCATTGTAGGCTAATAATAAGCACGGTGCAACAATGCCATTGTGCGTTCGTCACCTGGGTAACCGACCCACAAAGTATCAAGACTTTCCATTAAAAGAGTCCTTCATATATCTCCTCCTTTAGGAACATAAAGTGGGTTCCTTTTCATCTTCAAGAACCTATCTTCCATATAGAGCTGCTGAGTCTAGCCCTATCCTATCAAATCAACCAAATACTGTGCATCAGGATCTTTAGTGACCAGATCCTGTAACTGGTCTTTTATAGTGGTAGCCACTTTGCTCCCACTTAAGGTGACGAGTAGGCACAACGATGCTTGGTCAACCCTCCGACTAAGAACATCAGTAACTTGGTTGGTTTTCCCACTTTGGTACTCTAGGTTGAGGTAAATTTTCGCAAGGAGTTCGTTCCACGTGGCTTGTTGGCCATTCATCTTTGGTTGGGTCATGAAATAACTAACTATCATGTTATCCGTTTTGACCACGAAGAGGTTCCTAACATATATTTCCTCTAGGGGCGTATGTAGTGGACGACAACTAATAATTCTTATTCATGGGCTGCATAGCACCGTTCTACATCCTTCAATTTCCGGCTCTCATACGCAATTGGATGCCCCATAGTAGCAAGGCTCCACCCAGAGCATAGTCAGAGGCTTTCGTTTGTACTTCGAATGGTTTGGCCAAATTAGGAAGGGCCACGACGGGGCTACTAGACATAGCTGCTTTCATTGCGTTGAAAGATTTGCTCGCCTGGGACCCCAATCACAAGTCATGACTTTCTTTTGTAGTTCTGTCAACGACACTGCGATAAGAGAGTAATTTTTCACAAACTGCTGATAAAAGTTGCATAGGCCAATGAACGCCCTCAATACATGGATATCCTTAGGAGGTAGTCAATCTATGATAGGCTGAATCTTTTGTTGGTCTATATTCATGCGCCCTTCCTAGATGACATGTCCGTGGATGTAAATCTGTTTTTGGGTGAATGAGCACTTGGATAGATTCACATATAATTCATGCTCACGCATTCGGGATAGGACCTTACTCATGTGTTCCTCCAATATTTTGCTATATACCACAATGTTATCCAATTAGACCACTACGAATTCGTCAATGTACTCTAGAAAGACTTGGTTCATCAGGGTGCAAAATATAGCTGGAGCATTAGTCAAGACAAATGGCATGACTAGAAAGTCGTACGACCCATATCTTATCACACGGGTTGTTTTGTGTTTGTCTTTCTTGGCAATTCAGACTTGCCTGTAACCTGTCTTCAGGTCTATTTTGATAAATGATGTAGCACCACCCAGTCTATCGAAAAAATCTGCATTAGCGGGATATGGCCCTTGTTCTTCTCGGTAATTTTGCTTAGGTGTCAAAAATCCACACAGAAGTCGTGGGGTACCATTATGTTTCTTTAAAAACAACACAAGGACCTATAAGGGGACTTCGAGGGCAAAAAAAATCCCCGTGTCTGAAATTTTTGCCAACTGTATTTGAAGCTCGGCGAGTTCGGGTTGTGACATTCTAGAGGACCCGAAGAACATTCAACATCTTTAGTACAGATGGTAGCCCATGTCTTTTGATTCCCTTCTTTAACTATAAGGTCGAGATGTTCTCCGCGGCCATCTTTATGGTTGTGCATGGGATAATGCAGGGCTTGGACCCATTTTCTCCCATCATTAGTAGCTTATCTGCATAAGGTACAGGAATGGTATTGCTTTGCCTTATGAATTCTAATCCAACTATCAGCTCGAAGTATCTATGATCACCACATGCAAGTTGAACTTTCCTTTATAAGGACCAAGTTTCACTGGCACTGATTTGGCTATTCTACTCACTCAGTGAGGTGATGAGTTGATATCCTTGACACAACCTCTGCCCTTTCCCACAACTTGACCAAGGCGCTCTACCTAAGTTGAGGCTAAATAGTTGTGAGTAGTGCCCATGTCTATCATCACTCGAATGGACTTGCCATTAACTTTTATTTCGACACACACTAGGATCTTCTCTTGGTTAAGAGAAGGACCCTCATCCGCCTTTTTTTTCTTTCTTGGTGGTTGGGCATGAGTCCTTTTTACTGCAAATGCCGGCACCGGTTCCTACTAAGGCCTCAAAAATAGAACAAATAAGTATGCTGAAGGCACCTATTAGCTCTGTATGGTCAACATCATCTGGGTTGTCATCCGTCTCATTATCAAAAGTTTGATGGACATTCATTTGTGCATGTGGGCATCCATTGTTTCAATATGGCCCGCTATAATAATGACATCCTGAATGGTGCTTCCTCCTTCGATTATTGTTGTGACATGCAACACTATTGCTGCCTGAGGAAGGAGTCTTAGATTTGGTTGCTCTCTGATCCTCCCTCTTTCTGCTAGGGCCATTATTGCTAGGATATACTCCTTTGTATCCTCTTCGGATAGGAAATTGAGGCATATCCTTCCCTGCTTCTACTTGGTAGTCCTCAAGGCATCTACTTCTTGGATCAACCTTGGTAAAGTGTCTACCATTTGTATTTTCAGCTTCTTACGGGCATAAGGTTTCTAATATTCCAGAAATATGAAGAGTTTGTCTTTGTACTCCATATTCTGTATGTTTATCATGAGTGCAAAGAATTTCAACACGTATTCCCAGACTGACATGGTCAGGCAGAGTTCCCGGAGCTTTCTCCGCAAATTGTACTCAACATTTTCGAGGAAGAACTGTATGCGTGTGGCTACCTTCAGGTCTCCCCATGTCTTAAGAGTATCTTTACTTGCCTTGGTGGCTTCGTATTTCACTCGCCATAAATGTTTAGCATTGCCCTGAAGATACATGGCATTCGTTGCTACCTTTTTTGCTTCTACTAACTCCTCCGCGTCATCGAAGTACTGTTCGATATCGAAGATGAAGTTCTACACTTCCTTGGTATTCCGAGCCCCATTTTCGGGTTTTGGCTCGGGAATCTTGATCTTTTATGGCATAGGGATGAGGGTCACAACATCTCCGATCTAGTTTCTGCCTCAACGAAGTAGGCATTGTAATGCAATGTTGACAACATTGAGCTGGCCCGTCAAGTTGTCAATGTATTGCTACATAAAGTCACTATATCTGCCTCTTGTTCCCTATAGGCTAAATCCTTGGTCCGCTCCTATTGAAGGCCCTCGAATGTACTAAAATTTTGGGCTGCCTCTGTGGCTACTATTTGTTATAGGGGTATGAATAATACCGGTCGAACCGTGAATTTTTGTTTTCGATTTCGGTTTAATCGATCATTCGGTCGGTGCACGGTTTTTAAATTATTAAATTTTGGTTTTTTGATGTAGTTTACGATTTTAGTGTTTTGGTTTCCGGTTAAACCGAAAAACCAAAATTTTGGGTATTTGTTGAGAAAAATAGGTTTGAATATACGGGTTCTTTTTAGACTCCAAAACTTATTACCCATCTAAAGGCTGAAGTCCAATTATCTAACATCCATTTGAAGCCCACCAAATTTATCCAAACCTAAGACTTAGTCACTTAGTGACTAATTCTTACTACTTACGTTCTTACCTTAGAATTAGAAAGGGAAACTTACAGAAATGTCACATATAAGTTCCAACTTACCAACGTCTAGCCAATATTCCAAAAATCAAAACAAATAAGTAATTTTTTAATGGGTATAGTCGAAATTCATTGAAAACATATAGATAAGTCAATATACAAAATTTGAGGAAGATTGGAGGTGATTTGGACTGGTTTTGTATCAAAATTCATAATTAAATCGATGTCAAAAATTCTTCCGTGACACATGTATCAAACATATATCACGCATGTATCTCACACACAGATATACATGTGATACACAATCGATACAAATATGATACATATGTGATACACGTATTATTCATTTTCATATTCAGTTTCTACTTCGAATTTTCAATTCAAACCATCTCAAAACTTCACCAAATCATCCCAAAACTCAGATTCAAGCTCCTTAAGATATACCCAATCTATTCCAATAGCACCAACTCTAAAGAAAGTTAAAATTTGACATTTTTTTGCAACAAATAGCTAATTGGACATTTTGACTAATATTAGTAATATTTTATCAATTGGCCAATTTTTGTAATGAGCTACTTCTAAATGGACATAGTTGGTAATTTCTCAATTAAAAATCACAAAATAGATTTTGGGTTTCTCTAGTCCTCTCACCTCTGTGACACAGAGCACTTGAGAAATTCCAAAGAAAAAGGCCATGTACTTTCATTTTGATATATTAACCACTGTTACAACTGCCACCACAACAGTTTTCTTGATTTGCACTATCAAATTACAGTGGTTCCATCTGATAATCACTTGCTGTCGCTGTTTGCCGTGGAGGATGACGATTGTGACGGAGGCAAATGTTGTGCAATGTGCCGCAACGACGTGATCGGTGGTGATGTTTCCGAAACTGCCGAAATGCGGCCATATTTTTCACGTTGAGTGTGTGGACGGTTGGCTATATCGCAATTGGACATGCCCGTTTTGCATAAGTCAAGTTACTGATCAGCTTCCTAAGCATCAAAGAGAAAACTGTTTGGCTAAAAAGTTATGCAAGTACTTAAGTAGCTCTAAACCAATCAAAAATAATATGGGTTAATCGGAATCAAGAGTAATATGAACTAGAGACCATATAGTGACCAAGATATGAGATTATAGTATGAGTAATTTGTAATATAAGAACAATAAGACAAGTGGTAAACTTTGCACAAGAGAGGAAGAGAAAGAAAGTCAGATAGAGAGAGAGAGTTGTATATTTTCAATAGTAAAGTACATATGAGTCTTTACAAAGGGGAGGTCCCCTTTATATACTAAGGGACCTTCCTCTAAATAACCAAAGAAAAGTACAAGGGCTGGTGGCCACAGTGTATGAGTGTCAGAGCTTGAAACGACGTTGCAGTGAGTCACATCAACCGGTCCGTCTACTGACTGAGGTCGTCTTTACTCTAGTCGACCACAATTAGGCCGTTTTCTCCACCGATAACGTATGTAGATTGTCTAGGGCATAAGGAACAAAATTTCCCAATACAGATAGTCCCTCCGTTTGTTGGAGAAGTAGTCGAGAGACGTCTCCAATGAACGAACATACATGCATGACAGTTCTGGAAATTTGGCCGTTTCTGTGGATACCCCTAGAAAAGGCGTGCCCATATATGAAGAGGTTAAGCCGTTGACGCATTACCTCATTTTTTGGGTTCCTTTTTAAGATGACGTCATCGATCACGTGCGTGATCATTACTCCTGCTCCTGAGACGGTTCAGGCTATGACGTGACGTTTGGGTTTCCTGCGCTGGTTTTCGAGTCATGCCTTTTCGATTTCCATGTACCCTTTCTTACAAATAGAGGGGAAGTTGAACTTGATTCATCTTTCGATTCTTTTCTGAGAGTATTTTTCCAATCTTTTCCTTATATTTTTCTAGTGCTCGCTGTTCTTTCTTTTATGAAACTCCCATTCTTAGGAATCTAGCTCGCGACCAAAGGCACCCTTTTCTTATAAATTTCGCTATGGCTAAACGTCGTCATGATGACACCAGGACTAAGGACGATGCTCCCTCTAGGGCTTCATCATCCTCAGATGACGGGGATGCCGGAGAACTTTTCGTTGCACTATCAACGGCCAACTTGCTTCCCCTGGATATGGACAAAAGGAGGGACTTCAAGAACAAGTGTAAACTCCCTCCTTGGGAGCACAATGACTTGATGTCGTCTTACTTGACCGCTCTTAGGAAATCATATAATATTCTCGATCATGCTGAGATGGTCCCTGCTGGGCTAAACTATGCCAATGTTCACATGCCCGGGTACTGCTCATTTTACGAGTACGCCTTTCGAATCGGGTACAACCTCCCGTTTTACCCTTTGGAGAAAGAGCTCTATCGTTGGTTCGGGGCATGTCCGGCCCAGCTTACTCCATACGTGTTGAAGGTGTGTAGGGTACTTACCATCTATGCAGCGAAGGCTAGGAAAGAGGTTTCCGTTCATCACCTCTTACAGATGTTCAGCGCAATCTTTATGAGAGGCTCAATGATCCAGTTAAGGAGCCGGGACAAGAAAAGCTTTCTATCGCAGGTGGATGACAAGGCCAACAACAAATTTTGGACGAGAATTTTCTATGTGCGTACCAAGCACCTTGTGTCTAACCCTGAAGGGTTTCCAGAGATGTGGAACAATACATGTAAGTATTACTGTGTGTATCTTTTATTAAGGCAACCTTACCTTGCTGGGTTTCTCCGTCGTAAATTTTCCCTTGTTTTCATGCAGTGACAGCTCGCCCTCCTCGTAGAGTTGACGTCATTAGGTTGTGGGTGCAAACGTTAATTCCTTTTGACGAAGAATGTCGTTTCTGGTCTGAATTCCTTAGGCTCTATGGCCCGACAGATAACGAAATTACCTAATTTTTCCTTCTGTTATGGTTTGGGTGTTCCCCATAACTTTCTTGCCCATCTCATACATGCTTTGGCAGGTCGGGACGCCTCTAAAAAGGCACAGACGAAGAAGAAGACCGTATCCGACTACTAGGGTGGTATCTGACCTTGAGGAGGTTATGATCCTTGTTGGTACGTCTAGGGGAAGTGTTTCGCCCCCTTCAAGACAAGAGCTCGCAATAGAAATGGCTCCAAAGGTAGCACCCGAGACCGTACTGGGGGTCGTATCTGAAACAACGCCTATGGAGATACAGGAGGCAGTTGCTAAGACCGTTCCTGGGGTTGCCCCCATAGGGACGTCCACTGCCAAACCAACTTCATCTGAGCCTGCTCTGCGTCCCACGGAGGGGGACCATGAAGAGAAGGAGACATTGGAGATGAGGCAGCGTCGGATTCTCACCGGCAAGGCTGTGGCCACTCAGACGGGGAAGGTTATGCCATCCTGCCTTAAATCTAGGCCTGAATTTATGGAAGAGGCCATTTACTCAGGGACTTCCTCTCTTAGGAGGGAGGCCTCGGAGAGAAGGAGTGAAAGCATGGATGTGGCAGGCTCGGGGGCCGCCACGGAGGACATGGGCAGATGAGGTAGGTCCTTGGACCAGGTGGAGATGGTGGCTGGCCGGTCCTCTCGTTGCATAGTGGTTCTAAGACACTATAACATGTTGGAGAATTGTGAGGAGGTGGCCACCAGTATGAAACTCTTGTGTGTCGGTGCTAAGCGTGCGACCGTGGCGGAACTTAGCGACAAGGTCTAGGCCTAAAGGGTGGCGGGTGCGGCCTTGCAGGTATGACTTTGCCTTGATCGATGACTTTATTTTGCTTTAGTGGAGGGTTCCTCGTACTTACTTTGTTTCTTTTCTAGACTCTTGTTCTAGAGGCGGAGAGGGATCGACGCAGAAGGAGAAGTTGGCCAAGTATAACAGGTTGGTGCAGAAGAACAACAGGACGCACGAGGCGCATCAGACCTTGGTCGATATGCATAAGCAGGACCCTAACTTTAGGGTGGTTTGTGAGGGCCTCATGGAGTCCGAGGAGCAGTTGAAGAAAAGGGTGGCTGAGCTGGAGAAAGTTGATGAACAGCTTATGGCCGCTGTTGCTCGGGCCACGGAGATGGAGGTCCTTATTCAGGCTAAGGACGAAGAATTGCAGCTCGGTCGCGTATTGGCGAAGGAGGCGGCGGAATTATGCACCCGGGTGGCAGCCTTAACGGTGGAACTTGATGCCATGAAGGCCGAGGTCGAGGATCTCAAGCGAGCTCTTGCACAGGCCAACATGTCTCGTAAAGCACATGAGATGTGGGTGTTTGCGGATGCCAGGATGGTCATGCTCGAGGAATTTTCGGTGGCTAGTCGAGCATTTGAGGCGGACGTTGAGAGCCAACATCAGTTGGTTAGAGCCGCTCGTGAAGCGACCAGTTATAGTCCTGAGTCGCACGGCCCGGGAGGGGGGCAACTTTGCAGACGTTAATCATTTGGAATCCAGCTCTTAGATTACCAAGGCGTACCCTCGCGTAAATGAGGACGGGCCACCTGAAAGCCAGGCTGGGCAGGATAAGTAGTGGACTTTAGGATCCTTGTAAATATGCCTGTAAATACTGATTTTTGTATCATGGGTGTTTGACCCCTTTGATAAAGACATATGATTTTTGTTGTAAGTAACCTGTTCTATTCTTTTTAGCATGATGTTGTATTTTTTACCGTAGCTGTGTAGAACTCGACGACTTTAGCTGTGTAGAAACAACGGCCATAGCCGTGTAAAACAATGGCCGTAGCCTTTTATAATTCGACAGCCCAAGCCATGTAGAAATGATGGCCTTAGCCTTATAAAATTCGATGACCTTAGTCGTTTGAACATGATGGCCTTAGCCATGTAAAGGATGATGGTTGTAGCCGTATAAAAATGATGGCCTTAGCCATGTAAAGACGATGGCCGTAAACTGATGGCCTTAAGCCATATAAAATGATGGCCGTAGCCATATAAACTAATGGTCGTAGCCTGGTGGTCTTAGCCATGTGAAAATGATGGCTGTAGTCTGATGGCCTTAGTCATATAAAAAGATGGCCATAGCCATGTAAAATAATGGTCGTAGCCTGATGGTCTTAGCCATATAAAATGATAGCCGTAGCCTTATAAAAGCGATGGCCATAGCCATGTAAAATAATGGCCGTATCCTGATAAAAATGATGGCCATATCCATGTAAAATAATGGCCGTAGACTGATGGCCTTAGCCATATACAATGATGGCCGTAGCCTTATAAAAACGACGGCCATAGCCATGTAAACTAATGACCGTAGCCTGATGGCCTTAGCCATATAAAATGATGGCCGTAGCCTTATAAAAGCGATGGCCATAGCCATGTAATATAATGGTCGTAGGCTGATGGCCTTAGCCATATAAAATGATGGCCGTAGCCTTATAAAAACGATGGCCATAGCCATGTAATATAATTATCGTAGCCTGATGGCCTTAGCCATATAAAATGATGGCCGTAGCCTTATAAAAATGATGGCCATAGCCGTGTAAACTAATGACCATAGCTTGATGGCCTTAGCCATATAAAATGATGGTCGTAGCCTTATAAAAATGATGGCCATAGCCATGTAAAATAGTGGTCGTAGCTTGATGGCCTTAGCCATATAAAATGAAGACCGTAGCCTTATAAAAACAAGGGACATAGCCAAGTAAAATAATGGCCGTAGCATGATGGCCTTAGCTATATAAGATTATGGCTGTAGCCTTGTATAAACGATGGTCATAGCCATGTAAAATGATAGCTGTAGCCTTTTTCTTCATCTGGAGATGTCCGTAGCCTTTTCATTTATTTGGATATGGCCGTAGCTTTTTCATTCATTTGGATATGACCGTAGCCTTTTCATTCATTTGGAGATGGCCGTAGCATTTGCATTCATTTGGAGATGGCCGTAGCCTTTCTATACATCTGGAGATGGCCGTAGCCTTTTCTATACATCTGGAGATGACACAAATCCAGTCCCTGTATCATATCGGGCTTGGAGAGTACATGGAGAGGTTGGACATGATGCACTTGTGTGGCAAACATCTGCAGGTAACCCCTTTGCCGCCTCGTTAAAAACCTTCCCGATAAACCAAATTGGGACAAAACCCGGGTAAAGGAAAAAGTGTATGACTCCGGTGACACCTCTTAAGAAGTGGAAATGTCCGAGGTGAGCAACGTTCCAGTTGTTCTGGAGTGTCTTCCCTTCCATTGTCTCTAGCTGGAATGCTCCTTTCCCAGCCGTCGCCGTGATTTTGTAGGGTCCCTCCCAATTTGTGCCCAATTTTCCTTCACTTGGGTCTTTTGAGGCTAGGGTCTTGGCTTTGAGGACGTAGTCCCCTACTTTGAGTGGCCTTATTTTTGCCCTATTTTTGTAATATTTTTCGACTTGTTGTTTTTTGGCTACCATCCTGATGTGGGCCATTTCACTTCTTTCTTTGGCTTCATCAAGATCTTGGAGTCTGCTGATGTCATTTTCTGTTCCGCTGGTGTGTGAATACCGTAGGCTAGGTTCGCCCACTTCAACAGGTATGACCGCGTCGGTTCCATAAACCACTGAGTATGGGGTTTCCCCGGTCCAGGACTTAGGTGTGGTTCTGTGCGCCTACAAGACTTCTGGTAGTTGTTCCGCCCATAACCCCTTGGCATCTTCGAGCTTCTATTTGACTATGTTTAAATTTTTTTGTTGGAGGACTCAGCTTGACCATTGGCGGCGGGGTGGTATGGGGTGGACAATATCCTTTTGATGCGCCATTTTTCGAAGAACTCGGTCGTTTTTTGACCAATGAACTGGCGACCATTATAGCAGCTGATTTCTTTGGGGATGCCAAAATGGCATATGATGTTCCTCCATATGAAGGTGATGATTTCTTGTTCGCGTATTTGCGCGCACCTACGTGCTTCAACCCTAAGGGTAAATAGTCAGATAAAACAAGTAAAAATCATACCTTTCCTCGACCTAGGGGTAGCGGGCCGACTATATCCATTCCCCATTTGATGAATGGCCAGCGGGAGGTGACGGAATTGAGGGGTTCTCCTGGTTGGTGTATCATTGGGGCGAAATTTTGGCATTGCTCGCATTGGCGGACATACTCAGCTGCCTCTTTCTTCATGGTGGGCCAGTAGTAGCCGGCGCGTATGATGCACCTCACGAGGGTGCGGTTTCCAGTGTGGGCGCCGCGATGGACTTCGTGTACTTCTTTGAGTAGCGGTCTTGTTTGTTGCGCCCCTAAGCACTTGGCTAAGGGGCCAACAAACATCCTTTTATAAAGGTCATTGTTGATCATGCAGCATTGGGCAGTCTGTATGCGAAGCTTTTTCGCCTCTTTTTTATCGGGGGTAGTATCCCATCCTGCAAATATGATATGAACTGGTTGCGCCAATCCCAAGTCAGGTTTAAGGAAAGTACCTCGATATGATCAATAGTTGAGTGGAGGAGTGTGACCACACTTTCTTTGTTGATGTTTTTGGTAGCGGTAAACAACTTTACCAGGCCGTCCGCTTCGACATTCCGTGCTCTGGGAATTTGTTCGAAGCGACATTCGTCGAATGTAGCCATAAGTTTGTGGATTTCTGACTGGTACTTTTGTAACCTCTGTTCTCTGATTTGATAAGTCCCAGTGATCTGGTTTACCACAAGTTGGGAGTCGCAGTGATGGAGAGTTCGGCGAGCCCCATACTTAGGGGCCAGTTTCATACCTTTATTTTCGTGCACCAGGACGGCGCTGACTGCCACTTCTGATACGGCCAAATATATCAGCAATGGCTTGCCTGGGTTGGCTTTCATCAGTAGGGGAGGTAATAATAAGTATGCTTTCAAGTTCATCAGGGCTTCTACACAATCTTTGTTCCACTACAGTTCCTGGTCTTTCTTCAATAAACCAAAGAATCGTTGACTTCTGCACCTGCATTTTGCTGCATAGCATTTCTGGGATGGCTTCTATAGCCTTGATCTGGTCAGGGTTGACTTCGATGCCCCTTTATGATATCAGAAATCCCAGCAACTTTCACGAGGCTACTCCAAAAGCGCATTTTTCGGGATTCAGTTTCATACCGTACCTCCTTTATATTTCAAAGGCTTCCTTCAAGTGGGTGAGGTGGTCTTCCTTTTTTGATGACTTGACCAACATGTCGTCGATGTATACCTCCATTGTTTTGCCGAGTTATTCTTTGAACATTGCCGTCACCAGCCTTTGGTAAGTGGCCCCTGCGTTCTTGATCCCGAATGGCATTACCATATAGCAATACGTCCCCTGGTGAGTGATAAAAGTTGTCTTCTTCTGGTCCTCCTCGGCCATCATGATCTGATTGTAGTTGGAATACGCATCAAGGAAGCTTAGCAGCTCATGTCCTTCTGTTGTGTCTATCAGCTGGTCGATGTGGGGTAGCGGGGACGAGTCTTTTAGACATGCTTTGTTTAGATCGGTGAAATCTACACACATCCGCCACTTTCCGTTTTTCTTTTTGACCGTTACGACGTTGGCGACCCATTCCGGGTACTTGGACTCCCTGATGGAGCCATTAGTCAGCAGCTTGTCTACTTCTTCACTCACCACTTCATTGATGGCGGCGTTGAATTTTCTTCTTGCCAACTGCACGGGCGAGTGTAATGGGTCGATGTTAAGTTTGTGGGAGGCAATTTCTCATTTAATTCCTGGCATATCTGCATGGGAAAAAATGAATAGGTCCGCATGGTTAGATAAAAATTCACGGTACTGACCTCGATTTGATAGGTCGTGGCCTATGTAAGCTTTCTTTGCGGGGTCGCTATTGTTTAATTGGACGGGGTCGAGGTATTTGACCGTAGCCTTGCTAGCCTCAATTTCATCGGGATTTTTGATGGCGTTCTCTGTCGGGTGGAACTTAGTCCCCGACAGGGCTGATTTCTTTGCTTTAGCGCTTGCTTTCTTGAGTTGTTTGGTGTGCGTGTAATACTGAGTGCGCGGCTCGCCCCGTATGCTGTGCACTCCCCATGGGGTTGGAAATTTGATCACTTGATAGAAGCTGGAGGGGACGACCCTCATGGCATGTATCCATGGGCATCCGATAATGGCGTTGTATGATGTTTCTTGGTTCATCATGTGGAAGGTGGTTTCCGTAGTAACTACCCCTACCAGAACGGCCAGCGTCACCTCGCCTGAGGTTCTTTCCACTACATTATTAAAGCCCGTTAGTGTTATGCAGCATGGAATTATCTTATCCTCAAGTCCCATGAGTACAAGGACTCTCAGATGAATGATACATGGGCCGCTGCCATCGTCGACCATGATTTGTTTAACATTAGTATCTACTATGCGTAATGTAAAAACTAAATCATAATGAGGAAAACACAAACCCTCGGCATCAGACTTATCGAAGGTGATACTATCTTCGAAGTCGTCATACCGTTCGTGAGCGATGGTTCGCTTTAACTTGTTAGTGGTGGTGAATTTGACGTGATTGATCGCTGAGTCATTGTCGTCCCCAATGATCCTGTTGATGGTGCGTGTTGGTGAGGGCGGCCTTGGCGGGCTATTGGGTTGTTCCCGCCCGCGTGCAAAGTTGAGCCTCCATTTATCGCTGAGCAGTTCTTTCAAGAACCCTTGGTTTAGCATTTAGACCACCTCTTGTCGGAGACCTATGGAGTCTTCCGTTCTATGTCCCCATTCCTGGTGGAACTCGCACAAGGCATTTGATTTTCTGGTGGCGGGGTCGGATTTCATCTTTGCTGGCCATTGCACTTTGTTTCCTAGCTTTTCCGATGCGTACACTATTTCTGAAGGAGATACACAAAAGTTATGTGCCGATAATGAAGGGGTCATACCTCTGTCGTTCCTTAGTGGGGCGACATGTCGTTGTAAGGCGTCTGCATGCCTTGGCGATGGCGGATGCGAGGATCTAATGTATGGTTAGTGTCTTTCTCTATTGAGGCGCAAGACTTGCTCTCTTCGTCCCTCGCTGCGCCGGTCCCTTCGGTTTTCTGGGTGCACCGTCGTCAACCACCGGGTTGGGCCGTTAAGGTCGTCGTCATCTCCACGTACCTCAACGCAGTAGGCATTGTGTATCTCTTCCCATGTGGTGGGGGGATATTTCAGGAGACGGCTGAGTAGTTTCTTGGTTGCCTTTGAGCCGTCTCTGCTGAATCCGTTCTGAAAGGCTGCAACTGTCATGTCTTCGTACACGTTTGGTAGGCTCATTATGACCCTATTGAACCTAGCTAGGAACTCCCTGAGTCCCTCTCCTGGGGCTTGTCCTACAACAAAAAATGTCGTTGACCCGTTCTTCCGCATTCCTTGATCCTGCATGGGCGGTGGCGAATTTATCCGCCATCTCCTCGAATGTGGAGATGCTTTTGGCCGGTAGCTGTGACTACCATGTTAGGTCCTTCCTGTTAGTGTTTCGCGGAACTTCTTCAGAAGTACGGATGGTACCTGCTCTTTTGACATCGTTGCCTTTGACGGCTGTGACATAGTGAATCAGGTGGTCCTCGGGATCTGTGGTTCCGTCATATACCTTCAAGTAGGGGGCATTTTGAAGGTCTTCAGGATGGGGTATGGTGCAGCTCCTTCTGTGTAGGGTTGTTTAACGAACCTCCCTATGTATCGCTTAGGTAGTAACTTAGGCGTACCTGGGATTTTTTCCGTCCTTTCTTGGTGCTCCTTCATCCGGTCGCAAAGCGACCTATTTTCGTTTTCCATTTCTTCCATCTTTTTGAGGATGGCTGTGAGTGTGCCGCCGTTAGCTTGAGCACCGACGGTCACGTTATTCGTTCTCGTGACCTCGAGTTGATCTTCGGCTGCAACGTGAACTGTTGCTGGGGTGCATCTATCATTTTGAGGCGGCTTCTTAGCTAGACCGCTCAGAGTGTTTGTTAGCCACTCTTCTAGTAACCTCTTTACCTCCGGGGGTGCTTCTTGGTTGTAGATGTTGAAACCTCTCTTTCTCGTGGAACCACCAGATCTTCTGATGAGGAAGGTAGGATTTCCACGCTAACTAAGGTACTGGGGGTTGCGTGTAGGGTATCTCCTTCAGCAGCTACGTTGAGAGTGCCTGTGAGATCTGCTCTTACATCCAAGATAGCTTTAATTCTTGCGTTGTTCTCAACCATTTTAGGTTGTATAGAGTGGTTTTTCGGAGGATCTTTAGAAGCAAACTATAGCTTTGATTCTCGAAAACCCAATAGACGGCGCCAAATTGTTTGGCTAAAAAGTTGTGCAAGTATTTAAGTAGCTCTAAAACAATCAAAAATAATATGGGTTAATCGGAATCAAGAATAATATGAACTAGAGAGCATAGAGTGACCAAGATCTGAGATTATAGTGTGAGTAATTCATGATATAAGAACAATAAGACAAGTAGTAAACTTTGCACAAGAGAGTGAGAGAAAGAAAGTCAGATAGAGAAAGAGTTGTATATTTTCAATTGTAAAATACATATGAGTCTTTACAAAGGGGAGGTCTCCTTTATATACTAAGGGACCTTCCTCGAAGTAATCAAAGAAAAGTACAAGGGTTGGTGGTCTCGATCTATGAGTGTCAGAGCTTGAAACGACGTCGCAGTGAGTCACATCAACCGGTCCGTCTACTGACTGAGGCCGGCTTACTCGAGTCGACCGTAATTAGGCCGTTTTCTCCACCGATGACGTATATAGATAGTGTAGGGGCGTAAGGAACCAAATTTTCCCAATAGAAAAACATCATTTTGAACCGTTAATAACTGAAAAACTAAATCGGAAATAACCGAATCGGACATTGAAAAAATCGTACCGAACCATAAATACTTTGATTTATTTTGGTTATTAATATTACAAAACTAAAAAACTGATAAATCAAACCGTACTTTCATAATAACCGACCGATGCGCACCCCTAATTTGTTTGTCTCCTTCGGAGTCACGATTGATGTTTGCAAAATCACCTACAGCTTTTCGCATCGTGCGTTCTATGTCGTCTAACATTTGCACTAGGCTGGTTCTTAGATCAGGCACCGTATTCACGGTGTGTAGTAATATGTTAACCGCCTCTTTAAGGGCTGTGATGCGGTCCCCATGATTCACCAGAAATGGTTGTAATGACAATATATTCCCTTGTCTGATATCGAGTCATGGCACCTTCCTAAGATGTTTAGAAAGGTGACGTATGGCTAAGCAATCGATGTCCATGCGGTTACTATCTGCCAACTGGGGTCCCCTCCATATCCTATACGAGACTATCAATACAGTATAAAAAACTAATATCAAGAGTAATTGAAAGAACAGAAAAGAGCATGAGAATGAAAGAAACTTGATTGCATTAGTGAAAATTATTACAGAAAGGTAATATGACGTCGAAGAGGAGAAACACCAATACAGAGAATTATTTGTTTGGTTGAAAGTTTTATTGATTGATCCCTCTCCTAATAATATTTAAAAAAATAAATCAAAATTACAGAAATTGACATAAATAAGTTAGAGAGACATAATGAAAATCCAGGAAGTAAACCTACTCTATATTTACAATAAAAAGGACTTTAGGTCCTATAAGGTAGTAGCAGATTCGTTGGCAAATATTTTGTTGAGACATTGTATTTGCATTAAGATATATAAATAATTAATTACAAATTCAATAATAAAATAGAGTTATAAATTCAGTAGCAAAATGAGAATCCATAAACTTTAAAATTTGACTCCACCCCCAAAAATTCTTCTATAGCCCCTTTGACGAAACAGTTGATTCCCACGAGATGTGGCAATTTCTTAGCCTACAATGTGATCTAAATGTAGAGATGACAATGGAGGCGGGCGGTCGCGGGGCGGGTTTAGCCTTAACCCGCAAAGACTTCAACCCGCCCCGCCCCTCCCCGCATAACAAAATTTTATGTTTTTAACCCGTCCCGTACCAACCCGCATAAACCCGCCCCGCAAAGCTAGAAAAAATTCCTTTTTCATTTTTAAGAAGTAAATCAACTAGCAGAAGTTCAATCTTTTATTTTTTTTCTCCAGATTTTTATGGACTAACACCTTTTTGAATAAAGTTTTCTGAAAAAAGGAAAAGAAGTCAATGGACTTAACTTTGTTTTCGGCACCTCACAAAAACATTAATCTGCCCTTTTCTTTTTAAAAATTGTTTTAACTTTATCTTCCTAATTTACCTTTAATCAATTCAATTTACTTTGGCTGGATCCACTTGATATACAAATTTAATTTTTATGAGGATTAAAAAAAAAGTGAAATTTCACTATTATTGATTTAAAAGCCAAATTTGACTTAAATGTAAAACAATTTCTTTTATTTCCTAAAGTCCTTATCCAATCAAAATACTTTCGTAAAAAATTCTAAAATAATTTTCCTCTTTGATAGAAAGAAATTATTGAATCCTATTCCCTCCGTTATTTTCTCGGGTAAACATTTATCATTTTTCATTGTTGCTTTGTACAAACTATTGGAGGAAACCCGCTAAAATCTGCAACCGTCCTGCACCGTATTAGATTTTTAAAAGACAGTTTCAACCCGCCCCGCAACTGCAACCGCCTCGCATATGTTAAACCCACATCGCCCTGCATAAGAACAAACCCGCCCCGCCCCGCCCCGGCCCATTGCCATCCCTATCTAAATGGAGGAATTCTGCAGATGTTGCTGAACTAGCTTTCCAAATGATTCGCGAAAACGAGGAAAATTGTCCAAGTCGTATTAACGTCTTTTGGCATCTCATTAGCAGAGTGACCTTTTAAATATGTCAGAAGAAAAAACGATCTGATTCTTTTCACATGATGGTTTTAGAAAGAATTAGTAATGACTGATGACATGCATAATGTACAATTCTCCCACTAAAAGATCTCATATTCTTAGTGTCCGTGCTTTAGAATGGCTATTTGTACATCATGCCCCTATATAATTCTTTTTGAATTTAAAAAAATGTTATTTTAAAATCTTTTATGTGTAAAAGAGAGATCTTTTACGTGTATTTTCTATGTATATAAAAAAAGAGATAGAGTCAGATAACTAAAAAAAAGTTTATAAAGAGATTTTTTGAGGAGAATTATACATAAGTACAATTCATACACATATATTGTAATTAATTAGCTCGGTTACAACTTTGCAAATTTATAGCCCAAAGATAAAAGGTTAAGGTCCGAAAAAAACTTTTTTACACAACCAACTACTGCTATTATTCCATCTTCATAAATTCATATGCTGCGCACTAGTTCCAATTGAAACAATCAATTTCACTCGTGGCATTTATTTTCTTCAAACACGTAAGGCTTTATATTTGAATTTGCTTTTCTTAATGTAAAATTGTGTAGAAGTGGAAGCAGTAGAAACATCTACAATTCTAGATGAGACTTAGATTGTTTAGATGATAAAATGAGAATAGTGATATTTTTAGAACCATTAATATAATTGAAGCATCTTTGTCAAATCTTATATTTGTTTCTTTCCCAAGTTTCAAATGGTAGAAATGAAATACTGTTAAGAATAGAATTCTATTTAGAGTGAATGTCTATCTTGTAGAGAGTTTTACTTTGAGTCTAAGTCATTTTTCCTCCTATAAATAGAGGGGTCTTACCCCATTGTAAATCACCCCAAAATTTAATAAGAATTTCCCCTATCTCTTTCTCTGCAATATTGCTCTTGTTCTTTAATTATTTCATAACACGTTATCAGCACGAGACTCTACCGTCTCAAGAAGCTCTTTGAGAAAATTAAGGTAATTTTTTCCTTTTTTTAGTTATGACTGACATTATGAAAAGAAAGTTCGTTGCCCTTGAAATTTCGAGCAAGAACTATATGACATGGGTGTTGGATGCTGAAATTCATTTAGTTGCAATGGGTCTTGGAGACGCCACTAAAGACAGAAATAAAGCATCCACCCAAGACTGTGCTAAGGCCTTGACTTTCTTGCGCCATCACCTTGTTGAAGGGTTGAAAATTGAATATCTCATAGTCAAAGATCCATTTATTTTGTGGAATGGCTTAAAAGAAAGATATGACAACTTAAAGTTGGTCACCCTTCCACAAGCACGATATGATTGGGATCATCTGAGGCTCCAAGACTTTAAGTCTGTTTCTGAATATAATTCTGCGATGTTCAGAATTACTTCTAAATTGAAACTCTGTGGAGATACTATCACTGATTATGACATGCTTGAAAAAATGTTTACAACATTTCATGCCTCCAATATGGCTCTGCAATAGCAGTACAGAGAGAAAGGTTTCAAGAAGTACTCTAAGCTGATTTCTGTTCTCCTTGTGGCTGAGCGAAACAATGACCTGCTCATGAGAAATCACGAAAATCGACCCACTGGGTCTACACCATTGCCTGAAGTGGATGAGATATATTCCCTTTATGCTAAGCGTGGAGAAGGCCATGACTCTATTCGAAGTCGTGGTCGTGAGCATGGTCCTAGCCGTGGCCGTAGCCGTAGACAGGGAAGAAATTTTCCCGGTATTAATCATCCCGCAAAGAGAAATAGCCACCAAAAGTGAAAAGGGAAGGATGAGAAGCCAAAAGCAAGTGGCTCAGAAACCGAATGCTATCGTTGTAGTGGAAAAGGGCAATGGGCAAATATTTGTCGTGTACCAAGACATTTAATTGAGCTTTATCAAGCATCTCTAAAGAATAAAGGCCCTGGAGCCAATTTTGTCTCTGACAATTATTTTGACATCACCCACTTTTATGTGAAAGACTTCTTTGAGCGCCATATGGGAAAATAGACCACTTGATCGGTGCTGGATCTCTGGTTAAAGATGATTGAGCAATTTAAATTTTATTTTTTCCCTATTCATAGTAATTAGTAAATAAACATCATGTAATTATAGTTCTTTACATGAGTAATAGCCATTAATTTTATTTATTTTATGAAATTATGATAGCTCGTTTCGATTAAATATAGTTCTAGTATTTATTTTAAATAATGTTTCAGTTGATTTAGTCCTCTGTTTTCGTTTTAAACAATATGGTTTCATTAAAATAACATTGGAACACTTTATATATGCATGAATGCATAACACATGTATTCTATTCAAAGAAAAAAAAATTCACACTTCAGTACAAAACAGATTGATTTGCTAAAGTTTGCTAAAGTACAACAAATTCACCGACAGTATGAACTAGCGTGCCAATATTTGTACGAAACTTTAGCACTGAAATGCGATTTTTTTATTTAATTTTGTTTCTTTTTTTATTCTCTGAAAATACTAATATTTATTTGTATATTTTTTTTGTATGTTAAATTATGGTAAGTAAATATGGATATCTCACAAAATAAATTTGGGCCAAAGCTCAACTATAAAAATATATGTTTAGTTGATTCATGTACGACACAGACAATATTCAAAGAGAAGAAATATTTCTCTAATTTAAGTATGTGTAAGACAGATATTACTATAATTTCTGGAAGTAGTAAATTAATTAAATGCTCTAGAAGAGCTACTATAATTCTGCCTAAAGGAACAATACTTATTATAGAGAATGCAATGTTCTCCTCCAAGTCCAAGAGGAACTTGTTGAGTTTTAAAGATATCCGCCGAAATGGATATCATATTGAGACAATATATGAGAATAATCTTGAATATCTCATCATTACCAAAAATGTCTCTAGCCAGAAAAGGCTATTGAGAAGTTCTCATCTTTATCTTGTGGTCTGTATTGGACAACAATTAGTGCAATTGAGGCACATTCTACCGTACACCAAAAGGTTACTGATTCCAATACTTTATACTTTGGCATGATCGATTGGGATATCGTGGATCAATTATGATGAGACGGATTATACAAAACTCAAATGGGCATCCATTAAAGAATTTAAAGATTCTTTTAAATGATGAATTTTCTTGCACTTCCTGTTATCAAGGCAAGTTAATTATCAGACCATCACCAACAAAAATTAGAATTGAGTCCCCTACGTTTTTGGAACGTATACAAGGGGACATTTGTGGACCTATTTACCCACCTAGTGGGTCGTTTAGATATTTTATGGTCTTAATAGACGCATCTTCTAGATGGTCTCATGTGTGCCTATTGTCATCTCGCAACCTTGCGTTTACAAAATTAATGGCACAAATAATTCGATTACGTGCATAATTTTCCGATAATCCAATTAAGTCTATTAGACTTGATAATGCTGCTGAGTTTTCATCCCAAGCATTTAATGATTATTACTTATCAATTAGGATAAAAGTGAAACATCCTATAGCTCATGTTCACACTTAAAATGGTCTTTTAGAGTTTTTAATTAAACGTCTGCAATTGAAAGCAAGACCGTTACTCATGAAAACGAGGATGCCCACTTCTGTTTGGGGTCACGCCATTTTGCATGCAACAATGCTAGTTCGTCTCAGACCAAAAAATTATCATAAATATTCGCCGTTGCAATAATTTTGGGTCATGAACCTAATATATCCCATTTAAGAATTTTTGGATGTGCACTATATGTGCCTGTAGCACCGCCATATCGCACAAAAAAGGGTCCGCAAAGAAGGTTAGGAATATATGATGGGTTTGACTTGCCCTCCATTATTCATTACCTTGAAACATTGCCGGGTGATTTGTTTACTGCACGATTTGCAGACTGTCGATTCGATGAGACACTTTTCCCAAAATTGGGGGGAGAAGTTGGTGAAACCAAAAGGGAAATTTTGTGGAAAAATCCATCTTTTTCTCATCTTGATCTACGTGCCTTTATTTGTGAAAAAGAGGTGCAAAAGATTATCCATTTGCAGAGAATAAAAAATCAAATGCTAGACGCATTTACGGATTTGAAAAGGATAACAAAATTACATATCCCCACAGAGAATGTTCCAATCCGTATTGATGTCCCTATTTGATAATCTTCTAGTGATAAACCATTAGGTTCGAAAGATTGAAATCCTAGAAAAAGGGAAACAAATGGTCAAAATGACACTACGAAAGAATCTCATGAAGAAATCTACGATTTAATAAATTATGAGATTCATGAACAATCCACTGAGCCCGAGACTCAAGAAAATAAGGAACTGTCAATAAATTCATCGATATTGAGACAAATTTGAATCAAGTGGATATAGTGGTGGATTATGTCTTTGCATATAATGTTGCATCTAGCATTATGCAAGAAAGTGAGGATCCTGAAACTCAATCTGTTGGAGAATGTCGACAAAGACTTGATTGGCCAAATGTCAAGAATTAATCCAATCAGAGTTGAATTCACTTGCAAAACGTGAAGATTTTGGGCATGTAGTCCAAAAACCTAATGGTGTTAAGCCTATTGGCTATAAATGGGTCTTTGTAAGTAAGAGAAATGAGAAAAATGAGGTACAAAGATATAAGGCACACCTTGTTGCACAAGGATTTTCACAAAGGCCTGGTGTCGATTATGAAGAGACATATTCACCCATTACGGATGCTATTACTTTTCGTTATCTCATTAGTTTTGCTGTCCATGCAAAGCTTGACATGCATTTAATAGATGTGATTACCGCCTACCTTTATGGCTCACTTGATAATGAGATATACATGAAAATCTTTGATGGATTCAAAATGCAAACACACATTATTCAAAGTCTCGAGAAATATTTTCAATCAAATTGCAAATATCTTTGTATGGTCTAAAGCAATCGGGACGAATGTGGTATAACCATCTTAGTGAGTATTTATTAAAGGAAGGCTATATGAATGATGCTATTTGCCCATGTATTTTTATAAAGAAAACAACATCTGAATTTTTTGTACTTACCGTATATGTTGATGACATAAATCTTATTGGAACTCCTACAGAACTCCAAAAGGCAATTGATTATTTAAAGAAGGAATTTGAGATAAAAGATCTCAGAAAGACACAATTATGTCTTGGTTTGCAAATTTATCATTTGGCAAACGGAATTTTTGTTCATCAACCTTCCTATATAGAAAATGTATTGAAAAGGTTTTACATGGATGGAGCATATCCTTTAAGTACTCTGATGGTTGTTCGATCACTTGATGTGAATAAGGATCCATTCCAACCTCAAGAAAAGAATGAAGAGCTACTTGGTCCTGAAGTACCATATCTTAGTGCAATTGACGCACTAATGTATCTTGCAAATACTACAAGGCATGACATAACTTTTTTGGTTAATGTCTTAGCAAGAAATAACTCTGCTCCTACAAGGAGACATTAGAATAGAATCAAACATATATTGCGGTATCTAAAAGAGAATACCGATATGGGCTTATCTTATGACAATAATTGCAGTCCTGATATTGTTGGTTATACTAATGCTGGGTATTTATGTGACCCACACAAGGCTCGATCTTAAACATGTTATGTGTTTACCTATGGAGGCACTATCATATCTTGGCGATCTACTAAGCAATCAATTATGGCTACTTTATCTAATCATGCTGAGATAATTGCTATTCATGAAGCAAGTCGAGAATGTGTGTGGTTGAGGTCTATAATACATCTTATTCGAGAGAAATGTGGTTTGAAATGTGGCAAACTACCCACGATTTTGTATGAAGACAATGCATCATGCATAGCTTAATTGAAGGGAGGATTCATAAAAAGAGATAGGACAAAGCACATTTCACCAAATTTATTTTTCACACATGATCTTCAAAAGAATGGTGATATCAATGTGCAACAGATTCGTTCACGTGTTAATATGTATGATTTGTTCACAAAATATCTACCGACGTCAACCTTCAAGAAGCTAGTGCTCAAGATTGGGATGTGAAGGCTCAAGGATGTAAATTGATACTCTCTTCAGAGGGAGTTAATGTGCATTGCACTCTTTTTCCCTTACAAGGTTTTGTTCCACTGGATTTTCTTGCAAGGATTTTAACGCGACAACTAATATGCTCATTTTTAAACGTGTGTACTCTTTTTCCTTTTCTAGAATTTTTTTCCCATTAGGTTTTATTTTATTTAAGGCTATAATAAGGCACATTACTTATTGAGTAAAAATTCAAGGGGGAGTGTTAAGAATAGAATTCTATTTAGAGTGAATGTCTACCTTATAGAGAGTTTATTTTGAGGCTAAGTCATTTTTCCTCCTATAAATAGAGGGGTTTGACCCCATTGTAAATCACCCCACAATTCAATAATTTCCCCTCTGTCTTTCTCTGCAATATTGCTCTTGTTCATAGATTTTCTGAGAAAAGTAATTTGGCAGGAAAAATAAATAAATTTATTTTATACATAGATTTTCCGAGAAAAGTAAGAATACATACAAACATTTCATCTTCAGTTTTAATTGTATATGTACAATATATATATATATATATATATATATATATATATATATATATATATATATAATGTATAAATTTATATTGAAATATATAATAATATATATAAAAAAATAAGAAAAACAAGAAGATGAGGAGAAGAAAGTATCAATCTTTCATGGAGGTCAGTTATTCAGTAACAATATATATACACACAATATTGTACAATTAAAAAAATTATATTTATATAACATTATACACAAATATATATATATATATATATATATATATATATATTTATACACAATTATATGATATTGTATAAGTGTGCATAAATATCAATTATACAAAATTTAAACTAGAAAACACCTTATGTCCATCACCACACCTCTACTTTAACACCAAAAATTTGCCTCGCCTATTAATAATACCATTATTAATCAACACCCATCCAAATTGAAGCACGAAGTCACAATGTTATTCAAATTAAAAAATTTCAGAACATTCGAGTCGTCTATTTTTTTAGAGAACCCAACAGTAAATAAAAAAAACTCTATCCAAAATTCTTACACAATTGCGTTTAATGCACATGGACATCCATGGTCCATATTATGGTGCTTTGAACTTCAACGAAGATGGCTTTTTTAGATCTAAAACTACAATTTAAATTCAAAAGATACAATTTATATGGTGTGACAAAGAAAAAATAAAATAGGTAAAAAATTATTTTCTGTAAAAAGATAGGAACAGAGAGTAATGGAAGACGATGAAAAATGAAGAGGTACTGGTGGAGAAAATGATGGAAAAAGTGAGGAAGCAGCAAAGAGGACGATGGAAAAGAGGCAGCGAAGAGGACGATGGAACATTAAAATTTGTTTTTTCTTGTTAGCAACTACTTGGGTTAAAGGTTGGAATAATGTTTACATATGGTATATAATGTGGGCTTGTTTTGATAACATTTAAAAATATGCACCAATTTTGGTAGCATCATGGTATCAATTGTATTTGAGCGTAATTTGTACAAAATCAATTGACCCGCTTTATAATTCGTTTTTCTTAAAAATAATTCTATATTTATTAAGTGAGTGTTTGGACATAAGAATTGTAAAATTCCAAAAAAGGGTAAAAAAATGCAGGTGAAAATGATATTTGAAATTTTGAGTAGTATCTGGATTTGAATATAATTTTAGGTTGTTTTTAAGTTTTGTGAGTGATTTGAGTGAAAATTTTGTTAAACATATTTTTAGAATTTTTGAAAATTCTCAAAATGCATCTTCAAGTGAATATTAAAATATTTTATGAACAAAGCCTGATTTCTGAAAAAATAAAAAAAATAGAAAAAGATATAAAAAATTCTTATGTCCAAACGGGCTCTAAATAACAGGATTAAGAAAAGAGAAGGAAAAAGCGAGAATTGAAATCTACACTTGTGGTGTGAGAGACTCTCACCAATATCAGTTTACTATAAACTTTAAGAGTTTTGAAAACGTTTATATAAGACTTTAGACTATTCTTTAATTTTCAAATGTAATTTTGTGAGAGAATTGTTGACATTGAAATTTTAACGGATTAAGTTAAATTCTTGATTCAAAATATTACAAGATAATTCTTAAAATTTTAGAAGTCTAATTGAGTTGCTTGGATGCTACTCTACGGAAACACTATCTTGATGACTACTTTACTCGTGAAATTTAAAAATGGCCAGTTTTTTCCCTGGTCAATAAGATATAGCCATAGAATCACCGTTCAACGATATCTAGCTACTAGATTGTGCGGCAATATTTTGTTGACTAATATACCCCTACTCTTTTTATTAATTTACGCGACTTCACCTTAAATTCTTCTGTTAGGAAAACTTAACAAAATCTTCCGGCATTAATCTTCAAATTGAATTTTTAGCAAAATCTTCCGCTGTTAATCTGCAAATTGAAATATTAGCAAAATTTTATGGCGTTAATTTGCAAATTAAAGTACTAGCAAAATCTTCAGGCATTAATCTGCAAATCGAAGTGTTAGCAAAATCCACCGGCGTTAATCTGCAAATTCAAGTGTTAGCAAAATCGTTCGGCGTCAATCTGCAAACCGAAGTTTTAGAAAAATTTCTGTCATCAATCTATAAATTGAAGTAAGTTCTATATATTATCTGTTAGTAAAAAGTTTTAATTTTTCGAATTTTCTAATTTGTTTTTAATGCTTTTATTGTGTTGATGTCTAATATTCTCAATGTAGAACATAGCGCCAATATAATTTGCTAGACGTTTCTAAATTAATATCTAAAGCGAAGATATTTTCAACTTATTATACTGGAAATCTCATAAAATATTCATTGAAGTATGTTTCGCTAATGTAGATATTCTGGTTATAGAATAGATTATAATTGAGTTTTATTTAAATCCAGTATTAATTACAGGACATCACCTGTGTGTTAGCTTATTCTCCAGTATGTTATACTGGATAAGTGCTAAGACTAGAATATATTGATTTTTATTTGAATCCAGTATATCTTACGGGACATCATCTCTATGTAAGCTTATTCTCCAGTATTTTATACTGAATAAGTTCTAAGACAAGAATATAATTGAGTTTTGTTTGAATTCAGTATATTTTACGGGACATCACCTGTGTATAAGCTTATTCTCTAGTTTATTATACTGGATAAGTTCTTAACTAGAATATAATTGAGTTTTCTTTGAATCCAGTACATATTACAGGACATCATATGTGTATAAGCTTATTCTCCAGTATATTATACTGGATAAGTTGTAAGACAAGAATATAATTGAGTTCTCTTTGAATCCAGTATAATATACGGGACATCACCTTTGTGTAAGTTTATTCTCCAGAATGTTATACTGGATAAATTCTAAGACTAGAATATAATTGATTTTTGTTTGAATCAAGTATATTTTACGGGGGATTACCTATATGTAAGCTTATTCTCCAGTATGTTATACTGAATAAGTTCTAAGACAAGAATATAATTGAATTTTGTTTGAATTCAGTATTTTTTACGGGACATCACCTATGTGTAAGCTTTTTATCTAGTATATTATACTGGATAAGTTCTAAGACATGAATATAATTGAGTTCTCTTTGAATCCAGTACATATTACAGGACATCATCTGTGTATAAGCTTATTCTCAAGTATATTATATTGGATAACGTCTAAGACAATGTAACGACCCGACCGGTCGTTTTGAGCTCCGACGCTTCATTTAGTAGTTTGAGGCCATGAGAAGCTTCATCTCAGGTATATTGACTTGTATGTATGGTCGGAATTAAAATTCAGGAAGTTTGGAGTCAAATCTAAATGGAAAGTCTCATTTTGAAAGCTTAAAGTTGAAGAAATGAACTAGAATTGGAATTTTGAGTAAATGACCTCGGAATCGGGATTGCAAGGTTCCTGCAGGTTCGTATGATAATTTCGGACTTGGGCGTATGCGCGGATCGGGTTTTGGATAACCCGGGAGAGTTTTGGCCACTATTGTGGAAGATAGCATTTTAGAAGAAATTGCATCAGTATGGCTTAAAATACATTTCAGTGTTATTAATGTCCGTTTGGGTTTCTGAGACTGGGAGTAGCTCCTTATGGTGATTCTGGATTTGGGAGCTCGATCGGAAGCGAATTCGGGGGTTCGTAGGTCATTTTGAAGTCATTTGGCTAAATATAGAAATTTAAAGGTTTTTGAGAAAATTCGATTGGAAATGAAAATTTTGATATCGGGGTCGGAATATGATTTCGAAAGTTGGGGCAAGTCCATAATGTCGAATGTGAGTGTACAAAATTTGAAGTCATTCTAGAATGATTTTGGTAAGGTTTGAGACACTTAGTCTCTTTTAAGGAAGCTTAAGTTGGAAAAGTCAACCAGATATTGACTTATGTGTTAGAGGGCTCGAAATGCAAATTTTATGGTTCGGATAGCTTCGTTTGGTGATTTAGGACTTAGAAGTGTGTCCGAAATATTTTTGTGATGACCGTTGTAGAATTAAGCTTAAATTGGCAAAGTTAGTATTTTGGTGAATTTCGGTTGATAGGTGAGATTTTGATCCGAGGGTCGGAATGGAATTCCGAGAGTTGCTGTAGCTTCGCTATATTATTTTGGACTTGTCTGCAAAATTTGAGGTCATTCTGACTAGTTTTGACGTGTTTCGACGTCAGATGTGAAATTTGAAAGAATTCTTGGATTTAAGGCTCAAATCATTGATTTTGATATTATTTTTGCGATTTGATCGCTCGAGCAAGTTCGTGTGATGTTTTAGAGTTAGTGTGCATATTTGGTTTGGAGCCCCGAGGGCTCGGAAGTGTTTCGGAGGTGTCTGAGTATTTCCGCACTTGGAAAAATATGCAGAAATTGCAGAAAAATTCTGTTGTGAATAGTACGTGTTAACAATACCCGTGAACAGTACTCGTGAATAGTGACTCGAATAGTGACGTGAATAGTACTGGATATAACGTTAAGTTCTGAAAGTGAGACTTCGTCCCATTTTCCATTTTTAGCAATTTGGAGCTCGGTTTGGGTGATTTTCGGATAGATTTTCTTAAAGAACAACGGGGTAAGTGTTCTTAACTCAATTTTGGTTGTATAACTCGAATCTATTGCATGTTTTGGTGTTTAATTGAGAAGGGTAGAAAACCCTCTTCCATAGAAATGGTTGATTTGAGGGTAAAAAATGAACTTCGATGTATGTGAATTGGTATGTATATACTCGTGGCGAGATAAGGATCACATTGATATAAAAATTTCTGGATTTCGAGATATTGGCCCGGAGCTCGGGTTTTGCAAATTTCATGATTTTCAATATTTTCGTGTCTTTTTGATTGGGTTATATTCCCTTAGCCTATTGTAATGTATTCACTCTGAATTTGGATAGATTCGACGTGCGTGGAGATCGATTTGAGGAGCAAGAGTGTTGCGGGCTAGAGAATTCGCCAGTTCGAGGTGAGTAATGATTTTAAATGATGCACTGAGGGTTTGAAACCCCCGATTGCACAACATACTGCTATGTTGAGATGAGACACGCATTGTATGAGAAGTGATGGGTCATTTACTATTGGGGATTGTGACTTGGTCCATCCCAGTTGATATTTTTACCGCGTATTTGATAAAGATTTATTGTTTTTCACTATGATTGGTGCATATTGCCATATTTGGGTTTCGTGCCAATTATATAAAATATTTTGTGAATTTACATCACTATTTTCCTCACGAATTAAAATATTATTTGAACTCAGTCCAATTGAATTATATTATTTTGTGAAGTCAGCTACATTTATACTAAACTCGAGACTTAATGATATTTATAATGCTGTTGAGCTGAGCACTATTGTTTTACTAATGCCCAAGAGACTTAATTGAGGCCTTGAGCCATACATGAGGATATGTTGAGTGATGTGAGGAGGCTTTCAGGCCTTGAGTGTTATGTGAGGAGGCTTTCAGGCCTCGTGTGTGATGTGTGAAGGGTTTGAGGCCTATTGATATTGCGCTTGGGCTGTAGGAGCCCCTCCGGAGTCTGTACACACCCCCAGTGAGCGCAGGGTACCCAGGTGAGTTGGGAGTGGGCCCTAGAGGCCTTTGTTTGTGTGTGGTGAGTTGGGAGTGAGCCCGAGGGGCTGTTGTTGTGCGCTGGTGAGTTGGGAGTGAGCCCTTAAGGCTGATACTGTACTGTGATTTTCATTTTGAGCACGAGGGGCAAGCTTTGATTAATCTTTACTGTTGAAATTATGGTTTTCACTATTTTAAAGAGAGAATTATCTGATACACCACGGTTTTTCTATACATTAATTTAACTGCTTGAGATATCATTATTTGTGCCTTTATGAGATTTCATGCTTTCAGTTGTTATTTATTTCTATTACCACTGAGTAGGAAGTACTCACTTTACTCCCTGCACCTCGCGTGCAGTTGCAGGTATTGTTCGCCCGGTAGCGGGTTAAATGCGGATCGAATAATTATTATCTTAGCTGAGCCAAGTGACCGCTAGCGTCCGCGACACTGGATCTTCTCCCTGATTTTATTTTGTTCATATTAATTTCTGTAAATGTATTATGACGAAATCATTAAGTCGAGGAGACCATTTTGAAGGTCGAAAATATTAAAGAAAGAATATGTTCTTACTCAATTGAACAACCCAATAATGGAGGATTGAAATGTATTTTTCTATGTCTTATGATTTGAGTAGGTGCAACGCATGTCACAAATTTGATAATATAATACATATAGTATTGAGATTAATGTTGTTGATATACATTGTGATGCTTTGTCAAGTTGTGGACGTGTTGTTAGGATTGTTTTGGTGATTTTCTGGCAAGTGGATAGGCCCAATTACAAAGAAAACTTTGCCGAAAATTTTTAAAAATTTGGGACTTAGTAAAAATTTTATCGCCTAAAGATTGGGAAGAAGAGTTAAAATTTTTGATTATTCGTGTTTCCACAAGCTTATGAAGGAGTGAGTTTAATCTCACCATGGTATTACGGCAGCAATAAAGTATATGTGTTTTTATTTACGGCTTCGATCCAAGTTGGGGAGTTTGCTATTGATTAGATAATTGTACGGTCATGTGGTATGTTGGTTCCGGTTCGAGGCATGCTGGTGAATCATCTCTGGTTGCGGAAATTGGTCCGAAGATGGCACGGGTGAGGGAGAACTTTGACAAAGGCTACATGGTGCTTCATAAAAGTGTGAAAATCACAGTATGTCTTAAGCTGTCGTTGGTAGAAAATGCTCGGTGCATGGAGCAGGAAGATGTTTGGTTGTATTGGAATGAGGTCATATCCTACGGTGTCAGAGTGCTAATGAGGCAGGGTGGTTATGTTCCTTGGATTAGGTGAATTGCATTTTGAATAAGAGTAAATGACTCGAGATAATGGTTCTAATGTGTTCGAGAGTTGTGTAATAGTGGCTTTGCGCTACGAGGGGGAGTCCTACCACTTACGATTGGGTTGCATGGTTAATTACCTTTGTTTTTGTTTTTGTTTTTCCTTTACTTCACTGAGCCGAGGCTCGATTGGAAACAGCCTCTCTGCCCTTTCGGGTAGGGGTAAGGCTCGTTTACATATTACCCTCCCCAGACCCCACTTTGTGGGACTATACTGGGTAGTTATTATTGTTGGTTAATTACCTATGTGAATTCTTGTTATTGGCGTATTGATGGGTTATTGCAGCTACGTAAAAGGACCATGAGTGGTAATTTGATTAAATAAATTGTTGTATGCACGTTATGGTTAGCCTTATTGGCTCATGTTCAAAATTGAGGGAAGATTCATAATTTATGCCTCGTATAGGTGCAGGCTTCGAGGGAAGTGATTCCGTTGAGTGCTTTATCGAGATGATATTTATATGTTATAAAATTCAGTAGAGTTGGTTTCATTTGAGGCCAAGTTAGAGTTGGGTGGCTCTTAATAGCGGTCCTAGTTAATTCAAGAGGTAAAGTGTGGTGCCTAATGATTTTGAGTCTGTAAGTATGGTTAATAGTCAAGCTTTTGAAGCAACTTATGAAGAAAGGCACAGAATGTTCTATGATGTTTTGACTTGCGGTATAGCATTTGAGAGATATGAAATGGTCATGGTATCTGAGACGACATGGTCTCGTGATTTAAGGTCACTCGGGGTGAGTGCGGTTGAAATAAGTTAGGTGTTACAGGGAGATATTATTATTTCTAAGGCAATCAAGGATAAATTGGAAGGAAGTAGATTGATTAGCCATAGTTGAGTTGGCATATTGGTGTCAGCGATAGGTTCGTTCACCATGATAGAGTTATGCATGTGATTGTGGCGGTACATGTATGGCTTGTCGGCCGCAGTGATTGATACTATTCTGAAGCATTCTTTTGTTAGGGCCTATTATGAGTAGGCAGATCCCAGAAAGTGGTATGGTGGCTTGGACAACTACTTAGAGATTGGCATATTCGACGATTATGAGAATTCGCCTGTATGTTACTATAGTTCTCCTGAAGTGAGTTTTATGGAAAGTCTTATGTGATGAAGTATTAGACAATCGGCAGTTCCGGAGTTGTGATGGAAATCGCGTATATCGTATATTAGCACGAGAGGTGCAGTGAGTGGTATGGAATTTGAAGTAAGGACCAAGGTTGCAGTTTGGTCAATGACTGTGATGTCACGATATTATATGAGCAGGATATGAATTTTAGTGTTTTGAGTAAGATGGGTATTGGCATCAGTATCACCTGAGATCGGTGTTCTGTGAGAAAGGTATTGCATCCTGTTTAGGGATTCTTGATCACTTTTCAGCATTAGTGGAGCTGGTGGTTTGAATGTGCAGACCATTAATTATTTCGAAAGATGGTGGGAGATTGTCCCACAAGAATATTGTATAAGTGTGACATGTAGTCACTTCATTAATTAGAAATTTAAACCAAGTATGAAGATTTTGGTAATATCATGCATTTGAGAATTTATGCTCGGAGGACACTCTGCTTATTGGGTTATGGACCTATGAAATATTTTTGGCCTAGCTTGGCACGATCAGGATCGACTTGAGGTCGGTGGATAGATTTAAATGTGGAAGTGAGCTTTACGCCAGGCCAGTTGTGTTTATTTCATCTCTGCACTTTTTATGAAAGGATATTCACGGTCTTCTTACGCGGTCAGCTAATTTATGTAAAGATATATTGCACCGTATGAGTTGTGAGATGGCTTGGTAAATTCCTTCAGTGTTGAGGTTCCTCTCAACGGTGATATTATATGAGCATGATGGCTCTTGAGACTTAAATCATGTATCGCCCTCAGTTGTGCTTGAGTTGGTAGCCCATAGAGCTATATGTTTCCTTGTGAATGGTATTATGCACCTTAGTGTGTTTACGACCGATATCCGGTGTTTTGATGTGATAAGCTTTTCAGCTCGACGTTTATCTCCTTATGTGAGTTTATGTGGATCGGGTGGCACGCTGCCACGGGTAACTTGTTTGGATCGGGTTGCGTGCCGAAACAGCACGATGTTCAGTACAGTCCCCCATATTTGCTTTTGTGTGTTCCATTTCCCTATTTTCTGAGGAAGTCTATGTTAGTGTGCGAGTTGAGTATTTCCTCCCAGAGTTCGCCTTCCTTTTGTATCGCGTTTGAATTGATAATATACTGGAACATTTTGGCGTCTTGTGGGATTTTTGATTATGTCTAAGGTGGCTTATTGCCTAAGCAGTTCGTACTGAGTGAGACGAGGTTACTAGATTTGGGGTAAGTGCAAACTGATTATATGAAGTATATTATAGAGCAAAGATCATTCTTTGGTTTGGGACAAGGTAATGGAACTCGTCAAGAGTATGGATCCAATGAATTGTTGATTCAGTAGTTGGTTATGAATTTTGGCACATCTCTTCAGTGGTCGGTGTTGTAAAACCTAGAGCAAGACCTGGGTAGGTCATGAGATGCAATGGGAGCATCAGATTTGTGGAATTTCGACTATTATGTTTAAAGAATGTTATTGTGGTCCTATGAGTAAATTGATGCAAAGTGTGAATTCAAAAATGTAATGCATTAATATTTGGGTACAACGTATGGAGATTGATATGGTGGTCGTATGATGGAAACAGACTTGGCAGGAAATTCAGGATGTTGGAATTTGGCCTAATGGCTTATTTGCTTAAATAAAGAATTATATGTACAGAATTATCGAGCTAATGTGATCAACTGAGTAGTGGTAGCACAGGAAGGTTCATGATTTGTTTCACAAGTTATTTCAAACTACATCATTGTAGTTCTCAGCACACTCGAGGACGAACGTATGTTTAAGTGGGGGAAATTGTAACAACCCGACCAGGCGTTTTGAGCTCCGGCACATCATTCAGCAGTTTGAGGCCATGAGAAGCTTCATCTCAGGTATATTGACTTGTGTGTATGGTCAGAATTAAAATTCAGGAAGTTTTGAGTCAAATCTAAATGGAAATTCTCATTTTGAAAGCTTAAAGTTGAAGAAATGAACTAGAATTGGAATTTTGAGTAAGTGACCTCGGAACCAGGATTCGAAGGTTCCAGCGGGTTTGTATAATGATTTTGGACTTAGGCGTATGCCCGGACCGAGTTTTGGATAACCCGGGAGTCTTTTGGCGACTACTGTGAAAAATAGCATTTTAGAAGAAATTGCAACAGTTTGGCTTAAAATGCATTTCAGTGTTATTAATATCTGTTTGGGATTCTGAGAATGGGAGTAGCTTTGTATGGTGATTCTGGATTTGGGAGCGCGATCGGAAGCGAATTCGGGGGTTCGTAGGTCATTTTGAAGTCATTTGACTAAATATAGAATTTTGAAGGTTTTTGAGAAAATTCGACCGGAAGTGAAAATTTTGATATCGAGGTCGGAATGTGAATCCGAAAGTGGGGAAAGTCCATAATGTCGGATGTGACTTGTGTACAAACTTTGAAGTCATTCCGGAATGATTTTGGTAAAGTTTGAGACACTTAGTCTCTTTTAAGGAAGCTTAAGTTGGAAAAGTCAATCGGTTATTGACTTATGTGTTAGAGGGCTCGAAATACAAATTTTATGGTTCAGATAGATTCGTTAGGTGATTTGGGACTTAGGAGTGTGTCCGGAATATTTTTGTGAAGATCGGTGTAGAATTAAACTTAAATTAGCGAAGTTAGTATTTTGGCGAATTCTGGTTGATAGGTAAGATTTTGATCCGAGGGTCGAAATGGAATTCCAAGAGTTTCTATAGCTTTGTTATATCATTTTAGACTTGTCTGCAAAATTTGAGGTCATTCGGACTAGTTTTGACGTGTTTCGGCATCGGATGTGAAATTTGAAAGAATTCTTGGATATAAGGCCCAAATCATTGATTTTTTATATTATTTTGGCTATTTGATCGCTCGAGCAAGTTCGTGTGATGTTTTATAGGCAGTGTGTAATTCTGGTTTGGAGCCCCGAGGGCTCAGGAGTGTTTCGGAGTAATTCCGGACTTAGAAAAATATGCAGAAATTGCTGGACAAAATGTTAAGTTCTTACCATTTTTAGCAATTTGGGCTCGAGTTTTGCAAATTTCGTGATTTTCGATATTTTTCGTGTCTTTTCGATTGGGTTATATTCCCTTAGTCTATTGCAATGTATTTGCTCTGAATTTGGATAGATTCGACGTGCGTGGAGGTCGATTGAAGGAGCAAGAGCGTCCAGAGCAAGAGAATTTGCCAGTTCGAGGTGAGTAATAATTTTAAATGATGCACTGAGGGTTTGAAGCCCCGGATTGCACAGCATACTGCTATGTTGAGATGAGACACGCGTTTTATGACGAGTGCAGGGTCATTTACTATTGGGGATTGTGACTTGGTCCATCCAAGTTGATATTTTTACCGCATATTTGATAAAGATTTATTGTTTTTCACTATGATTGGGGCTTATTGTCATATTTGGGCTTCGTGCCAATTGTATAAAATATTTTGTGAATTTAAATAACTATTTTTCTCACGAATTAAAATATTATTTGAACTCAGTCCAATTGAATTATATTATTTTGTGAAGTCAGCTACATTTATACTCAACTCGAGACTTAATGATATTTATATTGTTGTTGAGCTGAGCACTATTATTTTGCTGATGCCCAAGAGGCTTATGATTATTTTCTGGACTAATTGAGGCCTTGGGCCATATGTGAGGAAATGTTGAGTGATGTGAGGAGGCTTTCAGGCCTCATGCGTGATGTGTGAAGGCTTTCAGGCCTATTGATATTGCGGTTGGGCGTTAGGATCCCCTTCGGAGTCTGTACACACCCCCAATGAGCGCAGGGTACCCAGATTAGTTGGGAGTGGACCCAAGAGGCCGGTGTTTGTGTGTAGTGAGTTGGGAGTGAGCCTGAGGGGTTGATGTTGTGCGCTGGTGAGTTGGGAGTGAGCCCGTAGGGCTGATAATGTATTGTGATTTTCATATTGAGCCTGAGGGGCAAGCTTTGATTAATCCTTGCTGTTGAAATTATGGTTTTCTCTATTTTAAAAGGAGAATTATCTGATACACCATAGTTTTTCAATACAATTGATTTTACTGCTTGAGATAGCATTATTTGTGCCTTTATGGGATTTTATGCTTTCAGTTGTTATTTATTTTTATTACCACTGAGTTGGAAGTACTCACTTTACTCCCTGCACCTCGTGTGCAGTTGCAGGTATCGTTCGCCCAGTAGCAGGTTAATTGCGGATCGAAGATTTATTATCGTAGCTGAGCCAGGTGACCACTAGCATCCGCGGCACCAGATCTTCTCCCTTATTTTATTTTGTTCATATTAATTTCAGAATTTGTTTCCCATATCCGGACTTGTAGTTCTTTAGCGAATTCTGTAGTAGCTCATGACTTGTGACACCCCGATTCCAGGATGAGTTGGGGATGGTTTCTCTGTTCTATTATGTTTATCTCGTACTTAAAAACTATATTGCCTATGATTTAGACTTATTCTTGCTAAGTAAATACAAGAGATGAATTATTTTGGTTGAATGGATGGCCTTGTTCTCACGAGAGGCGCCATCACGACCGGGTTGGGATTTTGGGTCGTGACAGACAAGAATATAATTGAGTTCTCTTTGAATCCGGTATAATATACAGGACATCACCTTTGTGTAAGCTTATTCTCCAGTATGTTATATTGGATAACTTCTAAGACTAGAATATAATTGATTTTTGTTTGAATCCAGTATATTTTACGGGAGATTACCTATGTGTAAGATTATTCTCCAATATGTTATACTGAATAAGGTCTAAGACAAGAATATAATTGAGTTTTTTTTTTAATTCAGTATATTTTACGGGACATCACCTGTATGTAAGCTTTTTCTCTTGTATATTATACTGGATAAGTTCTAAGACTAGAATATAATTGAGTTTTCTTTGAATCCAGTACATCATACAGTTCATCATCTGTGTATATGCTTATTCTCCAGTATATTATAATGGATAACTTCTAAGACAAGAATATAATTGAGTTCTCTTTGAATCCAGTATAATTTACGGAACATCACCTTTGTGTAAGCTTGTTCTTCAGTATGTTATACTGGTGTAACGACCCGGCCTGTCGCTTTGAGAGTGATAGCCCAATTTACCCCATCTATGCTTATTTATGTGTTGATCAGCTGTGTTGAGTTATATCGAGTTGGTAGGTTTTGTAAGAAACACGTTCTCGAACTAACGTGTGTTGATTCATGTAGGTTTTGATAAATGCCAAACATTGAGCCAAGCATCGGTGATGGAACAATAACAGACCAAGTACAAGATGGATAGTACGCGTTCAAGAATAGAAGATGCAATCAACTGTTGAGTAGGTCTTAATTTGTAATCTTGACTCAACGACTTATTTCTAATATTGGCTCTCACCTAAAATGATTTTCATAAAATCATGCATCATAAGTTTTTAAAGAAATAAGTTGCATATTTGCCAAAATGATTTTTAAACTCGTTTTGAGAAAATGGGGTTTAACAATCGATTGTCTTGAAGAAACAATCGATTGTCAAGTTCTATACTTAGTTTTTAAAATGTTGTCTTGAGACAGAAACTTCGTTTGAAATCATTTTTGAAGCAACAATCGATTGTCACTGTTCAACAATCGATTGTCAGATTTTATACTTAAAAGTCTCAAAAAGTTTTGGACAACTTACAGAATGTTTTCAAAATCTTCAAAAATGAAGAACAATCGATTGTCATTATTTAACAATCGATTGTGCTTAGTGATTTTTCCAAACGGACTTTTTCCAACGGCTTATCTATTTATGGTATAATCTTTACTCAATCTTTTAGTCAAAAAGTTGCCAGAAATATTTTGAATATTTGAACAACAATCGATTGTCTAAAGTTAACAATCGATTGTCATTTTTTTAAAATTCAACAGAAATCTTTTTAACCGGTTTTTAAGGAATTTGTCTGTTGAAATTTTGCTCCAACAATCGATTGTGTAATATCGACAATCGATTGTCAGGCAGATTTTCAGGAGCGTTTTCTGGAACTAAAAGCAACGGTCTATTGCTCCATTCTCTCTATAAAACACTCTCTGAAAATCACTTTTACACACAACAACACTGCAGAAAAATTACAAAGCATACATTACATTCTTGTGATTCAAATTTCATATCTTACATTGTTTTTGAGAGCCAAGATTATTGATTGAGTTGTTGTGTTCTTGAGCCATATATTTTGTACTCATAATCCACTCTTTGAGAGAGTTCTTGTAAAGTGAGTAAAAGAGTGTTCTTGTTAAACACTTGTAGTAAGAAGGAGTGTTATATTTCTTCTTGTAAAGTCTTAGGGATAGGTTTCCTTAAGCGGGTTGGTTGAGGCTTGTGTTGTATCAAGTTCTCAAGTTGTAAAGGTTCGTTAGGCACCCGGAAGCTTAACAAGTTGAAGTCTTTGAGGTGAGGAACCTCCGAGCAAGGTGAAGTCTTTGAGGTGAGGAACCTCCGAGCAAGTTGAAGTCTTTGAGGTGAGGAACCTCCGAGCAAGGTGAAGTCTTTGAGGTGAGGAACCTCCGAGCAAGTTGAAGTCTTTGAGGTGAGGAACCTCCGAGCAAGGTGAAGTCTTTGAGGTGAGGAACCTCCGAGCAAGTTGAAGTCTTTGAGGTGAGGAACCTCCGAGCAAGTTGAAGTCTTTGAGGTGAGGAACCTCCGAGCAAGTGTTTGAGATTTGTGTGATTCAAGTCTCAAGTGTAAAGGTTTGTTGGGCACCTTAAGCTTGACAAGGTTGTTAGTGGAAATCTCGAGAGAGTCTCTCGGGGACTGGACTAACCACAAAGTGTGGCCAACCAGTATATATCGTGGTGTAATTTATTTTTACTGCATTTGTTTATTTCCTACAAAGTTTAAATTCCGCAAGAAAACGCCAAATTTTATTAATACGCTATTCACCCCCCCCTCTAGCGTAGAGCGTTATTTCTAACAATTGGTATCAGAGCCATACTCTCTGAAAAACTTAACAGTTTGAGAGAACCATCCATGGCTTCTACTCATGATTCTTTTGCAGGAATCGGTGAAGGCAATTGCTACACCATGCCTCCAATATTTGATGGAAACAACTACCTATGTTGGAAAGATCGGATGAAAATCTTTATCATCGCCAACGACTTTTATCTGTGGCAAATCATCAAACTTGGCGATCAAATGACAACACAAGTCGGGAAAGCCAAGGTAAAGGAATATAATACTAATGCTATAAATATGTTGTATAGTGCCTTGAATCAGGAAAATCATCAAAAAGTCTCCCACTGCAAAACTGCAAAAGAAGTATGGGATAAACTTGAGGAAATATATGAAAGCACGCCTCAAACAGAAGGAGACTACTCAAATGAGAAACCAACTACCCGATGTCTGATGGCCGACAAAGGAAACAACGAAGAAGAGGTAAGTATCTCTAATTCTCACTCGTTCGAAGAATTACAAAATGCATATGAAGATTTGTATGGTGAATATGGTAATGCTGTCAAAATGATTAGAGATTTGAAGAAATCACTTTCCCAGCAAGAATTAGATTTTCAGAAAAATCTCTCTTTAAAAGAAAAGGATTTTGAAGAACGTCTCTTATTGAAAGAAAAAGATTTCAAAAATCAACTTTCTTTAAAACAAAAAGAGTTTGAAAATCTGTCTCTTGATAACGAGAATCTTGTAAAAGAAAATCAGTTTTTGCAAAATGATAGTGTAGAACTTAGACAAGTCATTAAGACTATGCATGAAGCTTCTTATGTTGATGAATGCTCTACTTGTACTTCCTGCGATTCTTTGAAGTTAGAAAACGCAGAACTTAGGAAAACTTTAGAATCACGAAGTATAGATGTCCCTAAGGTTATTGAAGAAAAGGAAACGTCGAAGAATAATCAACGGCATAAAAGCAGAAATCCCATTAGAAATTTTACTGCTCCACCTAGAAATAATTCTAGGGCTGTAAATGAGTCTAGGACAAATTCCTTTAGACCACCTAGACATTACGCTAGGATGTATGAAAACAAGTCTAAAACTAACGCCTTTAGATCACCTAGATACAACTCTAGAAATTGGAATAATGAATCTAGAGTTAATCACTTTACATCGCCTAGAATCAATACTAGGACTATTGTTGATAAGCCTAGAACGAACTACGCTAGACAACCTAGAAATGACTCTAGGATTCTCAACGCCTCTAGGAATGACTCTAGATCACCTAGAATGTATTTGGCGCAACCTAGGCATTGGCACAATCCGAACGTAGTATGCCATTATTGCAATCGGATAGGTCACATTGCACCCGTGTGTTTTGCTAAACATAGAGATTTATCTTTTGGTTATAATTATTATTTGCCTAACCCCAAAGGACCCAAAAAGATATGGGTACCAAAAACCTCTCCGTAGGTATTTTTGCAGGTGTGCTTGAAGACTACAAAATTGTAGTAGATGCGCCAAGCACAACACCCAAAGGCATCGAGAGGAATTTCGGTTAGATATTCTTTTTGATAAAACCGAATATGTGCAAGTTATTAATGTTGACAGATTTGTTGATATATGGCAGCTGGTGCTATTAACATATAAGTTGTCAACTTGATTCTCACCCTGAAAAACGTTGACATGCGTTAATTGTAAGAATCAATTTGTGAAATTTCTTGTTGACTATACTTGTTGATTGACATGCTGAAAATTCATTTTTGATTACTAGTATCAACTATTAAATGCTTGATCCATGCTTTAACAAATGTTGATTCGTGCATTGAATGAGTACCTACTAAAATCATGTTTAGTTGAATTATGTCTTGACAATCTTTTCAAACAGCAAAGTGTTTTAAATCATGTTTTAATATATGTTTTGACAAATGCCTTTCAAAATAACAATAGATATTTTTTTTGGTTGATATAATTGATAAATTTATAGAAATCGTCATATTGTATATTCCTCAATATCCTTCCTATTCTTTTGTGAATATGGTAAAAGGAATTAGCCTTAATACAATCTTCTTATCAAAAGAAGAAATGTTTTAGGCAATTTGTTACAAGTAAGAGGAATGTCATTACATTCCATTTTGTCTTACTTAAGAGGGAACTTGTGCTTTGAAAGAATTGATTGCATAAATTTTATTGATGATATTTTCTTAACAAATATCTGTTTGGTTTTTGAATTGTTATTATGGTGATAAATTGTTTATATATATATATCGGAAATGGCTTCACTTGATTAAATGTTGGAAATGCAAATGTGCTCGCATGAAGCATTCAATTCAATTTCTAGCAAATTGAGATGTCAACGATGGAGGATGACATCAAGACAAACCGGGTATGATCGTTCCTTACTCTACCCTTTAGCCAGTTGAATTGGTATTATATGTCACAAGTATTGATATGAATGTTATTTTGATAAATTGCATAATTGATTAAGTGCATAAATTGTATTGAGTTTTGATTTTCTAAATTGGTATTTATAACAATTGGTGTTGATTATATGTATTCATGATGGAAAATCTATTTTCATAAAAACGTTTTCATCCGAAGAATCATTATCTTCCACCATGTGTTGATGACGTTGTTTCATTCATAATCAATTGTCATAATTCCAAAATTGATTATAATATATTCAAAATTGATTACCATACTTCCAAAATCAATTTTCAGGACTTAGACCATTTTTGCCCAGTACACAATCGATTGTCAAATTACACAATCGATTGTCAGTGATTTTCTGAAATTTCAAAAACATTCTGTTTCAAGCCAAATTCTCAGAATCTAAGTGTCAAACTTGACACAATCGATTGTCATGTATAAACAATCGATTGTCAGACGGTATTAATTCAAAAATTCTTACCGTTCTGTCCTGCAGCCTCCTTTAATCGATTATCAGCTTTTATCAGTCAATCCAACTGGCATAACACTGTTCAACAATCGATTGTCTCAAATACACAATCGATTGTCTCAACGGTCAATTCCAAAACTCGACCGTTTTTGAGTTAACTTCAGGCATATTTTTTTCCTATTCTCCCCTCTATAAATAGGAGATGGTGTCTTCATTCTCATCACCAAATATTCAAGCTCAAAGCCTCAAATCCTCTCTAAAAAGCTCTTTTTGCAAAATTCAAGCTTTCTTTCTTCTATCAATATGTCGAGAAGAACCCGTTCAAATAGGGAAGGTGCTTCCACCTCTACTCTTCCTCCCTCCGGATATCATCCATATCAAGATGGTGATGTTTTGGTCTTCAAAAGCGAAAATAAATTAAATCGCTTTCTTACTAAATTTGAAAAACGTGATATTCATCCTCCTCGTTTTTTCTACTATGCGATATCTCCAAAACTATGGTCTTGCTGTAAACTTACTCCGAGAAAGTCAACTTCTTGACTTCCTTCTCCTTTCATATGATTTCATCAATACTACACTCATTCGGGCCATTTATTCAAACCTCCGTCCAACTGACGATGGCGATCTTCTCACTTTTGTAAGTGGTGTCAAAATAGTTGTCTCCGACGAATATCTTAACGCCATTATCAAACTTCCAAATGATGGTGAAGACATTCACCAATATGTTGGACAAGAGGGAGCCTTATTTGATGAAACCTCTTTTCTTCGTCAAATTGGACTCACTCACTATGATCCACGCCTCACTTCTCGTCGTCCTACGATCACGGGAATGGATCCGAACGATCGGTTGATATTCTATTTCATCACCCGAGTTCTCAAGCCCCGAAAAAGCAGTCACACCACCATCTCCCAAGAAGACTGTAAACTCATGCATGCCATTTCTTCCGGAGCTTGATTAAATTATTGTAAATTAATCAAGCTTCACATGCGTGATGCTCTCGCCGAAGACAAACATCTTCCTTATGCACTTCTTGTCATGCATTTTCTTGAATCCGCCGGCATTATCACGGCAAATGGTCCACTTAAAAATCGGACCAAACACTGGGAAATTTCTGAATCTTCATTTCACAGTGGTGGCGATTATGACAATCACCCTCCTCCACATCCTCCTAAAAATCCTCCTCCAAATCAAGATCCAAATTCGAATATTTTAAATCATCTTACCCGCATTGAGACAAAAGTTGATCTTAACCCGCTATGTCCAAGGATACTTTGACCATGTCAACTATCAATATGGTGCTGTTGTCCCATTTGAGGCACCGCCGCAAAACATGGACGAAGATGATGATAACGAGGATTAAATATTTTCTTGTATTTTTATTTATTTAATGGCCTATGTAATATTTTATCTATTTAATGAAAGTTGATTTTCATTTGAAATATCTCTCCTATTTCCATTATATGAATTATTTGATATTTTCAAAAGGGGGAAGTACATATTTTTTTAAAAGGAAGAAAAGAAAGGCTATATGCAAGACTAGAGTTTATGCATACTTCCATGCTTTCTTTGAATGTGTTGCATAAATTCAGGGGGAATCTTATATTTAGGGGGAATTTTTTTTCAGTGCAAACTATTCGATTATGCCGTATAATAATCGATTATGTTGACGTTTGTTGAACTAGCATGCTATTATTAGACTTGTTATCTAGCCACTTTTTGTTAATGTCAAAAGGGGGAAAATAAACGGGCTATGCATGCATAATATATTTCCCATGCACTTTGATATAACTGCACACATTTAGGGGGAATCATCATTTAAGGGGAAATATCTTATGAAACATGAACATGTCTATGATGCATATTGAATTATCTTGAACTGTTATTATTATGCATATCCCGATACATGTTTGCCATTATCAAAAAGGGGGAAATTGTAAGAAACACGTTCTCGAACTAACGTGTGTTGATTCATGTAGGTTTTGATAAATGCCAAACATTGAGCCAAGCATCGGTGATGGAACAATAACAGACCAAGTACAAGATGGATAGTACGCGTTCAAGAATAGAAGATGCAATCAACTGTTGAGTAGGTCTTAATTTGTAATCTTGACTCAACGACTTATTTCTAATATTGGCTCTCACCTAAAATGATTTTCATAAAATCATGCATCATAAGTTTTTAAAGAAATAAGTTGCATATTTGCCAAAATGATTTTTAAACTCGTTTTGAGAAAATGGGGTTTAACAATCGATTGTCTTGAAGAAACAATCGATTGTCAAGTTCTATACTTAGTTTTTAAAATGTTGTCTTGAGACAGAAACTTCGTTTGAAATCATTTTTGAAGCAACAATCGATTGTCACTGTTCAACAATCGATTGTCAGATTTTATACTTAAAAGTCTCAAAAAGTTTTGGACAACTTACAGAATGTTTTCAAAATCTTTAAAAATGAAGAACAATCGATTGTCATTATTTAACAATCGATTGTGCTTAGTGATTTTTCCAAACGGACTTTTTCCAACGGCTTATCTATTTATGGTATAATCTTTACTCAATCTTTTAGTCAAAAAGTTGCCAGAAATATTTTGAATATTTGAACAACAATCGATTGTCTAAAGTTAACAATCGATTGTCATTTTTTTAAAATTCAACAGAAATCTTTTTAAAAGGTTTTTAAGGAATTTGTCTGTTGAAATTTTGCTCCAACAATCGATTGTGTAATATCGACAATCGATTGTCAGGCAGATTTTCAGGAGCGTTTTCTGGAACTAAAAGCAACGGTCTATTGCTCCATTCTCTCTATAAAACACTCTCTGAAAATCACTTTTACACACAACAATACTGCAGAAAAATTACAAAGCATACATTACATTCTTGTGATTCAAATTTCATATCTTACATTGTTTTTGAGAGCCAAGATTATTGATTGAGTTGTTGTGTTCTTGAGCCATATATTTTGTACTCATAATCCACTCTTTGAGAGAGTTCTTGTAAAGTGAGTAAAAGAGTGTTCTTGTTAAACACTTGTAGTAAGAAGGAGTGTTATATTTCTTCTTGTAAAGTCTTAGGGATAGGTTTCCTTAAGCGGGTTGGTTGAGGCTTGTGTTGTATCAAGTTCTCAAGTTGTAAAGGTTCGTTAGGCACCCGGAAGCTTAACAAGTTGAAGTCTTTGAGGTGAGGAACCTCCGAGCAAGGTGAAGTCTTTGAGGTGAGGAACCTCCGAGCAAGTTGAAGTCTTTGAGGTGAGGAACCTCCGAGCAAGGTGAAGTCTTTGAGGTGAGGAACCTCCGAGCAAGTTGAAGTCTTTGAGGTGAGGAACCTCCGAGCAAGGTGAAGTCTTTGAGGTGAGGAACCTCCGAGCAAGTTGAAGTCTTTGAGGTGAGGAACCTCCGAGCAAGTTGAAGTCTTTGAGGTGAGGAACCTCCGAGCAAGTGTTTGAGATTTGTGTGATTCAAGTCTCAAGTGTAAAGGTTTGTTGGGCACCTTAAGCTTGACAAGGTTGTTAGTGGAAATCTCGAGAGAGTCTCTCGGGGACTGGACTAACCACAAAGTGTGGCCAACCAGTATATATCGTGGTGTAATTTATTTTTACTGCATTTGTTTATTTCCTGCAAAGTTTAAATTCCGCAAGAAAACGCCAAATTTTATTAATACGCTATTCACCCCCCCCCCCCTCTAGCGTAGAGCGTTATTTCTAACAGGTTTGGGTTCGGAGTAGTTTTAGAGTGAAATGATCACTTAGTCTCTTAGTTATAAAGCTAATTTAGAAAAATCATGTGGAAGTTAACATATGAGTAAACGAGATAAGATTTGGATTTTTATGATTCGATTAGCTTCCTTGGGTGATATTAGACTTAGGAGTGTGTCCGAAATACAATTTGAAGGTTAGTGGTAGAATTAGGCTTAAATTGCGAAGTTGGAAGATTATAAATTCTTAGGCTTGAAACCGAGGTGATTTGGTGTTTTGGTGTTGTTATTTTGGACGTTCGACTAAGTTCAACAACAACAATAACAACAACTACCCAGTATACTCCCACCAGGTGGGGTCTGGGGAGGGTAATATGTAGACGAGCATTACCCCTACCCGAAAGGGCAGAGAAGCTGTTTCCAATCGACCCTCGGCTCATAGGATAAAAGGAAAAACAACAGTAAAACAAAAACAAAGACAAAAACAAAAACAATAGAGCATTAGTAACTCCAACAGAAGTAGCGTAAATAATTATCTAAACAAAAAATAACATAAATACAATCGCATGCAATAATATCATACAGTAAGTTCATGTAGTGATATATGACTTGTTGGAATTATTTGTTGGAGTCTCGAGTGTCTCGGGTGAGTTTTGGATAGGTTTGGGTTTCGAAGCATAAATTATATCATATTGAACAAACGAGCTCCTATTTCTTTTTTTATTGAAGCATTAGATCCGTATCGTAATTACGGACCCGTAGCAAAAAAGAATGGTATAATTTGGACATCATATGTAGATTATATGGCTATTTTACTAAGAATTAGGTTGCCAAATTTTTTAGTTTAATTACGAAATTGCTACTAGCAGCGTATTTAAAAACCTACACTATTTGCAAATATTAAAACCTACATATCTCATTCATTATAAGGTCAAATTGAGTGATTCAAAAGCCTAAATTGATTAGAATTTCACAAGAAATCTATTGGAGGCATAAAATATGAGGTTTGGGGCCGTTTGACACGAGAAACGAGGCAGAATAGCTGAAAGAAGAAAATATAAAGCTAGGGTTTGTTCATTCAATAATATTTTGAGTTGGGGAGCTCGGATTTGGGCGATTTTGGAGGCGATTTTCACCATATGGATTGGGGTAAGTATTATCTACTCCATGTTAGTTAAATTTCATAAATTAATCTTCGCGTTTGGGATTTAATTGATAATTTCAAAGTGAAACTAAGGGAATTAGGGTTCGAGTTTTGGAGAGTTTTAAGTGAGGATTTGAGGGACCAAACGAAGTCCGATTTTTATAAATTTTATATGGTTAGAATCGAGAGAGGACGTGGATTATTATTCTACCATTTTTAAATAATTCCAAGATATGGTTCCGGGGGCCGGGTTTTGGCCGATTTCAGATTATTTTTATATTTTTTAGTTTTTATTGTGGAATTTGATTCTTTAGATTATGTTGATAGTAGTAATCTGATTATGGTTAGATTCGAAGCTTTTGGAGACTGAGTCCAGAGATGAGGGCATCCCGGAGTAGGATTTTATGTGATTGAGGTAAGTAACAGCTTTAACTCTGGCTTTAAGGGTATAAACCCGGAGAAAGTAATATCATGTGATTGTTTGGTGGTGATACCCAGGCTAGGTGACGGGCGTGTGGGTTTGCACCGCGAGGGATTGAGACTTGGTCTGTTCTGTGAGGTTGTGAGGCCTAATAGCTATTATTTTTGATTATGTGTTTACTTGTTGTTGAACTTTTCTACCTTCATGCTAGAGATAATGCTTAGGTTTTATTCAGGCTCACATTATTTTTACTCAAACATGAAATTATTGTAAATGATTACCTTAGTCTCTATTACTTGCTAATATGATGTAATACTTGATGTGAGATGTGTCTCCTTAATTGTTGATGATTGTGAGGCTGGTGAGGAACATGATTGAGTAAGGCCAAGGGCCTGGTTGTGAGGATATTAATATCATAGTGCGTGTGTTGTCCGCGTAGCATGTGAGTTGACCGTGCGGGTCTAGGTATTGATACAATAGCGCGTGAGTTGATCGTGCGGATCCAGGTATTGATATGATGGCACGTGAGTTGTCTGTGCTTAACGCTTGGGCTTTGGGAGCCCCTTCGGAGTCTGTACACATCCCTAGTGAGCGCAGAGTCTTGAGTGTATTGAGTATTGAGTGTTGAGTGATGAGTGCTGAGTGATTGAGTGACATTGCTGTGAAGTTGCATCTACTTTTGTTGTTGCTGCATTTATCTGTTAAATTTCTTTGTGATATTTCCTGAGTTATGAAATTTACTGGTTATCTTTAAATTGTGAAAATAAATAATTGAACTGTTTTACTTAGCTCGTCACTACTGCTCATTTCCTTAGTTATTTCTGTTACTACTGAGGTGGTAGTACTCATAGTACGCCCTGCACTTTATGTGCAGATCCAGAAGAGTTAGAGTGCGACAATCATTTATTTCAGGCTGGCTATCTATGGAGCGTCCGCAGGACCTTGTTACTTCTTTTGTCATTTCTTCTTTTGGACAGTTTGCCAGTTTATATATCTTAGTATATTGTTTTAGACGCTCATGACTTAGTGACACCCCGATGTTTGGGACTCATTTTTTTGTATTTTATATTATTTATATTTATATTTGGTTTAGTTTATCATGAATTAAGTTATTGAAAATATTTAATTAAATTCTTATTGTCAAATTAGTAGTAATATTTTGGGAATTGGCTTGCCTTGTAACAAGATAGGCTCCATCATGACCATGGTTAGATTTTGGGTCGTGACAAGTTGGTATCAGAGCCTAGGATACATAGGTTTCACGAGTCATTAGCGGGTTTATTGGAGTCTTGTGGATCGGTACGGAGACGTTTGTACTTATCTTCAAGAGGCTGCATAACCTTTAGGAAAACTTCACTTTCTTAAATTCTTATCCTGCGGTATTGATTCAGCTTGAAGTGTAACTCTTTGAATTCCTTCCATGCATTCGTACGCGTACATTAGCGCTCGTTATTAGTTGTGCATCAAAGGATTATGAATCCCTCGGTGGGCACGTGATGAGTATGATGTGACCGCAAGATGAGTTCATATTGTTTGAATGTGACGAGAAGGTATTGCTGAAGGTTTCACCTATTTGAGACTCGAAGTATGTTGTTAGACTCATTCGAGGGCGAACGTCTGTTTAAGAGGGGGAGGATGTAACGACCCGGCTTGTCGTTTTGAGACTTATAGCCCCATTTATCCCATCAATGCTTATTTATGTGTTGTCCAACTGTGTTGAGTTATATCGAGTTGGTAGGTTTCGGTTCGGAGTAGTTTTGGAGTGAAATGATCACTTAGTCTCTTATTTAGAAAGCTAAGTTAGAAAAGTCAATTGGAAGTTAAGTTATGAGTAAACGAGTTCGGACTTGGATTTTTATGATTCGATTAGATTCCTTGGGTGATTTTAGACTTAGGAGTGTGTCCGAAATATAATTTGAATGTTCGTGGTAGAATTAGGCTTAAATTGGCAAATGTTGGAAGTTTAGAAATTCTTAGGCTTGAATTCGAGGTGATTTGGTGTTTTGGCGTTGTTTTGGGTATTTTTGACGTTCGACTAAGTTCATGTAGTGATATGTGACTTGTTGGAATTATTGGTTGGATTCTCGAGTGTCTCGGGTGAGTTTTGGATAGGTTTGGGTTTCCAAGCATAAATGATATTATATTGAACAAACAAGCTCATATTTCTTTTTTTGATTAAAGAATTAGATCCGTATCATAATTACGGACCCGTAGCAAAAAGAAAGGTCTAATTTGGACATCGTATGTGGATTTCATGGCTATTTTACTAAGAATTAGGTTGCCAGATTTTTCAGTTTAATTATGCAATTGTCACTAGCAGCGTATTTAAAAACCTGCACTATTTGCAAATATTAAAACCGACATATCTCATTCATTATAAGGTTAAATTGAGTGATTCAAAAGCCTAAATTGATTAGAATTTCATAAGAAATCTATTGGAGGTATAAAATATGAGTTTTGGGGTCGTGTGGAATGAGAAACGAGGCAGAATAGCTGGAAGAAAAATATATAAAGCTAGGGTTTGTTCATCCAGTCATATTTTGAGTTGGGGAGCTCGGATTTGGGCGATTTTGGAGGTGATTTTCACCATATGGATTGGCGTATGTATTCTTTACTCCATTTTGGTTATATTTCTTAAATTCATCTTAGTGTTTGGGATTTAATTGATGATTTCAAAGTGAAACTAAGGGAATTAGAGTTCGAGTTTTGATGAGTTTTAAGTGAGGATTTGAAGGACCAAACGAAGTCCGACTTTGATAAATTTTATATGGTTAGAACAGGGAGAGGACGAGGATTATTATTCTACCATTTTTAATCCGGGGCCCAGGTTTTGGCCGATTTCGGATTATTTTTATATTTTTTAGTTTTTATTGTGGAATTCGATTTTTTAGACTATGTTGATAGTAGTAATATGATTATGGTTAGATTCGGAGATTTTGGAGACTGAGTCCAGAGATGAAGACATCCCGGAGTAGGATTTTATGTGATTGAAGTAAGTAACAACTTTAACTCTGGCTTTGAGGGTATAAACCCGGAGAAAGTAATATCATGTGATTGTTTGGTGGTGATACCCATGCTAGGTGACGGGCGCGAGGGTTTGCACCGCGAGGGATTGAGACTTGGTCCGCCTCGTGAGGCTATGAGGCCTAATAACTATTATTTGTGATTATGTGTTTACTTGTTGTTGAACTTTTCTGCCTTCATGTTAGAGATAATGCTTAGGTTTATTCATGCTCACATTATTTTTACTGAAACATAGAAATTATTATAAACGTTTACCTTAGTCTGTATTACTTGCTAATATGCTGTAATACTTGATGTGGAGTGTTTCCCCTTAATTGTTGATTTTGGTGAGGCTGGTAGGGAACATGATTGAGTGAGGCCAAGGGCTCGGTTGTGAGGATATTAATACCATAGCGCGTGAGTTGTCCGCATAGCATGTGAGTTGACTGTGCTGTTCCAGGTATTGATACCATAGCGCGTGAGTTGTCCGCGTAGCACGTGAGTTGACCGTGCAGATCTAGGTATTGATATGATGCCACGTGAGTTGTCCGTGCTTAGCGCTTGGGCTTTGGGATCCCCTCCGGAGTCTGTACACATCCCTAAAGAGCGCAGAGTGTTGAGTGTATTGAGTATTGAGTGTTGAGTGTTGAGTGCTGAGTGATTGAGTGACATTGTTGTGAAGTTGCATCTACTTTTGTTGTTGTTACATTTATCTGTTAAATTTCTTTGTGATATTTTCTGAGTTATGAAATTTACTGGTTTATCTTTAAATTGTGAAAATAAATAATTGAACTGTTTTACTTAGCTCGTCACTACTGCTCATTTTCTTAGTTATTTCTGTTACTACTGAGGTTGTAGTACTGATAGTACACCCTGCACTTTATGTGCAGATCCAGGTGAGTTAGAGTGCGACAATCATTGATTTCAGGCTGGCTATCTATGGAATTGCAAGGTAGCTGCCAGCGTCTGCAGGACCTTGTTATTTCTTTTGTCATTTCTTATTTTGGACAGTTTGCCAGTTTATATATCTTAGTATATAATTTTAGACGGTCATGACTTAGTGACACCTTGATGTTTGGGACTCGTTTTTTGTATTTTATATTATTTATATTTAGATTTGGTTTAGTTTATCATGAATTAAATTATTGAAATTTTTTTATTAAATTCTTATAATCAAATTAGTAGTAACACTTTGGGAATTGGCTTGCCTTGTAACACGATAAGCGCCATCACGACCATGGTTAGATTTTGGGTGTGACAACTGGATAACTTCTAAGACTAGAATATAATTGATTTTGTTTGAATCCAGTATATTTTACGGGAGATTACCAGTGTGTAAGCTTATTCTCCAATATGTTATACTGGATAATTTCTAAAACAAGAATATAATTTAGTTTTGTTTGAATTCAGTATATCTTGCGGGCCATCACGTGAGTGTAAGCTTTTTCTCCTGTATATTATATTGTATAAGTTCTAAATCTAGAATATAATTGAGTTTTCTTTGAATCAAGTATATCTTACAGGACATGACTTGTGTGTATGCTTATTTTCCAGTATGTTAAACTGGATAAGTTCTATAACTAGAATATAGTTGTGTTTTTGGATAAGTTTTAAGACTTGAATATAGTTGAGTTTTCTTTGAATCCAGTGTAATATATGGGACATCACTTATGTGTAAGGTTTTTGTCCAGTATATTATACTGGATATGCTTAAGACTTTAATATAATTGTGTTTTCTTTGAATTCAGTATAATTTAAGGGACATCACCTGTATGTGAGTTTTTTCTCCAGTATATTATACTAGATGAATATTATATTTTAAACAGTATAATTTCTAAATATCTAATTATTTGCATTCATTAACTAGAGGATGAATACAAATTTCTTGCTTATCGCGTATGATGGAAAATGGACAGTAGATTACAAGTACTTGGATCATAAAATGAAGCTCCTACTGATAAATGATGGGACTTCATTTGAAGAATTTCGTAGAATATTTTTTGAAGTTATAGAGATCGAGAACAAAAAGTTTCCAGAAAATACGTGGTTTAATATCAATCTTGGTAATTCTAAGGGAATTGAAGTGACAAAAGATGAAGATCTTACTATGTGTATGATTCTCTTAAAAAATGATCCATATTACAAAAGTTCCAAATTTGTTGTTGAAATATCAGAAAAACTCGATCAACAAGCAGAAGGTAATGTAATAATGAAAATTGATAATCAACAATTATTGCATAGAAACACATATGATCCGGAAGAGCAAGTGATGCTGATATCTCAAGTCGAAGAAGAGCAGGAGAATACAATTTATGATATTACATTGGAAAAAGAAATTCTTATTCCTGTGGATGATCAACATAGTGAATTCACTACAAAGCATTGAAGGAAGAAAAAGGAACGGAAAAGGAAAGGCGAATGAATCTCCATCAATAATATTAAAGGAAAAGGCATCACTGGATGATGTAAGACTTGGGTCTGTTTTTCAAGACAAAAATTCTATGAATAGATGTTGTTGCTTAGCAGCTATAAAGGAGCACTTTGAGTTCTATGTTAACAGGTCAAATAGTACGAGATACCCTTTGGTATGTACTGATGAAAAGTGTGGATGGACTGTTCGAGGTTCAAGAATTAAGGAATCAAGACTTTTTAAAATAGTTAAGTTTCAGAGATCACATGAGTGCTCAGTTGATATTCCAAAATCAGACCAAAGACAAACAACTTCAAATGTTATTAGAGATTATGTGCTAGACAACTTAAGAGACATAGCTATTCAGGTAAAGCCTAAATTTGTCATTTCAGAGATGAAAAGAGCACATGGAATTGATGTTGGTTATGGAAAAGTATGGCATTCTATACAAAAGGGGTTATCTTTGTTAAGAGGAACAACAGAATAGAATTATGAGCAGCTCCTGTCATATTTGTATATGATGGAACAAAAAAATCCAGAATCATATACAAATATTGTGAGAGATGAAGAAAACAGGTAAATTTCTTATGTATTGAGTGATTTTTTTTGTCCATTATTAAATATGGGACATAGTGGTTTAAGGACATATTAGTCCACTGCAATATAGAGGAAAAAAAATATTAAATTATGTTTTTACATTTTACTTCACTTTGTCAATTATATTGTACAGAATGTTAGTAGTTGTCATCTAGTATATTTTACAGGATCTCTGTATTGTATAAGCTTTATGTCCTGTATAATATACTGGATGAGTTCTGTTCAACCTAAAAATTTATATTTTTAGTTTATTTTATCCAGTATATTATACTGGATGATAATGGAACTCCAGTATGTTATACTGGAGCAATATTATAAAATAGTTAATTTTTGTTTGTGTCCCGTAAATTTTACGAGATGTATGGTTTGTATAAAATTTATCTCTAGTTTATTATTATACCGTATGAATTGACTGAATTTTATTTAATTTTCATTTTATAGGTTGTTTACATGTTTTTCATGTACGTAATGATTATTTTTCCTGTACATGTTTTTCATGTACCTTATCCTGTAGGTTTATGAAAGTAAATATACTTTGGCATTATGTGAAATAATCATTAGTTATTCCAATATGTCTAGGTCGGGTTCCTAAATATTTTCTAACTATTTGATGTATACCTAAATATTCTATTCCTAACTTTAAGTGTATTACAAATTTTCTAAAGTTATTCTCTAATTGATGCAAATAGGGAGTAGTTGCTAATCCAATCTGGAAAGTAATAGGATATGTTTCCATTAATTTTCTTGTAACATTAGCAAATTCTATGTCTCCAGTATAAACAAGTATTTTATTGTAAGCATACAAACAAGCATTTAAATCCATGTCAAAATAATTAATAAGGCAAAATTAATTCAAATTTTTGACAAGTCCAAATTTTTTTATAAGGCAAGTTTTTTAGGACGATAATGATAATACCAATATGATACTGAGGCTCTGATACCAAAAGGGAAGGGGACGGAATAACAGTGGGCTAAAGGTACAATATCAGTAGCAGTAAGTAAAGCAGGTAAGGATCCCAAGCCAATTTAAATGCTAATATTAGGTTCTTTTAGCTATTATTTTTTGCTTGCAAGGGGTAGTTAATAATAAATAATTTCTTGTGATTGTAAAGGGTTCATAATTTTTTAAGAATTTTTTATAACCGAATATTATATCATGAAATATTTCCTCACATGGGTATAATTCATTTAGTACTATTTCTTTATCCCATATTTGTAGTTATATTTGTAGCTTTGTGTCGGACTAAATTTCCTTCTTGGTTAAATCCAGCAATTATAATTGGATTTTTTAATTCCTTCCAATGTTCTTCTGGTAATACTTTTCTTCTACATATATTAGTTCCAGCTCCTGTATCTATATATGCTGTATAATATCTACTTTATATCCTTCACATTTTACTTTAATTAAGATATGTATTTCTTCATGACTCATATACTTTCTTTTATTATATTTATAGCATTAATTGTTTCTCTTTTTATATTAATTGTTATTGTATTAACTGTTATTTCTAATTCTGATTCTGTTAGATTCCATGGTTCTACCATATTTAACCATTTAATTCCTAGTATAATTTCTAGTTCATTATCCATACTTGTTACTTCTTGTTGTGTAATGAAATTAGTATATGTATGATTACTTTCTTCTATTTTGTCAATCTCACTTATTAGTTGTTTAGCTATATAATTTTCTCCTGCATTGGTAGCAATTAAGATTGGTACTAGTATTCTTATTCCATTTCTTATTATTCTTCCTTTTATATAATATTGGTTTTCGTAATATTGGTCCAATATATTTTTCCTAATTCTAGGTATTATGTTTAGATTCCTTCTACTCATACTTCTATTAAGAAGATTTCTTCGTTGCTCTAAATTATAAGTTACTAATTCTAAGTCTTGGTTTTGGTTAGGTAGTATATATAATTGTTCTTTCCTAGGTATTTCTTTTAGGATAGGTTCAAATATTTTACTTATTTGTGTTAATCCTTTTCTTTTATTTTTATTTATTCCTGGTTTATTACTTAATACGTATAATTGTTTTGCTTTGATAGTTAGTACTTTACTTCCTGGTAGCATTTCTATTCCATTAATTTTCCAATAAATCGTTAATGCTTTGTCTATATTTTGTTCCGTCATGCTTATATTAAAATCAGGTTTAAATAAAAATTTAGCTTTTTGGTATATTAGATTTCCGGTTAGTTGTTTTAATATAGATTGTTCTATAGGATGAGTTATTCTATCATCTGCTAAATATATTTCTATTGGTGTATCTATACCTTCTTTAAAATGTGCATATAACATAATCTGTATTCCTCCAAAATAGCAATATCTTAAATTATGTTTATTTTTAATACTTTTAGTTTCTTCTTCAATTAGATGTTTAGATACTAAAGGTATCATTGTTTTTCCATTTAAATGTTTTATGTCTAATACAAATTCCTTTTTAGTGATTATATAGTAATTTTGTTTTTTAATTTTTAATGTTTCATTCCAAAATTGATTTTTAAAAACTAAGTCTGGTGTAAGGTCTAATTCTTCTTTCCTAATTTTCTCATAAATTTTTTCATCAAATATTATCTGTTGTTTTTCATAATCTATGTCTTGTGTATAGTTTATTATTATATCTTTGTCACTTGTTTCTCCTATTTTAGTCTGACTCATTTTCTTCTTCACTTGTTATATTTGATTCAATTATTTCATCTTCACTAGAAAAGTTATCCGTATCTATTTCTTGCTTAACTATATCTATATCTATAAATTCATCATTATCTAACTGAATTTCTTTTATTTGTTTTTGTCTAGGTTCTTTGCATTCTGTGGATATGTGTCCTATTTTTCCACAATTATAACATTTACATTTTTTAGGATTCCTTTTGAAATAATTTCTATATTTTCTTTTATTTATATATCTTCGTTTTTTGTTATTATTTGTAAAATTCCTTAAATTGTAATTTCTTCTAATGTATTTCTTATTTCTTTTCTTGTAGTGTTTTCTTATTTGTTTAGGGTATTTTTTACTACATCCGTATTTACTTGGTTTATCTTTTGCACAACATAATTGTATATCTGATTGTAATAAATTTCTAAGGTTTGTTGCTTGAGTACATCTATCATTTATCCAATTTCTTACATATTCTATCCTAGTTCCTAAGGTGTCTATTGATTTAGCTTCTATTTTATAATCTTTAAATGCTAATAAATTAGTTGGATCCTAAAATCTTGCCAAAGAAAATGTGCTTAAATTGGCTTGGGATCCTTACCTACTTTACTTACTGCTACTGATATTGTACCTTTAGCCCACTGTTATTCCGTCCCCTTCCCTCTTGGTATCAGAGCCTCAGTATCATATTGGTATTATCATTATCGTCCTAAAAACTTGCCTTATAAAAAATTTGGACTTGTCAAAAATTTGAATTAATTTTGCCTTATTAATTATTTTGACATGGATTTAAATGCTTGTTTGTATGCTTACAATAAAATACTTGTTTATACTGGAGACATAGAATTTGCTAATGTTACAAGAAAATTAATGGAAACATATCCTATTACTTTCCAGATTGGATTAGCAACTACTCCCTATTTGCATCAATTAGAGAATAACTTTGGAAAATTTTTAATACACTTAAAGTTAGGAATAGAATATTTAGGTATACATCAAATAGTTAGAAAATATTTAGGAACCCGACCTAGACATATTGGAATAACTAATGATTATTTTACATACTGTCAAAGTATATTTACTTTCATAAACCTACAGGATAAAAATAAAGAACATAAGATTAAAGAAATATTCCATAAATATTTTAGAAATCATACAGTAGAAGAAAAAGATATAAAGTTTTTCATTGATATTATTTATAAATATACTCTAGAAAAATTAACTATGGATGAAAAAGGTGAAGATAAATTAGTAGAAGAACATATAGAAATATTATATAACATTATAGAAAATATGGAACATAGAGATGACACTACTACCTCAGTATCTACTGATGACTACCTAAGTGATGGTTAAAATGGAAGCCATAAATAATAAAATAGAAATAATAAATAAAAATATTTTAGAATCAAATAAAGTAACATTAGAACAGATAAAAGAAATAAGAAAAAGGATAGATAATATAGAAACAGAAATTAAAAATATTACAAGAAAATAATAAAAAAAGAAAAAGAACCTATAAATAAAACTGGCTATGTTAATATACCAGGATTAGGATGGATGCCAATTAAAGTACCATTAACTACTGAAAAAATAAAAGAAGAATTATGAAAAGAGGAGAATATGTAAAAATTACATATATGGAAAATAACAAAACAAAAGAAATGTCAAATTTGAATAGAATATTTATTAAGCTAAATGATAATTATAGACTTATGCAAAAACAAGATAATATTATAGAATCACCTTTAGAACAAATAGTAAGATTAACCAGAGAAAATAATGAAGAAAATAATAACGAATCATATAATAATAATAGTGATTGTAGTACAACCAGTTATGAAATCACTAAAAGAAAAAATATGAGAAAGAAAAAGGTGACCATGGAAGATATTTATGAAAAATTAGATAAAATGGATAAAAGAATATAAAATTTAGAAAAACATGTATTTAAAAAGAAAAAACAAACAATACATTCTGACATTCTGAAATATCTAGAAATAGATTAGATTCAGATACAACAACAAATATAAGTTCAGAAGAAGGAAAAACTGATAAGAAATTAGTAGAAGTAATAAATAAAATGGAAAATGATTCAGATATTAATATAGACGAAGATAGCACTTCGGCTACATATACTGACTTGATAAAGAAAACAAATAAATTATATATAGAAACTAATAATTTAAAAGATGCAATTAAAGATGAAGATATAATAGCAAATCATATAAATATGACTAAACCAGATGGCCTAGAAAATAGAAAAGGATTTTATACAAATGTCGCAACAGGAAGAGATAAACTATAAAAAAAGAAGTTATTATGAAAAAACAGATTATTCAAAACAACATAGGAACGATAAAATATGGGGATCAAGATTAATAAGAGGAATAGCAGAAATGGTAAAAACATCTACAGGAGAAAATACTAACTCTTTTTTAGACTTAGACTGCTCTGAAGATATAACTAAAGAAATACAAAAATGGTCAACAAAAACAGAGAAAACAATTTTAGAAACAAAATTACCCATAGATAAAGTAGGACAATATATTGTAACCACCTTAGTAGGAAATGTTAAAGAATGGTATGAAAATTTAGGAGAAGAAATGATAAAAGTATTACATGCAGCTACAGATGTTAATGCACAGCCTACAACAGATGTGAGTAAAATACTTCAAAAATTTGTAATATCAATTACAGCCGAATTTAGCACGCCAGGAGCAGAAAATTCAATGATTTGTAAAAATATAGAAAAAGCAAGAAATAATCTATTAAATTTAGTTATTTGTGATTTATGCTACTATGAAGAATATGTATGTGAATTTAGTAATTATTTTCATAAAGGAAGATTTAATAATAATGAGAAACCTATGATCTTAGACTTATTCCTACATAAACTACCATATCCAACTAATTTATTAGCATTTAAAGATTATAAAATAGAAGCTAAATCAATAGACACCTTAGGAACTAGGATAGATATGTAAGAAATTGGATAAATGATAGATGTACTCAAGCAACAAACCTTAGAAATTTATTACAATCAGATATACAATTATGTTGTGCAAAAGATAAACCAAGTAAATACGAATGTAGTAAAAAATACCCTAAACAAATAAGAAAACACTACAAGAAAAGAAATAAGAAATACATTAGAAGAAATTACAATTTAAGGAATTTTACAAATAATAACAAAAAACGAAGATATATAAATAAAAGAAAATATAGAAATTATTTCAAAAGGAATCCTAAAAAATATAAATGTTATAATTGTGGAAAAATAGGACACATATCCACAGAATGCAAAGAACCTAGACAAAAATAAATAAAAGAAATTCAGTTAGATAATGATGAATTTATAGATATAGATATAGTTAAGCAAGAAATAGATACGGATAACTTTTCTAGTGAAGATGAAATAATTGAATCAAATATAACAAGTGAAGAAGAAAATGAGTCAGACTAAAATAGGAGAAACAAGTGACAAAGATATAATAATAAACTATACACAAGACATAGATTATAAAAAACAACAGATAATATTTGATGGAAAAATTTATGAGAAAATTAGGAAAGAAAAATTAGACCTTACACTAGACTTAGTTTTTAAAAATCAATTTTGGAATGAAACATTAAAAATTAAAAAACAAAATTACTATATAATCACTAAAAAGGAATTTGTATTAGACATAAAACATTTAAATGGAAAAACAATGGTACCTTTAGTATCTAAATATCTAATTGAAGAAGAAACTAAAAGTATTAAAAATAAACATAATTTAAGATATTGCTATTTTGGAGGAATACAGATTATGTTATATGCACATTTTAAAGAAGGTATAGATACACCAATAGAAATATATTTAGCAGATGATAGAATAACTCATCCTATAGAACAATCTATATTAACACAACTAACCGGAAATCTAATATACCAAAAAGCTAAATTTTTATTTAAACCTGATTTTAATATAAGCATGACGGAACAAAATATAGACAAAGCATTAACGATTTATTGGAAAATTAATGGAATAGAAATGCTACCAGGAAGTAAAGTACTAACTATCAAAGCAAAATAATTATACGTATTAAGTAATAAACCAGGAATAAATAAAAATAAAAGAAAAGGATTAACACATATAAGTAAAATCTTTGAACCTATCCTAAAAGAAATACCTAGGAAAGAACAATTATATATACTACCTAACCAAAACCAAGACTTAGAATTAGTAACTTATAATTTAGAGCAACGAAGAAATCTTCTTAATAGAAGTATGAGTAGAAGGAATCTAAACATAATACCTAGAATTAGGAAAAGTATATCGGACCAATATTACGAAGACCAATATTATATAAAAGGAAGAATAATAAGAGATGGAATAAGAATACTAGTACCAATCTTAATTGCTACCAATGCAGGAGAAAATTATATAGCTAAACAACTAATAAGTGAGATTGACAAAATAGAAGAAAGTAATCATACATATATTAATTTCATTACACAACAAGAAGTAACAAGTATGGGAAAAATAAATAGCCCAATAGAAATAGAAGGATTATTATTCAACATAAATCTAGAAATAATGGATAATGAACCAGAAATTATACTAGGAATTAAATGGTTAAATATGGTAGAACCATGGAATCTAACAGAATCAGAATTAGAAATAACAGTTAATATAATAACAATTAATATAAAAAGAGAAACAATTAATGCTATAAATATAATAAAAGAAAGTATATGAGTCATGAAGAAATACATATCTTAATTAAAGTAAAATGTGAAGGATATAAAAGTAGATATTATACAGCATATATAGATACAGGAGCTGGAACTAATATATGTAGAAGAAAAGTATTACCAGAAGAATACTGGAAGGAATTAAAAAATCCAATTATAATTGCTGGATTTAACCAAGAAGGAATTATTGAGCGTATTAAAAGCGTTATTATCCTATGAATTATATATAGCACATACACATTTTATATTAAGAACAGATAATACCCAAGTTAAATTTTGGTTAACAAAGGATTTAAAAAATCAATCAATTACTACCAGAAATATTAGAAATATAGTATGTCAAATATCTTTATTTAATTTTGATATTGAACTAATCAGTACTAAAGACAATTTTATTGCAGATTTTTTATCTAGACATATGATGCAGGAATAGCTATGAGCTTATGAAGAAGCATTTTATTATGATTGACGGGTACAACCTGAACAAGGGGAAATAGTACAAAAGCTATTACAAGACATATTAAAAAAATTACAAGGTATAGAAAAAAATATTGAAAAGCTGGAAAGCAGAATTAGTCAAATGGAAGATAGCAAAAAAGAAGAAATAGACCTGCAAGAATTTAAAGAAATAACAATTAGCCAAGAAAAATATGACAAAAAAGATAAAGGAAAAGGGATAGAAATTACTACCCACCAGGCCAAAAAACTTAAACCTTTCAATATCCAACTTAGACCAGAACAACCTACTCCAAAAAGGACAGACTTTATTTACCAACTACCAAAACCCCAAACAAATACCTACAGCGAAATTACCAAAAACCCTACACAAAACCAATTTGTACAACGGATATACAACTACCTCAACCAGTTTATACAAGTTGCCAATTACCTAAATAAAAATATACAATCACCAGACTTTAACCAGAAAATTTAATTGGATGGCAAACTAAACCTCTGAAAAGATATAATAAATTAATTGCCCTAAATAAATCAGATCCAAAATTAGTACAAACTATGTATAACTATGGACTATTGCATGCAGTGTATACACAAGATGGAGATAACCTACAATATATACCAGAACTATACCAAGTAGTAAAAAAATACTTGGGAATTACTAAAGCAGACTTAATATTTATTAGGATCTATTCGACACCCTGCGAAGTTACACCACAAGAAATATATTATTCTATCACAGCAGTGAAGCTAGGACTAACAAGAACAATTATGTGTGAAGAACCTATGGAACAACCTGATTTAACCATTCAAGAAATAGTAGAATTTCTACAAAACAAAAGAGCTATTATGACCAAAGTCATTATTCAAGAGCTAATAAGCAGCTATGAAGAAGGAGGAAAGTGGATCTACAACAGCAAAAATAGCACAATTATCTACTCAAATGCCAAGACAACAAAATACATAGAAGAACTACCAAGATGGATCACTACCCTGGCAAATTGGGAAGCTACACCAACAACTAATGCATTAAGAACATATCCAAAGCAGCTGACAGAAAAAACAAAATATCTACTATGTCAACAACTAAAGGATTTATTCAACCTACATCATTGCAAATATTGCAAAAAAAAGAAGACATTCCCAAGGTTTATCTTCCACCAACTATGGCAAAAGAAAAGAAGAAGAAGACAAGAAAAGTGAAGACTAAACTTTCGTATAAGTCTTGCAAACAAGTTTCAAGACAAATGTAGTATTTAGGCTAACATTTTCCAATGTTTTTGTTTTTTAGTTTTGATTAATGATTTTGTTTTCTAGTCTTGATTAAGAGTTTTGTTTTTTAGTATTGATTAAAAGTTTTGTTTTTTAGTCATGTATTATTTCAAGAAGTGTAGTAATTTTAGGATAGATTTTAGTCTTATTAGGAAAAGTGTTTTTGTCTTGATAGTGTAGTATTCATTCCTTGCCTATATATGTAAGACTTTGTAATTTAGAGAAGAGTTATCAGCTCTTCTTACTCTTGTATAATAAAATTCGCCCTCTTTGAAAAACACTCTCTCTCACATACTCTTATCCTTGCAAAAATCTAGCATCAACTAAGGAAATAATGGAGCAAAATAAGGTACGTAATACTATGACTAGCTAAATTTTCTTTGGCAAGATTTTAGGAAAGTAGTAATAATACTAAAATGATAATGATCCTGTGAACACCGGGGGTTCGGCGTAACACATGTTTAAAGGTTTAATAACAGCAAGTATTTAAAGCTAAAGTGGATTTAGCCGTGCACTTTATCCGCTCCAGGCAGGTGGCCGTTTTGCGGTGTTGTGGTGCTTAAATTGGCTTGGGATCCTTACCTGCTTTACTTACTGCTACTGATATTGTACCTTTAGCCCACTGTTATTCCGTCCCCTTCCCTTTTATCCTGTAGGTTTATGAAAGTAAATATACTTTGACAGTATGTAAAATAATCATTAGTTATTCCAATATGTCTAGGTCGGGTTCCTAAATATTTTCTAACTATTTGATGTATACCTAAATATTCTATTCCTAACTTTAAGTGTATTAAAAATTTTCCAAAGTTATTCTCTAATTGATGCAAATAGGGAGTAGTTGCTAATCCAATCTGGAAAGTAATAGGATATGTTTCCATTAATTTTCTTGTAACATTAGCAAATTCTATGTCTCCAGTATAAACAAGTATTTTATTGTAAGCATACAAACAAGCATTTAAATCCATGTCAAAATAATTAATAAGGCAAAATTAATTCAAATTTTTGACAAGTCCAAATTTTTTAATAAGGCAAGTTTTTAGGACGATAATGATAATACCAATATGATACTGAGGCTCTGATACCAAAAGGGAAGGGGACGGAATAACAGTGGGCTAAAGGTGCAATATCAGTAGCAGTAAGTAAAGCAGGTAAGGATCCCAAGCCAATTTAAGCACCACAACACCGCAAAACGGCCACCTGCCTGGAGCGGATAAAGTGCACGGCTAAATCCACTTTAGCTTTAAATACTTGCTGTTATTAAACCTTTAAACAGGTGTTACGCCGAACTCCCGGTGTTCACAGGATCATTATCATTTTAGTATTATTACTACTTTCCTAAAATCTTGCCAAAGAAAATTTAGCTAGTCATGGTATTACGTACCTTATTTTGCTAGTCATAGTATTACGTACCTTATGTGACATCAATATTTGGGTGGAAGTATTATTGACCATTGATTGCTGTTGATGGAAGATTTTTAAAAAATAAATATAGAGGTGTTCTGTTAGTGGTTGTTACCGAGGATGCAAATAATCAGATTTTTCCTATAGCTTTTGGAGTAGTGGATGCAGAGAATAATGAATCATATGAATGGTATTTTAGAGAATTAAGAAAAGCAATTGGGATTCGTAATGATCTAATGTTCTTGTCAGATCGACATAAAGCTATTGCAAATGGAATTGCAAAGGTTTTCTCTGAGTGCTATCATGGAATTTGCATCTATCATTTAGAAAAGAATCTAGAGCAAAGAAGAGTGAGAAACACTGTCATAAATCTCTTTAATAGTGCTGCAAGAGTATACCTTCAATCAGAATTTGATGACTTCATGTCACAAACAGCTGCTGTTGATAAAAAGAATTTCAATTAATTGATGGAGGAACCACCAGGAAGATGGACTTGTTCACATTGTCCCAGAAGAAGATATGATATGTTAACAACAAATATTGTTGAGTCAATGAATAATGTTTTAAGACGTTCAAGAGAATTTCCAATTTTAACAATGATAGATTTCATAAATGAAAAATTACAAAGATGATTCTATGAAAGAAGGCACTTGTAGAAGGAATATTCCGTGATATATCAAATTGGGCAGAAGCATCATAGGAAGCAATAATTCAACCAACTTTTACATTTAGAGTTTTTCCCATTGATAGACTGAAATTCAATGTCAAAGAAGGTGGTATGAAATTTATTGTTGATCTAGACAAAAGAACATGTGATTGTTCTGAATTTCAGCTAGATGAGATGCCATGTGAACATGCAATTGCTGCCATTGAGAGTATACATCAAAAGAAATCGGCCTTTTGCTCAGCCTATTTTTCAAGGGAATATTGGTTGAAAACTTATGAAGGGCAAGTAAATTGTATAGGTGATGCAACAACATGGGTTATAACAGACACTGTTAAATCAGAAATCACTAAGCCTCCAGATGCCAAAGTGCTTCTAGGAAGAAGACAGAAGAATCGACATGTTTCCGGTACATAATTCAAGAAGGAATAAAGATGTAGTCGTCGCAAAAAATATGGGCATATCAGAACAAATTGCACAAATTCTACTGTAGTTCATCCTTATGCAAGAAAATACAGAAAAAAAATAATTGAATATATACAATAAAGATTTGTTGGGTGATGTTATCCCGAATAATATTTTCGAAATTATTGTTTTTTATAATATTATTACTTCCTATTGTTTATGCTTCTTGATTTGCTTATAACAAAACCACTATGTTGAAAAAACATAGTGCTTATTCATTTTGTCCAGTATATCATGTTAGTGGTTGTGCTCTAATAAATTTTGTATGATTCCAGTAAAATTTACGGGACATGTGCCTTGTATGTTCTTTATATCCAGTATAATATACTAGGCGACTTCTGTATTATTAATGTTTTTTGAGTGATTTTTCATATCCAGTATTAAATAAGGTGTTTACTACTTCAACAATACAGGAAACAAAATATTAAATAATTTAATTCAATTTAACTACATATTCTCCAGTATATTTTACGGGACGTCTGCATTGTATGAGATTTATCTCCAGTATATTATAGTAGGTGACTTCTGTATTATTAGTCTTTTTTTGAATGATTTTTCATATCCAATATTAAATAAGGTGTTTACTACTTCAACAATATATTACTCCAGTTTAATATACTGGAAACAAAATATTAAATTATTTAATTAAATTTAATTACATATTGTCTAGTATATTTTACGGGATGTCTGCATTGTGTAAGCTTTTTCTCCAGTTTATTATACTGGGTGAATTCTGTATTATTAGTCTTTTTTTGAGTGATTTTTCACATTCAGTTTTAAATAAGTTTTTTACTACTTAAACAATATATTACTCCATTTTAATATACATGAAACAAAAAATTAAATTAGTTAATTCAATTTAAGTACATATTGTCTAGTATAATTTACGGGACATCTACCTTGTGTAAGATTTTTTATCCAGTATATTATACTGGTTGAGTTCTATTTAACCTAGAACTTTGTGTTATTTGTCATTGCTCTTTTTCAAACGTTATTTGTCTTATTTTCTTATTATTTTTAACAATGCAGTAGATAATTACTCTAGGACATAGTAGTTTAATAATATAAGCATGAAATAAAAGATAGAGGAAACAGGAAATAAAAACATATTATATTAATATAAAAGCAATAACGTTCACATTATTCAGCTACAAAATACTTCCACAGAATAACCAAATTTAAAGCATAGAAATAAAAAAAACTAATCCATATCATCAGAAGAGTCAAAGAAATGTTCACCCCCATTTCGGACAATGCCCTCAAACCTATTCAGCTTGTCTTTTAGTCTTCTTATATCCATTTCATATTTCTCAATAAAATCATCAAACTTGATCTCAATTGCTTCTATTATATCTTCTTTCAATTGTTCAACAATTGTTTTGATGGTTGCATCCATTTTAGTTTTCTTTTTCTGTTGTCTATTAGAATTAGAAGAGTTTGTGTGAATAAATTGGTAAGAGAAATCATACTTATATAGCAAATTTTTTTGAAAAAAGGTATATGAAAAGACAGACAGAAGGCAACTTAATCGTTAATAGTAAAAAGAAATATTCATGAATAACAATTTAATGTTAATTGTGAGAATGTAATTATTACTTCAACACAACTCCTAATGTGAAATATAAATTTTTTTTAGTGGTTAAAAAGAATCAAACACTGCACCAAAACTCTAGTATTATGAATAAGTATCCAAAAAATGTAATTTATTAGCTTAACACAAATCCCAATATACAATATAAATTGTCTAAAAATGCATAAAAAACATCACCCAATGGTCATAAGTAATAAAAAATCACTAAATATTACTGGCAGCTATACTACTGTGATTTATATCAATTCCAGCCTATTCAATAGGGGGTAATAAATGTGACGACCCAAACAATCATAACTTGTTTTATCAGTCATTTCGAGCTTTCGAGACCTTGTAAACCTCACTATTAGTTGCTTCGATTTGCATGCGCAGTCCGGGCGCGAAGCCGAAAAATATTTATGTGGAAATATATGATTTATGTGAAAAATTTGAAGAATTTTGATATTAATATTCTTAAATTTGAATTTGATCAATATTTTAAGTAAACGGACACTGTTTGACATGTTTCAGACTAAAAATGAGAGAGATGAAGTTGCCATATTTCGGTGCCTCAATATTCGTTAAGCATAAGATGCTTCTTAAAAAAATTACTCACTCTTTCCAATCATTTTTTTTCCACTAACATTTTTTCTGACTCCTTTCCGTATAAAGTCAATGCATTCACATTATCAACAGAAGTTTTCCCTTATGTTTTTCACATTCATTCCCCGACCATGTTGAGATGAAAGAGCTTACAGGATTGTACACTATGTATATACACTGTATTTATTGTATTCTCTGGTATACACTGTATGGGCTGTGATGATATGTTTGTTATTTGGGCCAAATGTGTTACACAAGCCCAATCTGTCTGAGCCCCATTATTTCCGGTATTGGGTCGTCCATTGGGTCGTCTGACCCGACCCAATGATACATGTATATATAGCTGCTCCTCAGATATTTTACACTACGGATTTCATTTCATTTTGTTTTCTGTTTAATAAAATACTCTGGCTTCCAGAGTCTTCTCTCAGACGCTCCTCCTTCTCTCTAGATTCTCTCTCTACATTCTTCATGATTTTTCTGTTTAATCTCATTGTTTACATGGTATCAGAGCCTAGACGACGATCCGACTATGTTTCTCTGCATCTCGTTGTCTTGGTTGAACTCTTCTTTGAGATTTTTTGGGATTTTTCTGAGACCTTGTGGTCGATGATGATTCCGACCTAGATCTGATGCCTTTCCGAGTTTTTCATCATGATATTTGAGTGTATTTTCTTCACTCGAACGTTCTGGGAGATTTTCTGCTGATTTTTGGGTGATTTTTCGGTGACCTATCGGCTTCTAGGGTTTCTGGTGGTTTAACCTAGAGTTTTATGCTATCCGGTGGCTCGATTCTCACTCAGTGGATGTTTTGGGTGCCTTTCCGACATCCCTGACCACATTTCCAGTAAGGATTTTGATGGTTACACCTAGGGTTTTGTACCTAGGGTTTTCTCTATTGTTTGAAGGCCGATCTTCTCCGGTCGCAAAGAAGGAGGGTAACTCTGTCCTTATCTTTAGTATTGTATGCTTTGTGTGTGATTATCTGACTCTGTATGTGAGTATCTGGTGTTGTGTGTGAATAACTGATTTGGTTATACTCTGTTTGTTGAAAAACTGTTTTTTAAGCCGGTTCATTGATTATGGCTTCTAATACAAATGCTGGTACCTCCTCCTCTGTAGACTCTTCTAGCCCCCTTTTTGTATATTCTTCTGATGTCCCTGGGGTTTCTCTTGTTCCGACTCCCTTATCGGGTAGTGGTTATGGGGGCTGGAGGCATAAGATGATTGTTGCTTTATCCGCTAAAAATAAAATCGGTTTTGTTGACGGTTCGTGTTCTTGTCCTGCCACTAATGTGGCTCAACAGAGACTGTGGGACAGATGTAATAACATGGTCATTTCCTGGTTGACCTCCTCTTTGTCTCCTCAAATTGCTGATAGTGTGCAGTATTCTGATACTGCACAGAGTATATGGTCCCAAATTGAGAGAAGATATGGTACCCCTAACAAGACCCAAAATTTTGAATTAAAAAGGGAACTTTCCCACACATCTCAAGGCTCCTTAGATGTAGCCTCATACTTTAACAAGCTCAAACGCTTGTGGGATGAATTGGGCACAATGTGCACAAATCATGGGCAGAGATGTGTGTGTGCTGCCAAAAATGGAATAATTGAGGAAGATGATGAAAACAAGGTATTCCAGTTTCTTATGGGGTTAAATGAAGCATACCTGGGGGTTAGGAGTAATTTGTTGATGATGCAGCTATTTCCTTCCCTAGACAGTGTTTACAATATAGTGCTTAATGATGAGAAACAGAGACAAGTTCAATCTATCTCTCAAATCTGTCCAGACCCTATGTCTTTTAATGCACATGCAAACAAGCACCCAGTTGGGTTTAACCAGGCCACAGTGCCTAGACCCCCTATTTTCAGACCCAGAGCAAAGCAGAGGGCCCTTATTTTTCAGATACTGCAAGAAATCTGGGCACTTAATTGATAAGTGCTACAAGATCCATGGGTTTCCTCAAAACATCAATTACACCAAGGGAAGGAAATCTGTAGTTACTCATGTCTCCACTGGTGATGACTGTGTGTCTGTTAATCATGGGAATCCTAATTTGTCTGTTCCTCTTGGGGATCCTTCTGCCAACCATCACCATGTTACACACATAGATGGTCACAGCTCTGTGATACCAAGGTTGAGCAGACACCACTATGATCAATTGATGAGCTTGTTACAACAGACCAAGTCAGGGGATTCCAGTGATCAAGCTCCTCCTCCCATGTGTGCTGCTAATTTTGCTGGTACTATGTTGACGGAGAGTCTTGTTTCTGATTCCAAATTATGCATGCTTACACACATTAATTCTGTTACCTGGATCATTGATTCTGGGGCATCTAATCATATGACACATGATAAAACCTACTCTTTAACATCATACCTTTGACTGTTCCTTATCTTGTAACTTTACCTAATGGTTACAAAGTAAAAGTAACTTGTACAGGTTCTTTTGCATTAACTTCTTCCCTTACTCTTCACAATGTGCTTCTGGTTGCTTCCTTTAAACACAACTTGATTTCTGTTCACAAGTTGATAAAACAGTTGCACTGTATTGTTTTGTTCACTCCAACTTCCTGTTTACTTCACATGATACAGGACCCTTCTCTGAAGAGGCCTCTGGATCTTGGTAAAGAGGAAGCTGGCTTATACAAACTGTCTTGGGTGCCTCCTTCCCCTTCTCCCTCTCCTGGTTCTTCTTTTACTTCTGTGTGTGCTTTGTCTGATTTTTGTAATGATGACAATGTGTCTGACAGCAAAAATGTTGGCTTGTCTCCAATTGTAAATAATTCCATTTGTAATAATGCTGTTACATCTGATATGAATACATTTGGCATTTAAGACTAGCACATACTCCTTTTGCTAATATGAAACATATTTCTGGTTTGTCTTTTCCAGTTGCTTCTAAACAACCTTTTCCTTGCTCTGTCTGCCCTATGGCCAAACAGACTAGACATCCTTTCCATGACAGTAGTATCAGTGCCACTAGACCATTTCGATTAATACATGTGGATACTTGGGGGCCTTACCACACTTCTACTTCTTCTGGTTATAAGTACTTCCTTACTATAGTTGATGATTTTTCTAGGGCTACCTGGACACACTTAATGGGATCCAAAAGCACAGCTTTTTCCCTGCTTAAGTCTTTCATCTCCTTTGTTGAAACTCAGTTTCACACTGTGGTCCAGACTGTTAGAAGTGACAATGCCTTAGAATTGGGATCCAGTACTGAGGGAATATCCTTTTTTAGTAGCCAGGGGATTATTCATCAAACCTCCTGCCCTCATTCCCCTCAGCAGAATGGGGTTGTTGAAAGAAAACACAGAATACTTCTTGAGACATGTAGAGCCCTACTTTTTCAGTCTGGCCTACCTGTGTCCTTCTAGGGGAATTGTCTGCTAACTGCCACCTATCTTCTTAACATAATACCTTCCCGAATCCTTCACCATAAGTCTCCCCATGAAATTTTGTATGGCAAAGCTCCATCATATTCCCATTTGAGGGCGTTTGGATGCCTAGCTTATGCAGCTGTCCCTATTCCTCAAAGAGACAAGCTCAAACCTAGAGCCCATTCTTGTGTTTTTCTGGATTACCCCTTTGCCAAGAAGGGTTATAAACTATATAATTTGGTCACCAGAAAATGTTTTGTCTCAAAGGATGTTATCTTCCATGAAACATATTTTCCTTTTAAGACTACACCTATTTCTCTCAACCTTCTTCTTCACCTTTTGCTTTTATTCCTGTTCCTGATGATTTAACTGGCAGTGTTTTTCCCATACATGATACCCCTAATTCTACTGTCCTTCCTTCTACTTCTGCTCCTCCTGCACCTAATTTTTCTACTACTAGTCCATCTTCTCTTCCTTCTTTCAATCCTGATCTCCCTGCTCCTGTGTTACCTCCTTCACATCCTCTTCCCCCACTTTAAAGTCCACTAGACAGCATAATCCTCCTTCCTATCTTAAGGATTATGTCTGTCAACTGCCTGCCTTTTCTGGTTCTTCTTCTTCCATTTTAGCATCTGAACCTATGTATTACTCTCAAGCTGCATCTGTCCTAGCATGGCAGGATGCTATGAGACAGGAGTTTGATGCTCTGGAGGCTAACCATACTTGGGATATTGTTTCTCTTCCTCCTGGTAAGAAACCCATTGGCTGTAAATGGGTCTATAAAATCAAATACAAGTCTGATGGTCTAGTTGAAAGATATAAAGCAAGGCTTGTTATTAGGGGTGATACACAAGTTGAGGGAATTGATTTTACTGACACTTTTTCTCCTGTGATTAAGATGACTTCTGTGAAATGCCTTATTGCTGTGGCTGTCAAGAATCATTGGCCTCTTTTTCAGCTTGATGTCAATAATGCCTTTCTTCATGGTGATTTGAGATGAGGAAGTTCACATGAAACTTCCCCCAGTTTTAACAGTTTCTGCTCCTATTTCTGGTTCTGTTTCTACTCCCTCTTCTACTTCTCCTCATCTGGTCTGTAAACTCAAGAAATCCCTGTATGGGCTAAGACAAGCATCCAGACAATGGTATGCCAAGTTGTCTTCTGCTCTTTATTCTAGAGGGTATAAACATTCTTTGAATGACTATTCCTTGTTCATCAAAGGTAAACCTGGCTCCCTTGTGGTGGTAGCAGTCTATGTGGATGACATCATACTTACTGGGGATGACAGTAATGAACTTACTGCACTGAAACTGTTTCTGGATGATCAATTTAAAATCAAAGATTTGGGATCTTTGCATTATATTTTGGGCCTTGAGATGACAGTTGTCCCTGGTGGGATGCTCCTTAATCAGCATAAGTATATTTCTGATTTGCTGCATCAGTTTGACTGTGTTAATGTCTCCTCTGTTGTTTCTCCTTTGGACATTAATGTCAAACTTCATGCTGATTCTGGTGACATTTTATCCTCTCCTGACCAGTACAGGAGTCTAGTTGGTAAAATGTTGTTTCTGACTCATACTAGGCCTGACATATGGTTTGCAGTCCAACATCTGAGTCAATTCCTCAAATGCCCTAGACTTCCCCATATGACGGCTGCCCTGCATGTTCTGAGATACCTTATGGGCACTCCTTCCTTGGGTTTATTTTATTCTGCTCATGCAGATTTCTCTGTTACTGGCTATTCTGACAGTGACTGGGCTGCATGCCCTGATACTAGACGATCTGTTACTGGGTTTTTTGTGCTTTTGGGTGGTTGTTTGATCAGTTGGAAATCGAAGAAACAACCTATTGTTTCTCTATCTTCTGCTGAGGCAGAATATAGAGCCCTCTGCAAAGTTGTTGCTGAATTGACTTGGCTTTCTCGTTTGTTGGTTGATCTTGGGGTATTTGTTCCTTCTCCTATTTTTGTATATTGTGATAGTCAGGCTGCTGTTCATATTGCTAACAATCCTGTTTTTCATGAACGTACCAAACATATCGAGGTGGACTGCCATTTTATTCGGGACTTGCTGCAAACTGGTTTTCTCAAATTGCTTCATGTTCCTACTTCTCGTCAGCTGGCCGACCTGCTCACTAAGCCCTTGCCTGGCACTGTGCTTCTTCCACTGTTGTCCAAGTTGCAGGTGGTTTCCCCCTCTAACTTGAGGGGGGGTGTTGAGATGAAAGAGCTTACATGATTGTACACTATGTATATACACTGTATATTTATTATATTCTCTGGTATACACTGTATGGGCTGTGATGATATGTTTGTTATTTTGGCCAAATGTGTTACACAAGCCCAATCTGTCTGAGCCCCATTATTTCCGGTATTGGGTCGTCCATTGGGTCGTCTGACCCGACCCAATGATACATGTATATACAGCTGCTCCTCAGATATTTTACACCACGGAATTCATTTCATTTTGTTTTCTGTTTAATAAAATTCTCTGGCTTCCAGAGTCTTCTCTCAGACGCTCCTCCTTCTCTCTAGATTCTCTCTCTACATTCTTCATGATTTTTCTGTTTAATCTCATTGTTTACAGACCTCTTTCTAATTAATAAAGTTTCTTAGTTGAGAGTATCAAAACATGGGTTCAGACAACAATGTTCTTGCTGTAATCGAACAAGAATATTGATGTTCTTGCTTTACCTCTAGTCTCTCTTGTTTACCCTCTATATGCTTCCCTTAAGGAAATAGAGACAAAGTTTAGAGAAGATGATCGGCAATGGCAAACTTATTGGGTTCTTTATTCTTTTATTATTCTCTTTGAGTTTACCTTTCTAAGGCCATTGAGTGATTCAAACGGTTTTGTGGTAAATTCGAGGGGTAAACCTATACTAGAGGCTTGAGTTGAGTTTGAAGCTTTTGAGGTAAGTGTTTGTTCTAGCTTTGACTTGAGGGAATAGGATTAAGATGTTATTTGTTACCTGCTAAGTGTGGAGTACGGTGTATAGGCATGGTGACGGTTATTTATGCACCGGAATCTAGCATGACCGTGAGTCTTATTTTCTTTTAATTCGAATATTGTGATACAACTTCCTTGTTATATTGATAAGTTTCATATAACCAGTTTTTTTTCCATAACTTTGATATTTGTAGTATGATTAATTGAATTTTTGACTGCTTATATGGAGATAAAATTCGGTAACTATATGTATGAATATTAATGTACTAAGGCTGTATCCGGTTCCGGTTCTGGGTCTATTTGGGTAAACGGTTCCGGTTCTGGCGGTTCCCGGTTCTGGCGGTTCCGCTTCTGGCGGTTCCGGAGCCGGAAACGGAACCATACGGTTCCGGAACCACCCGGTTCCGATTCTGGCGGTTCCGGAACCGCGGGTCTGGCGGTTCCCGGCGGTTCTGACCTTTTTTTTTTAATTAAATATCTTGTATTGCTGTGATTAGTATATTGTAGAATATATTTTTATATGGTGTACTATGTTTGGAAATTAGTATATATTCAAAATAAGTAGTGTATATTTTGTATATAAGTAGTATATGTTGTAGTAAAGTAGTATATATTGTATATAAATAATGTATATTGTGTAGTAGTTAGTATTAATAGTATTATGTGTTGTATGTTATATATTATATGTTATATAAATATTTTATATTCAAGGATTGATATAGAAGTAAAGACAAAGAAATATTGAGACAAATATATTCAAGTATATAATAAAAAGCATATTTATTGACCAAAATGACATATCTTTCGTAGTCTTCCTTCCCCCAATGGAATGAGCACAACATGGTACTAATACCACCATTAAAAGGAAAAAAAACTAAAAGAAGACATGCCAATGTACAAGTTACATCATAATTTATGTATTATTTCTAACAAATCTCATAAAACCTTCAAGGTTTGGAGGTGGTTGTGTTGGCGGCGGTGGAAATGAAGCTTGTTCATCACCACTTCCGGGTGAAGATGATTCTTGAGCAAGTTCTGCTAGCATTTCTTCATAGCACTCATCTATTTCGGGTTGAGATTCAGCTAGCCCAAAGTTTCTTCTTTCAGAGCGAATCCAATCTCGGAAGAGCACTGATTTTTCCAAGCTGTCCCGCATCGACGCTCTATGATCTCCTATTTGTAGTCTGGCTTGACTAAATACGCTCTCCGATGCAACAGTTGACGCTTGAATGGACAGAACATCCCGAGCCATCCTTGCAAGAACGGGAAAATGCTTTTCCCTTGTCTTCCACCAATCCAAAAGGTCGAAAGATCCGTCTGGATTATCATTCTCTAGCCCCTGCGACAAATAAACTTGAAGTTCGTTTAGATGGGAAATATCATCTAAAATCTCACCTTGAGTACCCCTGAACTCCGTCCACGATTTAAGAGCTGTTAAGCCAGCAACTCTTTTAGACGATTGTGACGTGGACGAAGTAGGAGTTGGAATATTAGGCCTAGCATGCTCTAAGGCCTGTTTATAAGCATTATAAACAGTTTGAGCATTCACTGTAATTGATGCTTTCGCATCAGATAGTGTAGCCATTTCTTCTGGTGAAAGATCTAAACATTGATAAATACTAGTATACCAAAAGTTAGGACCTCCTGCTTTCATAGTAGGGTTTAACAAAGCAGCCACACCAAAAATAGGAGGGATTGGAAAAAAATGTTTTTTAAATTTCTTTTTCATTTCAAATATTGCATTTTCATAAATTTCCCCTCCCTCGTTAAAATCAGCAAATAAATTAGCAAGTTGCGGCAATATATACTAAACAGTTTGAAATTGTAGGATAATATTGGCCAGATAAAGCAGTTGTAGCCACACTAAAATGTTCTAAAAAATCTAAAAGAATCTTAACGTTATTCCAATCTTGATTAGTTAGCATATCATTATCTTCATCCTCACAATCCTTAGAATTATAAGTAGCGGTTATTGGGTTTCTATATTCGTACGCCACTACTAAGCTTTCATACATGTAGTTCCACCTAGTCGGACAAGGTTTAGGAACCTTTCTTTCTCTAAGGCCACTTTCGTCACATTTTTTATAATATTCTCTAAGTCTACTTCTACGGTTTGAATAAAAAAGCCAATTAAGAGCGAATTTAACTTTTTCAATTTCTATGTTTAAAATTCTCATACCATCTTCAACAATTAAATGATAAATATGGCATATACATCTAACATGGAAAATATTTGTAAAAGCAGGATTAAGTTTTCTAGTTAAAATACCTATTGCAGTTGTGTTGCTACTAGCGTTATCCATGGAAATTGACATTATTCTATCACTAAAACAAAAATATCTACAAACATCATAAACAGTGCTAGCAATAAACTTACCTGTGTGCCGTGAATTAATTATTCTATATGCTATAATGCGTTTTTGCATGGTCCAGTCTTCGTCTATCCAATGACTGGTCACGGTTAGATAATCACAATAATTTCCACTTCTACCAATATCAGTTGTAATATACATACGATTACTTATATGAGTAAATAAATAGCGCAAGTACTGTTCATATTCATGCTTATATTTATAAATGTCGGCCTTAACTGTGGCGCGAGGCCAACCTTTATATGTAGGATTAAATACTCATCTAATATATTGAATCCAAGCAGGATTAGAAGCAAAAGAATAAGGTAAACACATAACAGTAATCATTTTAGCTAATTCTTCACGATCCTTATTAGGATCGTAGTACAATATACCTCCGGTGACAGTGTTTAGTCCTGGTTGAACCATGTTAGAACCAGTACTTTGGTTAATTGTAGTATCAAGACTTGACTTCCCCTCTTGTTCCGCTTTCATTTGAAAATATCTAGCCTTATCGCTAGGATGTATATATATATGTTTAACTAAACTACCTGTTCCGCTACGATCACCCGTATACCTATGAACAAGTTCTTTACCACAAGTTTTGCATTTAGCCCTATCTTTATCTCTTAGTTGAATAAAAAAATTCCAAACTAATGAAGTTTCTGTACGTTTCCGAGGTTGTCTACTAAAAGTGGGAGTTTGTACGGGTGGGTGTTCTGGGTCATTAGGAGCAGGACTAGTAGGTGTATCATCTAAATCTACCGGAGGTTGGGTTTCGTCATCATCATCACCCTCATTTCCCTCTGATATTGGTGCATTAGGATAAAGCAAATTCATAATATCATCATCTATTCTATCACCGACTGCTATATCATGTAGAAAATTAACATCGCTAAATTGAAAACACGGGTGATCACTATTAAGTATTCCTAAGTTTTCATTAGTATTTCTAGGTTGGCTACTAGTTTGAACTTGTTTATCTTTTCTAGGTCCGGGAGCGGGGGGAGGGGTAGGATTTTGGCGACTACTTTCACCGGATTTAGATGTACCTTTTCCGAACATTTTTTTCAATGAAAATGCCATACTAATTATAATTAGGGAAAATATCAACACACAACAAATATTCTTAGCACGTAAGAGTTGAAACGAGTTTACCGGATTGACGAACAACTTCTTGAAAATTGACAATCGTTGTAATTGAACACTTGAAAACTTCAATTCAACAACTTCACAATGTTTCACGAATTTGCAACAAAAATTAAGCACTTGCACAGAAAGATTGAAAGAGAGCTTGAGAGAGATTGAGAGAGATTGAGTAAGATTGATGAATTGGTGAATTAAAATGAAAGAATGAGGGGGTATTTATAGTTGAGAAATGGGAAATTGTGTAATTATATAAAGTTTGGGGTTAAATTAAATTTGAGGGGTCAAATGGCTAAATTTTAAAAATGCCAAACGGCTATTTCTGCAATACCAACGTTCTGATTTTCAGAATTTAAAAAAAAAAAAAATTTTTTTTAAAAAAAATATGGCCGTTGGGAACCGGATAGAACCGGAACCGGACCGGTTCAGCGGTTTTAAACGGTTCCAAACGGTTCCGAATTTAAAAAAAAAACTTTTTTTTTTAATATCGGAACCGTTTGGAACCGTTTAGAACCGCCTGAACCGGTCCGGTTCCAGTTCCGGTTCCGATTCTGGCGGTTCCGGTTCCACGGTTCTAATGGGTGGAACCGGCCCGGAACCGCGGAACCGGAACCACGGAACCGGAACCGTATAACCGGAACCGTTTAGAACCGCGGAACCGCCAGAACCGCGGTTCCGATCACGGTTCCGGTTCGAAACCGTTACATGGTACAGCCTTACTTGAACATTATTTATTTAAAGATAAAAGTTTTCTTTGCTATTAGACGTGTTTGATTGCTCATCCTTTTAAAGTTATTTTGGCAATGAATAGTTCAAGAAGCTTTCCAAATCCTATCCAAGAAGAGTAACACTATAACAAAAATTATTTAATGTGGGATTAGTATGTCTTTTCTACTTCGACATTAGGTAGGACACTTGATGCTATTAGCAAGAATCCATTGCTAATTTAATCGCACTTGACTTCAAAGACCTTAATATTAGGAATTTAATTAAAGATTATTACTATATCATCTATAGTGAAATAAAGCTTACTTTAATTTATTAAGGTTAAAAAGGTCGATTAATATTTTAGGGGTTTTGACGTTTAATATTTAGCGTAAAACATTCGTGCTTTTATAATAATATAGATATAGATAGATAAATGTGAAAGGTTTGAGGAAGAATTGAACAAAAGAGGAAGTGTTATAATGATTTCCCTTGCCGGGACGTGTTGTTTGGTATTGCTATTGCTCCCTTGTCAGGATTTAAGTATTATATGTGTTCTCCCTTGTTGGGATAGTTGAGCTGATAATTGTACCCTTGCCGGGTTAATTCCTTATGTTGTTTTTCCTTAATGATGCCTCTTCTAGAAAGACTATAAATTATGAAATGCAATCATGTGGCACGCCGACCACTTATGGATTATAAAATGGGATCGTGTGGCACGCCGACCACTTATGAAATATGAAAATGAGATCGTGCGTCACGCCGACCACTTATGAAATATGAAAATGAGATCGTGTAGCACGCCTGTAGCACGCCGTCCACTTATATATACTATGGGATCGTGTGGCACGCCGACCAATTTTATGAGTTGCAGTAGGGATGCAGGCTCATAGTTATTCCCATTGATCTATTTTCATCGTATTTCCCCTGAGCATATCCCTTCCCAATTTATTTGATATTTTCTATTGTTATCTCCGTTGCCCTTATATATATATATATATATATATATATATATATATATATATATATATATATATATATATATATATATATATATATATATATATATATGTATATATGCATCGGTTGTTTTGGTAGGTCCTGTCTAGCCTCGTCACTACTTTGCCGGGGTTAGACGAGGCACTTACCAACACATGGGGTTGATTGTGCTGATTCTACACTCTGCGCTCTTTTTGCGCAGATACAGGTTTCGGACAGCAGCACCAGCAGTAGAGCAAGTGTTAGCACTACGACCATCGTGACACCGAGGTAGCCTTGCAGGCATCCGCAGGACCCGACATCTCTTCTACTTTACTTTTCAGCTTGTTATCTCATGTATTCGAGATAAACAGTTTTATATTTGTTTCAGACAATTATGTGTAGTATTCTTAGAAGTTCGTGAATATTGTGACACCAGTTCTTGGGTAGTATTTTATATTTGGATTTCAGTATTTCTTCTAGTAAAATTTACTAAGTCTTCTGCTAAATTTATTATTCCAGTAATCGTATTATTATTGCTAATTAATTTAAAATAAGTGTTGCTAAAAATGGAAATATTAGTAAGCCTTGGCTTGCCTAGCTCCTATTAGTTGGCGCCATCACGACTCCCGATGGATGAACATTCGGGCAGTGTCAAGTTGGTATCACAGCACTAGGTTACTTGGGTCTCACAATTCACGGACAAGCTCGGTAGAGTCCGAGGGATCGGTACGGAGACGTCTGTATTTATCCCCTAAAGGCTACGGAGTTAGGAAAAGTATCACTTTGTTCATTCTTGTCGTGCGATTCTGTTTCTCAAATATTGATAGTTGTTCTACTCTGTTATTTCGCAGATGGCGAGAACACGTGCATCTTCTTCTTCTGCACAGCAGCCCGAGCCCCCAACAGCAGCTCCCGCGAGGGGCAGGGACCGAGGCCGTGCTAGAGGCCGTGGCAGGGGCAGAGCTCAGCCCCAGGCAGCAGTTCCAGAGGTGGAGCCTCATATTGACTTTTATGAGGAGGTTACAACTCCACCAGCTCCAGTGGGCCCATCTTAGTTCCCAGGAGGAGTGATGTTTTCTTCGGATCTTCAGGATGCTCTTGTCAGCATAGCAAGCTTTATGGACAGTGTTGCTAGAGCGGGATTATTTCCAGTAACACACGCCACTTCTCAGGTTGGATGAGGGGCTTAGACTCTTGCTACGCGTACTCCGGAGCAGGTAGCTCCCCAGATTCAGGTTCCGTTGGTTCCGCACGCAGTGGCAGCTCAGACAGGTATTACAGCTTAGGCCGAAGATGGGACCACCATGTCTTCAGATGCCTTGTGGTGAATTGATCGTTTCTCCAAGCTTTTCACCAGTACTTTTAGTGGTGCTTCATCGGAGGATCCCGAGGATTTTCTATACAGTTATCATGAGATCCTCAGGACTATGGGGATAGTAGAGACCAATGGGGTCGATTTTTGCACTTACAGGCTTGTGGGATCCGCCAAGATTTGGCGGAGGGATTTTTTTTCTATCTAGACCAGCAGGGTTACCAGCTCTGACATGGGATCAGTTTGCAGAGTTATTTTTTGGAGAAGTTTCTCCCCGTCACTCAGTGGGAGGCGCTTCGCAGACAGTTTGAGCATCTTCAGCAAGGCTCCATGACAGTTACACAGTATGAGACCAGATTTATTTGGCACGCCATGCAGTAGTGATACTCCCTACAGATCGGGAGAGGGCCCGGTGGTTCATTAATGAATTGATTTAGCCCATTCGCCTACAGATGGCTGTAGGGGTTGGCAGTGATATTACTTTTCAGGAGGCGGCCAAAGCAGCCCGCCGAGTAGAGATGGCATTGGCTCGAGGAGGTATTCAAGGTTCAGACAAGAGGCCTCGACATTCTGGCAGATTTAGTGGTGCCTTATCTGGAGGTTGGGACTTCCATGACAGAGGTAATCCCCCGAGACCCTTCCAGTCAGCACTCCAGGCTTGACATAGTGCTCCAGGTGGTCGTAGCTCTCAGCCACAACATTCTGACCAGCAGCTCTTCAGCTCACCATCAGCTCCTATCAGTGCACCACCACTTTGGTATTCTCAGCAGCCGAGAGCTTGCTTCACTTGCGGTGACCCGAGTCACATTGCTAGGTATTGCCCTCGAGCTTCCAGCAGTTCACAGCAGAAAGGTCCTCGTCCCATGATTCAGGCAGCAGATGATCCACAGACCGCCCAGCCAGCTAGAGGCGGGGGTAGAGGCCATAGAGGTGGAGGTATGGAGCATATAGGTGGAGCTCAGACAGCCAGAGGTAGGGGTCAGCCCGTAGTAGATCGTCCCAGAGACGCAGTTCAGGGAGGTGGGTGCCAGCCCCGTTATTATGCATTGCCAACCAGGCCGGAGGCCGAGTCATCTGATGCTGTGATTACAGGTACTATGCTGGACTGTGATAGGGGTGCTTCAGTATTATTTGATCCGAGTTCTATTTATTCTTATCTGTCATCCTATTTTGCACCCTATTTGATCATGCCTAGTGAGGCTCTAGGTATTCCTGTATATGTATCCACACCGGTTGGTGATTGTATAGTGGTCGACTGAGTGCACCGTTCCTGTGTTGTGGTATTTGAGGGTCTTGAGACCCGTGTTGACTTATTGCTTTTAGACATGGTGGATTTTGATGTTATATTGGGGATGGACTGGTTGTCCCCGTATCATGCTATCTTGGATTGTCACTTTGGCCTTGCCAGACTTGCCCTGACTTAAGTGGAGAGGAACCCAAGCTCATACCACCCGTAGTGTTATTTCGTATGTCAAGGCTCGGCGTATGGTCGAGAAGGGGTGTTTAGCATATTTGGCGTATGTTCGCAACTCCAGTGCAGAGGTTCCATCTATTGACTCTGTTCCTATTGTTCGAGAGTTTCCCGAGGTTTTTCCTTCAGACTTGCCCGGTTTGCCACCCGACATGTGATTTCTGTATTGATCTAGCTCCTGACACTCAGCCTATTTCTATTCCGCCGTATCGCATGGCCCCACCAAAGTTGAAAGAACAACTTCAGGATTTGCTTGATAAGGGTTTCATTAGACCCAGTGTATCACTTTGGGGTGCACCATTTTTGTTTGTGAAGAAAAATGACGGGTCGGTGAGGATGTGCATTTATTACCAGGAGTTGAACAAGGTGACGATAAAGAACAAGTATCCACTGCCGAGGATTGACGATTTGTTTCACCAGCTCCAGGGTGCCAGAGTGTTTTTGAACTTAGATTTGAGGTCCGGTTATCATCAATTAAGGATTAGGGCGTCTGATGTCCCTAAGACAGCATTTCGTACTCGGTATGGGCATTATGAGTTTTTGGTCATGTCGTTTGGGTTGATGAACCGAGTGTTCAGGCCTTACTTGGATTTATTTGTTATTGTATTCATTGATGATATCTTGGTATACTCCCGCAGTCAGGAGGAGCATGAGCAGCACCTCAGAGTAGTTCTTCAGACTCTGAAGGATAGTCAGTTGTACGCTAAATTCTCAAAATGCGAATTTTTGTTGAGTTCAGTAGCATTCCTTGGTCATGTCGTATTAGCAAAGGGTATTCAGGTGGACCCGAAGAAGATACAGGCAGTCAAAAATTGGCCTCCACTAGCTTTAGCTACAGATATTCGGAGCTTCTTGGGGTTAGCTGGTTACTACAAACATTTTGTGGAGGGATATTCATCCATCGCAGCCCTGATGACTAGATTGATTCAGAATGGCGCCCGGTTTAGGTGGTCAAATGAATGCGAGGCGAGCTTCCAGAAGCTCAAGACAACACTGACTACGGCACCGGTATTGGTCTTGCCCATGGGATCTGGGCCTTATACTGTATATTGTGATGCTTCCCGCATCGTACTTGGCACATTGTTGATGCAGAACGGCAAGGTCATAGCATATGCTTCGAGGCAGTTGAAGATCCACGAGAAGAATTATCCAGTTCATGACCTAGAGTTGGCATCCGTTGTTCATGACTTGAAGATCTGGAGGCATTATTTGTATGGTGTGGCGTTGAGGTGTACACGGATCACAAGAGCCTCCAGTACTTGTTCAAGCAAAAAGAGTTGAATTTGAGATAGCGGAGGTGGTTGGAGTTGATAAAAGATTATGATGTTTCTATTTTATACCACCCAGGGAAGGCCAATGTGGTGGCCGATGCATTGAGTAGAAAGTCTGCCAGCATGAGTAGTCTTGCATATATTCCGGGCAGCCAGAGACCGCTTGCCTTGTATGTTCAGGCCTTGGGCAATAGATTTGTGAGATTGGACATTTCTGAGCCCAGCAGGATGTTAGCTTGCACAATTTCTCGCTCTTCATTGATGGAGTGTATCCGGGAGCGGCAGTTTGATGATCCCCATTTGTGTGTCCTGAGAGACACGCTGCAGAGGGGAGGTGCCAATGATATGGCTTTTGGAGATGATGGCATATTGAGGTTGTAGGGGAGAGTTTGTGTGCCCAATGTTGATGATATTCGAGAGTCGATCTTAGCAGAGGCCCACAGTTCTCGGTATTCTATTCATCTGGGCACCGTGAAGATGTATCAGGATTTGAGACAGTATTATTGGTGGCGTAGAATGAAGAAAGACATTGGTGCATATGTGGCTCGTTGTATAAATTGCCAGCATGTTAAGTGCGAGCATCAGAGGCCCGGTGGATTATTTCAGAGGATTGAGCTTCCTGAGTGGAAGTGGGAGAGAATCACCATGGATTTTGTTACTGGCCTTCCGATGACTCGGAAGAAGTTTGATGCTATATGGGTTATTGTTGATAGGCTGACTAAGTCAGCACATTTCATCCAAGTTGCCACCACTTATTCATCCGAGAGATATGCGGAGATTTATATTAGGGATATCATTCGCCTTCATGGGGTGCCCATATTTATTATTTCAGACCGGGGTCCGCAGTTTACCTCGTATTTCTGGAGGGCAGTGCAGCATGAGTTGGGTACCCAGGTCCATTTGAGTACAACATTTCACCCTTAGATGGACGGTTAGTTCGAGAGGACCATTCAGATTCTTGAGGATATGCTCTGAGCCTGGGTTATTGATTTTGGAGGCTCGTGGGACCAGTTCTTGCCTTTAGCGAAGTTTGCATACAACAACAGCTACCAGTCTAGCATTCAGATAGCTCCTTATGAGGCGTTGTATGGTAGGCGGCTTCGGTCCCCAGTCGGATAGTTTGAGCCTGGAGAGGCTCGGTTATTAGGTACAGAATTTGTGCAGGAGGCTTTGGATAAGGTCAAGATCATTCAGGACAGACTTCGGTCGGGTTAGTCTAGGCAGAAGAGTCTTGCAGATCTTAAGGTCAGGGATGTTTCTTTCATGGTTGGTGAGCGAATATTGCTCCGTGTATCGCCTTTGAAGGGCGTGATGAGGTTTGGGAAGAAGGGCAAGCTTAGCCCTAGGTATATTGGCCCATTTGGGATTCTGGACCGGGTGGGAAATGTGGCTTATAGACTTGAATTGCCGCCTACCTTGTCAGCCGCGCATCCGGATTTTCACGTATCCATGCTCCGGAAGTATCACGGTGATCCCACCCACGTGTTAGATTTCAGCACTGTCCAATTGGAAAAGGATCTTTCATATGAGGAGGAGTCGGTGGCTATTTTAGACCGGCAGGTTCGACTATTGAGGCCGCGAAGTTTTCCTTCAGTGCGTGTTCAGTGGAGAGGTCAGCCTCCCGAGGCATCGACCTAGGAGTCCTAGTCTAATATGCGGAGCCGTTATCCCCATCTATTCCCCGACTCAGGTACTTCTTTCTTTTGTCCGTTCGAGGACGAACTGTTGTTTTAGAGGTGGAGAATGTGACGACCCAAACGGTCATCACTTGTTTTATTAGTCATTTCGAGCTTCCGAGGCTTGTAAACCTCACTATTAGTTTCCTTGATTTGTATGCGCAGTCCGGGTGCGAAGCTGAAAAATATTTATGTTGAAATATATGTGTTATGTGAAAAATTTGAAGAATTTTGATATTAATATTATTAAAGTTGATTTTGGTCAATGATTTAGGTAAAAGAATATCGTTTGACGTGTTTCAAACTAAAAATGAGAGAGATGAAGTTGCCATATTTCGGTGCCTCAATATTCGTGAAGCATAAGATGCTTCTTAGAAAAATTACTCACTGTTTCCAATCATTTTTTTCCACTAACCTTTCTTTTGACTCCTTTCCGTATAAAGTCCATGCATTCACATTATCAACAGAGGGTTTCCCTTGTGTTTATCACATTCATTCACTGACCTCTTTCTAATTAATGAAGTTTCTTAGTTGAGAGTATCAAAACATGGGTTCAGACAACAATGTTCTTGCTGTAAACGAACAAGAATATTGATGTTCTTGCTTTGCCTCTAGTCTCTCTTGTTTACCCTATGTATGCTTCCATTAAGGCAATAGAGACAAAGTCTAGAGCAAATGATCGGAAATGGAGAACTTATTGGGTTCTTTATTCTTTGGTTATTCTCTTTGAGCTTACCTTTTCTAAGGCCATTGAGTAATTCGAACGGTTTTGTGGTGAATTCGAGGGGTAAACCTATACTAGAGGCTTGAGTTGAGTTTGGAGCTTTCGAGGTAAGTGTTTTGTTCTAACTTTGGCTTGAGGAAATAAGATTAGGATGTTATTTACTACCTGCTAATTGTAGAGTACGGTGTATAAGCATAATGACGGTTTTCTTCTTTTTCTTGTCCTTCTTCATAGACTTACAAGACTTTTCAATTATATCATTTGAGATATTATCATCATCCCTTTCCGAATCACTTACCTCTTCTCGTTTAGAGGATGAGGCTTTGAAGGCAAAATTTGAATTGTTTCTAAGATAAGGATTAAGAATTGTGTTATCATAAGTATGAGTATAGACTCAGAAAGACTAAATGGCTGTATATTACGTATATGATGGTGGAAGGTATGTGTTGTATTTTGAAAGTATTGGGACGCTTAAGAAAGTGGACTCAGCTGATGTAGAAATGAATGCGAGGTTTGTAGAGAATGTCACTGCTAGATGATCTGTGTATTCAAAAAAACTTATAAATGGTTTGAGTTCGATCTCATTGTGGCATCATTAGAGTAAAAGTGTTATGAGTTGTTAAGAATGCCTTAATATATGGCTTTGAGCCAAGTTGGAGAGGTTGCTGTTGGTCAGCTGGTTGCATGGTTATGTGCTATATTGGTTCCGTTTTGAGGTATGATTGTTGATCATTTCAGGTTACGGAAATTGAGACGAGGATGGCACGTCTGAAGGAAAATTTCTAAAAAGGTTATATGGTGCTTTCTAAATGTGAGAATATATTGGGATGTTTTGAGCTGCTGTTGATAGAGAATGCTCTGTGCATAAAGAAGGAAAATGGTTGTTTGTATCTATATGAAATCATGTTCTGCGGTGTCAGAGTGCTAATAAGGCACGAGTGGTTCCATTCGTGTAGATTGGGTGAATTGCAGCTGAATAAGAGTGAAAGACTCTCGAGAATGGTTTTATTATGTTCAAGATTTTACATGTAACAGTCAGGTGTCTTAAGTTCTTGTATGTGGCTAGAGACTGTGTTTTCATTAGAAAAGATCAAGATTTGTGGTATTTTATGTTTATAATGGGATTCTACGTATCCGTATTTGGAAGGTAATGGTAACGATTTCAGACTCACAGGAAGTTCTTCAAGGTAAGCATTCTGGAATATCGTATTTCTAGGAAGCATTCGAGAGGGTATTCAGTGGCCTAGGGGTCTTACGTGCGAGTCTCGGTGTGGTAATCTGAGTCGAGGTATTGTGGTGCTACAACAAGGGAGGATATCAAATTTATGATGAGTCATGAAGGAAATGAGATAAATGGAATAGCTTGATAATAAACCAAGTCGGTATGATAAGAATGTGATTTACCCTTTGTATGGGTTCGAGTTAATGAGTCTTACAAGTGTTGTGCATCAAAGCTTTAAGTGTTGATAGTTCTATTAACTTAATCCAGATAGAGGACTTAGTCCTGGCAGTTTAGCTTGTGCAATGGAATTGGAAGAAAGAGCTTTGATGTGTTTTACCGTGGTTTGAAGATGGGCATGTTATCCTAGTGTGGTATGGTCTGTGGGTTATGATATGGAGAATTGAGAATTGCGCGTTTTTTTTCAAGGTTTTGATTCAGTTTATAATGGGAAATCATTAAATTTTTGAGCAGCACGGATAGCTTCGGGTGAGTAAAGAATAGATCTTCAGATGACTAAGGTGATGTAAATTGATGATACGTCAGTAGTATTGCGGCATTTTCTTATTAGATCGACTGCGGATATTTGAGTTTGTTGACGGTACAGGAAATTTTGAACATCTTTCGTGGCATGAATGGATACTTGACGTGTGTTATGTATTTGTACGGCGGAGTGTGGGATCATGCATAGTGATGCATGCGTTATATGTGTTGGAGACTAGAAGTTCTCGTGATCCGACCATGGATGGTTGTAGGTCGTGTGTATCGACATCGTCTAACAGTTGTTGGAACTGGAGGTCTGAGTGGATTTTTTTCTTTGCTTGGTATGTTAAATTCGGGTTATGATATTAGATTGCAGGCAGGTTGTTCCAATGTCAGGTTTTCTAGACTAATGTGTTATGGGTTATGTCGGAAAGGGCCACAGGTTGCGTGGTAAGGTGCATCGAATTATTGTTCTAGCAGAGGTTATATTCCAAGGACCAGCGGACGGTTGGCAAGTATTGCTTTGTTGATTGGTCCTTCAAGGCGTATGTCTGTGCAGAGGTTTCTACCATTGATTCAATTCCGGTATTGAGGGACTTTCCTGATGCGTTTCTTGCGGCCGGGCATGAGGCTAGATGTATTTATTGTAATGAGCAGATTTGGCTCGATGCACATCTCCTTTTGTGTATATATATATGTGTGTGTGGGGGGGTGTGTGGATTGAGTGGCATGCCGCCACAGATATGTTATCTGGATCGGGTTGCGCGCCGCAACAGTGTGAAGTGGAGAATAGTTTTCTATATGTTGCTTTTATGCCTTGCTTTAACATGGGTGTGATGGATTGGTTGGTTTCAGACCTTAATCTCTGCGTAGATGTCTGTGTTGAGACTGGTGGCTTGAGGTGCTTCATCGGTAATAATGTTTAGATTGAATCGCGCATTGTGGCAAGGCCACATGAGGTTATGACCTTCGAGAAGGATTCAGGTACTCTATTTCTATGATGTGAGATGGGATCTCAGTTCTGTGTTGTGACCGTACGGAGGAATTTGAATTACAGCTCTTTCGTGTGAGTCAGTTGTCATGGTTCGAGTGTGTTCAGATCATTTCTTATTGGTGCCTGTGTTGAGCACGTTGTGGCTTAGGCCGGTGTTGAGAGATCATATCACCAGAGTGGCGTGTTGTAGTTGAGATGATCGTTGGAGTCATTAATTAGTACGAGCATATTTTATTTCAGCTTGTTAGAAAGGTAATATCGAGGTTTGTCTCAGAAATCGGTTGTAGTATCAGTTAGAAAGGGAATGGACTCATGAATGGGTAGTCTGAGAGATGGGTTCGCTTTATCGTCTGTTTCAGTTGTCAGTGGCTGTATACGAAAGTGTTGGAATAATACTTTAGCTAAATAAGAGGTTCTCTATTGGTATTGAGTATAGTAGGAAACTGCGGTGGATAGAGACTATAGTTCCGAGTGTTGGAACGTGTGGTATGTTGTATGAATTCACTTGAGGTTGCAGGTGAGGGTTATTACAGCTGGTTCGGGTTGATTCTGAGCATTGATGTGGTTTATGGTTTAGATGGACTGTGAAATTCCGGTTATGTTGTGTTATCGAACCTATGTGAGATAGGGTGTCATGGGATCACCTGAGTATATGCTTGGTAAGGTCACTCAGTTGTTGGGTTGCATCTAGAAAAACTCTTGGTACGCTCGAGGACGAGCGTTTGTTTAAGTTGGGGAGGATATGACGACCCGACCAGTCGTCTTATATGTTACTGCTCCGTTTCCCCATTATTGCGTTGCTTCATGTTTCAATATCAGTATTAGAGTCGATCAGGTGTAATTGAATTGGTTTTGATTGAACATAAGGCACTGTGCCTCTTAGAAGGAAGCTTGTTATGGAAAAGTCAACCGGAAGTTGACTTTTGAGTTAGAAGGCTCGTATGTGATTTCCGTTGTTTTCGTTAGCTTCAGGAGATGATTTGTGACTTAGGAGAGCGATCAGAATTGAATTTGGAGGTCCGGTGTAGAATTAGGCGATTCCGGTTGATAGGTGAGATTTTGATCCGAGGGTTGGAATGGAATTCCGGGAGTTGCAGTAGCTTCATTAGAAGATTTTGGATATGTCTGCAAATTTTCAGGTCATTTGGACGTTGTTTGGTTGGGTTTTTTATTGTATGCGCATTTCTGAAGTTCTTAAGAAATTTTAGCTTGGATTGGAGGTTAATTCATGATTTTACCATTGTTTGATGTGATTTGAGGCCTTGAGCAAGTCCGTAATGTGTTTTGGTACTGGTTGGTGTGATTGGTCGGGGTCCTGGGGGCCTCAGGTGTGTTTCGGGTTGTGATTCCGCTCTTATTCAATATTTCAATGTTGCTTCTTTGGAAATAAAAGGGTACTATATTAAGCACATGATCTACAAATTTGGTTTTGTTTGAACCATTAGATTCGCATCAAAATTTCGGATTCATAGGAAAAAGAATCATCGAATTTGGACATCGTATGAGGAAGTTATGCTCATTTCCGTGCCGAGAAAAGTGCTGGTGCTGTCAAAACCGCTGAAGCAGAAATTGACCGCCGAAGCGGGACAGAAAAAGCAGTCCCAGATAGGCCAAAAATGACCAAATAAGACAAAAAGTCCGCGGAAGTGGAAAAAGGTCCGCATAAGCGGCCTTGTCAGTGTATAAACCGAGAAGTTTAGTATTTCGGGCATATCTTGAGTTCTAGAGCTCCAATTAAGGTGATTTTTGCGGCGTTGTTCTCGGCTCATCAAGGGAGTAAATATCTGAACTTTATTTTGATGTTTATCCATGATTATTTCTGTTGCTTTCAATTTTTTATCCATGTTTGGAGGTTAGAAATTGAGAATTTAGGCCTAGGGATTTGAAAATAAGATTTGGTGATTTGAAAGGTCAAATAAACTCCGATTTTGGTAAATTTTATATGTACAGATTTGTAGAGAGACGAGGAATCCGGTGATGTGATTTTGTAATTTTTTGAGAAGTGAGCCCGGGGCTCGGGTTTTGCTAGTTTCGAGATTTTTGTTATATTTCAATTATTTTCGATTGGGTGTTGTGCCATTAACAGATTATGATATATTGGCACAGATTTTGGTTCGATTTGACGCGCATGGAGGCCAATTTGAGGGGCAAAGGCGTCGCGAGCGAGGAATTTCACCGTTTCGAGGTGAGTAATACTTGGGAATGATATCCTGAGGGTTTGAAACCCCGGATTTGCAAATCCTAGTGCGGTATTGTGGTGACTTGCACGCTGGATCTGAGAGTGTAGTAGAGCAGCGTTTGGGATTTTGACCAAGTCAGTCCCGGTTGTTGGATTTTACCGCTAAATCGTGTATGTTTTTTTGTTATCATTAAGACTTGGGCTCATTTCCATACTTGGGTTTTATTTTTAATTATTTGAAACCAGGTATATCACATAGTGACGCTATATGAGGCGAGACACGCACTCCATGGATAGTGCGGGGTCATATATGTGGGAAACTGTGACTCGGTTCAATCCGAGAGATGAATTATACTATATTGGTGATTTCTTTGCACCCTATATTGATGTTATGTGGGCTTGATGCCATCTTTTAGGCCTTGCGCCGACTTGTAGAATCCTTTTAGGATTGATATTTTTGCTTTATCATGATTTGCATATCATTTGGTTTCAGTCCAAGGATTTAAATACTGTTTTTCAAACTCAGCCATAATTCTATGTTTTGTAAACACAAATGATTCTTAACTGATATTTCGGGTTGACGATCATTATCTTACTTATTTAATGGAAATGTTGGTAACTATTGGCACCGTGTATTTTAATGGAAACGGTGGTAACTATTGGCACCGTGTATTTTAATGGAAGTAGTGGTAACTATTGGCACCATATATTTTAATGGAAACGGTGGTAACTATTGACACCGTGTATTTTAATGAAAACGGTGGTAATTATTGGCACAGTGTATTGAAATGGAAATAGTGGTAACTATTGGCACTGCATGATATTGCGCTTGGGCTGAAGGGGCCCCTCCGGAGTCTGTACACACCCCCAGTGAGCGCCGTCAACGTTAAATCATATGCATGGTTGGCTCGGGCTGCACGCCACAGCGTATTAATGTGCATTACATTGCATTTACTCCTGTTTGTACTACGTGGCATGACATTCAACACTCATATATCATTGGCATACATACTGTTGCTTGCCTTGCCTACCAGATACCCTGGTGTTATATGTTAAGGAGTGTTGGGCTCGAGAGGCTGATGTTGGATATTGTGAGTTGATATTGAGCCCGAGGGGCAGGTTTTCAGACTAATTCCTACTTGTTGAAATTACCTTTGCAATTGTGGAAAAAACATATTTTTAAAGAGATTTTTAAACTGAACTTGGGATTTTCAGAAGGGGTTTTTCACAGTATGTTGGTTTTCTGAAAAAGGGGTTGTTCTGTCTTTATAGCAGTTTGGTGTGCACATATGTATTTTCTTATCGCTCAGATATTAATCTCTCTTATTACCACTGAGTTGGAAGTACCCACTTTACTCCCTGCGCCTTGCGTGCAGTTGCAGGTATTGTCCACCTGGTAGCGGGTTATCAGCAGGACCGAAGGCCTTATTGTGGTAGTTGATCACGATGACCGCCAATGTTTACGGCACTACACTTCATCTTTGTATTTCAGTTTTATCTGGTATATATATATATATATATACATTGTTCGTCCAGTAGTAGTGTCCCTACTCATTAGATGCTCGTGCCTTATGACACCCTGGTCGGGTTGTGTTGGAATAAAATTTCATAGTTAAATGCCATTAATTAGTATTTCCATTCATTTATGTTTAAAAGCTTCTTAAAGAGGATTATGAGTTGTTGGCTGGCCTTGTCTTCACGAGAGGTACCATCACGACCGGGTATAGAATTTGGGTCGTGACACTTATTAGCTATAAATTCATCTCCAAATTAAACTCTTCCTCCAGTATATCATCCTTCTCTTCATACCCCTTCTTCCTAAAAAGTTTAATAATTATATAAATAGAATATCCAAAATATCATTCCAAAGAAACTTCAATTAAAATATATGTTAAGTATATGTAAACTTACCTCTTCGTTAGGATCAATTTTGTCTCAACAAGCTTACTGAATTCATCTCTAATTGATAGAGGAATTTCTTCAGTAATTGGTATTTTAAAAGGGTTATCACCTTTCACAGTAACACGAGATACAAGAGGTTTTTTCTTTTTTGTTGCATTTTCTCTAGGAGAGTTGTCCAAAATCTCTTAAGCTTCGACACCTTCAAAACTTGAATGGATGGGCAAGGAAGAAGTGGTAGCATCTTCATGTCTAGAACGTTTTGGAATAGTTGTTTTTATAGGAAGAATACCTATGGACTCATTAGCAAACTCAGAAGTTATTTTATGTATTTGACAATCAATTTGAGTGTCAGTCATCTGAATTTCATGATCTCGAATCATCATTGATAATGATTTTTTATCAACATTTGAAGCCGGAACATCTTCATTGAAGGACTCTTTAGTCATTTTAGCAGCTGGAATATGTTCATTTCTTCTTTGCTTACAAAGCTCAGCTGTTAATTTATGAGTCTCTAAATCATGCGTTTCCAACCACTTTTCATCATCTGGAGTTCCAACATCAACAAAACCAGATGCTACATAAAAAACGCATTAATATGTAAGAAAATATATAAATAAATTTTTATTTTGTAAATGATTGTATTCCTGTATGTTATGCTGGAAAGTTATTATAATAGAGTTGAGTTTTGTTTGACTTGAGTAAACTTTACGTGATGTCTTCCATGTCTAAGACTTTTCTCCAGTTAATTATACTGGACATAATATACAGGTTCATGTCATCCACTATAATTTTCAGGTACATAGTCTAGTGTGTTTTACCTTATCGTCTTGTATGTTATACAGGGTCAGTTTTCATTCCTTCTGATTCATATCCAGTATAATTTACAGATACGTAGTCTAGTGTATGTTACTTTGTTGTCCTGTATGTTAATTGGGTGAGTTTTCATTCTTTCTGATTCATGTCATCCAGTATAATTTACAGGTTTTATAGTGTGTATTATTTTGTTGTCCGGTATGTTATATTGGGTGAGTTTTAATTCCTTCTAGTTCATGTCATCCAGTATAATATACAGGTAGTCTAGAGTGTCTTACCTTCTTCTCATGTATGTTAAACTGGGTGAGTTTTAATTCCTTCTAGTTCATGTCATACAGTATAATTTACAAGTAATATAGTTTACGAGTCTAAAACTAAGTGTGATACGCACCCGTGACCCCTAAGTAAGCCAATTAATTATAACAATGCATCCAAATAACATAATGCAGACTCGATTGCGCGATTAGAAGTCTAAAATAACATCGACAACAACAAGTTGGATTTAAAGAAATTAAAGCAGTAAAAACAGTATATTTTATATTATACCTTGTTTGATTTCATTTACTGCATCCTACTTCCCTTCAGTATCACCTTCTACATCTTTTTTCACATTTCCAATGTGGTGATTCTGCATAAAAAATTTAAAATAAAATGATATTAGATGTAAAACAACCAAAAGAAAAAAGAAAAAAACAATAAGTACTAGTATACCTCAAACATGTTCTTCTTTATTGAATTAATTGCATTGAACAGCTCAACAAATTTCCTATCAAGATAATTTTTTAAAACCACAAGTTCTTCCTTGTATTCCTTCTTCAATGATGATACTTCTTTTTTCAATTCATCTTGGCCATCTTGGAAAATCTTAAATTGAGTATGCCACTCACTAGGTTTCGTTGACGGGTCAACATAGGCTTCACCTATACCTTCATTTTGGTTATGAATATTCTACACCACCTTCCCACTCTTTTCATTTGCTGTCGTAACATTAATACTATTAGAGACATTGTCCATCATTTGCTTCTCCAAATTATTAGCACAAACACTTTTCTTTTTTGATGTTTCATTAACATCTTTCCTCTGTTTCTTCAAATTATTACTATCTTTTCCCTTCTTCTCCAAAATATTAGAAGATCTCCCTTTCCTTTAAGCATTCTCATTAATCATCATTTTGCACTGACCTTTTAAAGTCTCAGGTGGACGATCAAAAAAATCATTATCTGAAGTAACGTGTATCTGATCAATATTATCCTCAATCTCATTGTCAAGACACATATTTCTTTAAATTCAAATACATACATACAATTTACTAAATTTTAGTATAATATTATATATAGCAAAAGTAAGTCTTAATAGATGACAAACACAAAAAAGAAATTATATTACCTTCTCGGATTGTAAGCCATATAGTTTGTTGTTTAACTCTTCAAATTTCAGCTACCGCGTAACACTCCATCGAAGAATTGACGGAGATATATTTTGACACCTACAAGCAACATAACTATCAAAATTTCCAATACATTCACAGAACTATACTTGAACAACATAAGGGAATCCCGAAATCAAATAATACTGTCGTTGCTTATCCATAATACCTGACATTCTTCTCACTATTTCCTCATATAAATCTATTCCCCATGGATAACTATTGTAATCACCCTTGTCAATCAAGTCCAAGTACTTCTTATCAATATGTTTGGTGCTTTTAATAGAAAAAAGGAATGAATATACAACAAATAGCACTGCTATCTTAATAGCATCTTCATCGGAGTCAAATGCTTTTGTAAAAACACAACCCAGAAGGCTATTTCTAGAAACAAAAGGGTAATCCTTAAAATACTTTGCAATTGAAGTATTATTGTTTTGCCTAACTTCACTACAAAGCTGTACATCACGGGTACATTTAAATCCAGTTACAAAAGCAAATTCTGCCAATCCAAAATGTAGCTTTACCCCATTGATAAAAAACACCATTTGATTTGCTTTCTCTTTTTCTACCTCCTTGGTCAACAAATAATATATTAACTGTGATTGCAATTTTATACTAGGCAAACTCAATAAATAGCCAAAACAAGATGACTTAAAAAGTTCAAGTTGCTTTGCTGACAATTTTGTTTTCAAATTGCTAACAATCTCAAAATGGAAGTTATATCCAAGTATTGGTCTATCACTTGCATTAATCTGCAATAGAATACAAATACATATATAAGTATATTACATGGTAAACATTATACAGAGCATGAATAAATAAAATAATTTATAATATATTTTACCTTTAAATTTGATTTGGAATTTCTTCTCGTATGAGTACTTGATTCAGAATCATTCATCTTTTTTGTATGCTTTATATTATTTTGAGAACTTCTGATTCCTTGATACTTTTGGAACCGCTAATTTCGCATTCCTTAGCACTTTGAGAACGCGTTATTCTGATACTAGCTGACCCAGAGGTATTCGAAGCTGATCTAGAGGTATTTCGTGCTTTAACCGTTTGTGAACGAGTCCCTTCTAAACTAACAACTTTTGTTCCACTTGCTGATGATTATATAGCAATTGCATGTGCACTAGGAGCATCTTCCATATAAGATTCTGCCATTGTAATAGAATAATTTTCATTCTCCTTAACAATATTAGAAAAATCTGATGGCACTGATATTCGATGAATAGGGTTTTTACGGTTGAGAGACTACTTTCTACCCATAAAACGTCAATTGTTTGAAATTAAGCTTGACATTTCAAAAAAAAAATCTCAAGAGCAAGCGACTAAACCCTAAATATGGTCATTTGGAAATTGGAGGGACGCTTTAGGCGTAAAATAGGTTTTTTGGAAATTGGAATAATTATATTAATAAAAATATAATTTTTTTATGACACATCTCCCAATGTATATTTGTGGTATAAAACATATAAATAACTGCAAAAAAATTTTTATTACAAAATATTATGGCACTTGTATGTAACGTAGTTAAAATAGATATTCCATAATAATATAAATCGATGTGTATAATAGAATAAAAACAATAAATTGCTTAATATAATTTATTATGTTAGGATTGGACACTTCCATTACAAATTACGGGATAATATACTATTGGATGGTATGCATACATTAGAATATACATGTAACGACCCGACTCGCTGTCTTTTGTATTCCAGCCCTGTTATTCACGTACTATGCTTCCCCATGTGTTGATATATGTGTTTGGTGAGTTTGGAGTGTGTTGGGTTGATTTTGGTTAGAAATGAGACCAATAGTCTCTTTAAGGAAAGCTTGAGATGGAAAAGTTAACCGGACGTTGACTTGTGAGTTAGAGGGTTTGGAATGAATTTCCAGTGATACAACTAGATTCGGATGATGATTTGTGACTTGGGAGTGAAAACTGAATTGAATTCGGAGGTCCGATGTAGAACTAGGCTTGAATTGGCTAAGTGGAGTTTCGGCGAATTTTCAATTGATAGGTGAGAATTTGATCTGGAGGTCGGAATGGAATTCCAAGAGTTTTAGTAGCTTTGTTAAGTGATTTTGGATATGTCTGCAAATGTTTAGGTCATTCAGATATCGTTTGGTTGGATTTTGGATCGAATGCGAATTTGGAAAAGTTCTAGTTTACCTTAGAATGAAATTCAATGATTTTGGTGATTTTTGTTGTTAAAGATAGCGTTTTTATATCCCGAGCAAGTTTGAATGAGGCAATAGGTTTTGGTTGCCCTTTTGGTTGAGGTCCCGAGGGCCTCGTGATGGTTTCGGATGGTTGAACGAGGAGTTTGGAGGTTGAATAGTGTTGCATAAATGCAACAACAACTGCAGGCTCATTTCGGCCTTCGCATTCGCGAGGAAGCCCCGTGTTCACGTAGTCTGGGTCCCTTTGGCCTTCGCGTTCGCAGATGAGGGGCGCGTTCGCGTAGGGTATTGGTCGTGTGAAGGGGGTCCCAGGGCTATTTCCCTTCGCGTTCGCGGCTAGGGACCGCATTCGCGATGAAGGAGGTGACACTGGGGTACGCGTTTGTGGTTGGGCACCGCGTTCGTGAAGAAGTTATTTTTCCCAGTGTTTAAATGGCCATCGCGGACGCGACTTGGCCACGCGTTCGCGTAAGAGGGGGCGTCAGGGCAGTTAAGTTATTTCATCCGCGAGGAAGGGCCAAATTTCTTCCATTTTTGCAATACCTTGAGAGGTCATTGACGTATTTTGAAGGGGATTTCAACGGGAAGTGATTGGAGGTAAGTCTTGTGGTCTTAATACATCATTTTATTGAAGAATTAACCATTAATTCTCTAAAATTGGGTGTAAAAGTTGATGAACTAGGGCTTGAAATTTCAAATGAAAATTAGGGATTTGGAGGAGCAATTGGACTCCGATTTTGATGAATTTTATATGTACGGACTCGTGGCGAGACGAGGATTCTGAAAATGCAAATTTTGTAATTTTTTGAGAAGTGGGCCCGGGGCTCGGGTTTTGCCAATTTCGTGTTTTTGGATGTATTTCGGAGTTATTTCGATTGGGCTATATTCCATTAGCCTATTTTGATGTATTCATATCGGATTTGATCAGATTTAGCATCCGTGGAGGTTGATTCTCGTGGGAAAGGCATTGCGAGCTAGTTTGCGGCCGGCTTGAGGTGAGTACTGGGTATAGATGATGACCTGAGGGTGTGAAACCCCGATATATCACATTGTGACGCTTTTACTAGGCTGGATACACACTCCATGGTTAGTGCGGGGTGGCATATGTTGAATATCATGACTCGGTCCAATCCGAGGGATAGATTATACTATGTTGGGGAATGCTTCGCATACTATATTGATGATATCTGGGCTTGATGCCATGTTTGGGGCCTTGTGCCGACGTGTAGGATAATTCATGGATCGTTATCTAAGAATTGTCATGATTTTCATATTATTTGAAATCAGTCCAGGTTGAATACTAAACTCGGCCATATTTATACATTTTGAAAACTTAAATACTTTATAAATGATATTTTGGGGTGACGAGCACTATCTCACTATTTTTGGACTGTATATGTATTTTAAATGGAAACAGTAGTAACTAAGGACACTGTGTATTTTAGATGTGAACGGTGGTAACTAAGGACACTGTGTATTTTAAATGGAAATGGTGGTAACTAAGGACACTATATTGTAATGGAAACGGTGGTAGCTAAGGACATCGGGTATTGTAATGGAAACGGTGTTAACTAAGGACACCGTGTATTGTGATGGAAACAGTGGTAACTATTGGCACTGTATGATATGGCGCTTGGGCTGTAGGAGCCCCTACAAAGTCTGAACCCCCACAGTGAGCGCGAGTACCCATATGGATCAGGCTGCACGTTCCGCAGCGTTCATGCATCGCATTGCATCCCATGCATTTATTTATTGTTGCTTTTTCTGTATATCTTTGAGACTGGTACTGTATAGAACTACTAGATAGCTTCATTTTGTGTTATTTCGTGTTTTCTTACTTTCGGGTTTTTATAAATGCTTATTACTCGCTGAGGTGGTAGACTCACCCCATACTCCCTGCACCTTGTGTGCAGATCCAGGTACCTAAGGGCAGAGTTGATCATTTTAGCTGCTTTCCAGGGTATTATCCGGAGCTTGTCGAGGCAGCTTCAAGGCGTCTGCAGGATCCGACTCTCCATTTTATTTCCTTTATTTTTTGTTATTTCCGCATACTCAGATTATAAGATATTTTGGCATTTATTATGCTATTCTGGTAGAGGCTCTTGACTCGTGACCCCCAGATCTATGGAAGGATATTGTGTATTAGATGTTGGGATATTTTATAATGAACTACTAAAATATTTCGGATTCTTTTCGCTGTAAATGATTTTTGAAATAAGGATGTGAGCTCGTAGCTCGGAATATTGGGTGAATAGTCGGGCTTACCTAGCAATTTGATGGACGCCATCACGACCGGGATTGGGGTCGTGACATGTTGGTATCAGAGCCTAGGTTTACTAGGCCTCACGAGTCATGAGCTGGTTTAGTAGAGTCTTGTTTATGGGTGTGTCGTGCACCACACTTATAAGCAGGAAGCTACAGAACCTTTAGGAAACACTCCACTTTCTTGAAATCTTATCGTGCGTACTTGATTCACCTTGAAAGAGTAACCTTTGAAATTCCTTTCAAGTGTTTGCATGCACGTATGAGCGCTTGGTATTATATGTACTTCGATGGCTTGTGATTCCCCGATCGAGGGGCGAGATGCAATCTTCATGAGGATTATGTTGGTCCAATTGGGAGGAGAGGCCAGATATTTATTGTCTATAGCTGGAGCACCAAGGTGCTGACTGCGCGAGCTGATGTTATGAGCTTATTGGTTCGGTATTGTCCCTAATTGTGGTAATGGTGGCTGGATAGCTTCATGATGAGTACGTTGGTTCCGTGTGACGAGTCTGTATGACTTGATAGTCTCGAAGAAGGTCTTCTAGTTGATAAACGAACCATTAAGCGTTTGATTTCCATTGCGATCGGATGTGTTGCCCCGAGTTATAGGTGCGTGAAGAATCTTTTTGAGTCTTTAGCTGGGAGTGGACTAGATTGCATGCTGCGGTATGGGTTAAGATTCAAGAAGACTAAGTGATCGTATGAGGTATATGACGGTGGATGATATACCGAAATATTATATTGAAAGAAGCAGGTGGGTTATCTCCTACAAAGTGTTCGGAAGTGGTACGATCCTTATGTGAATGTTAGAAGATCTCATGTGTAATTGAAACGTATACCCAATGTGCTACGATTCGAACAGGTGCAACGCATGTTCATGTGTCAATTTTGATAATATTATACATATAGTATTGTGAGTTAGTGTTGTTGATATACAACGTGATGCTTTGTCAAGTCGTGGATGTGTAGTAAGGATGGTTTGGGTGATTCTCTGGCAGATGGATAGGCTCAATTACAAAGGAAAACTCTGCCGAATTGTTTTTTGGAAACTTGGGACTTAATAGAAATTTTGTCGCCTTAAGGGTGGGCTTAACGGTTGTGTGAATGAATGCAAGAATTTCAGAAGAGTTAGAACTTCCGATGATCCGTGTTTCCTCAAGCTTATAGGAATGTGAGCCTAATCTAACCATGGTATTATGATAGCAATAGAGTACATGTGTTGTGAAGTGTATGGCTTCGAGCTAAGATGGGGAGGTTGTTGTGGATGAGCTGATTGAACTGTTATGTACTGTGTTAATTTCGATTCGATACATGCGAGTGAATTAGTTCTGGTTGCAGAAAGTGAGCCGAGGGTAGTAACGAGTGAAGCGAAATTTTTCCAAAGGTTATATGGTGCTTCGTATGTGTGGGAAAATAAGAGAATGTCTTGAGTTGACGATAAGGGATGCTTAGTGTTAAGAGAAGGAAGTTGCTTGGTTGTATCGGAATGAGATCGCGTCCTGTGGTGTGGAGTGCTGATAAGGCACGAGTGGTTCGATTCATTAAATCAAGTGAATTGCAGTGTATATATGAGTGGACGACTTTTGAGAATGGTTTTGATATGTTCAAGGGACTATATGTATCACTTAGGTGTTAAGGTTGGGTATGTGAGCGAGTCAGTGGTTTCATTAAAACAGGTAAAGACTTGTGCTATTTTATGTTGATTACGAGAATTCTATGTATCATTATTAGGGAAGTAATGGCAACTAATTCAGAGTCGCAGGAAGTTCTTCGGGTAAGGTACTCTGAGATGTGGTATTTCTGAGGACGTTTGAGGAAGTATTAAGTGGCCTATGGGTCTTAGACAGTGCGGTCTGGTGTTTGGGTTTCGTATAGTGAGCCTGGATCGAGGCGTTGTGGGGCTACAGCAAGAGGGTACATCAAGTTAAAAATGAATCAAGGGGAATCTAGAAAAATAAAGTAACTTGTTAGGGGATAGAATCGGTATGGTAAGGACATGATTAATCGTTGGTATGTGTTCGAGGTAATGAGCTCTTATATGCGTTGGGCAGTGAAGCTTCTAAGTACTAAAAGTCTGCTTAGCTTGGTTTAGGTAGAGGGATTCCTTCCTTGGCGGTTTAACTTGTGCAAATAGAATTGGGAGGGAATTCATGTTGAGTTTATCATGGGTTAGAGATGTATGTTTTCTATGAACTTGCGAAGCATGGAGTGTAAAATAATTTTCTTCCTCTAAATGGGATCAATGAAAGTTCTAGACTAGTTGAGTGCGTCGATGTATGCGGCGCAGAAGGGAGATGAAAGTTCTCATGTTATCCTTGGAGGATCTGGTATATGCGGTATGTTGTAAAGGACCTAGATGGGCATGTGCTAGGTTTCAGTTTTGTTCTGAAAGGTATGGTGGATTTTTCTATGTCCTAAATAGCGAGTAGCTTCAAGTAACCAAGGAAATGTCATTGTTAATTTGACGTGACTTGGCGATAGCATATGTCTCAGAAATGGTTAATCCCAAAAATGATACATCAATGGTGTTACGACACTTTCTTATGAGATCGATTGCTGATACCCGAGTTGTGTGATGGCACAAGGGAGTTTTGAATAACTCTCATTGAATAATTGGACACTCGAGGTGTAATCTGTATTCGTATTTGGGTTCAGGTTCAGTGATTTGTGTGCTATGGTTAGTTGGAGACTGGGAGTTCTCCCGTTCAGTCTATGTAGTGGTTATGGATCATGTGTGTTGTGTTGGTACTGTCAACGGCTATTGGGAGTTTGGAATTTGGGTGGATCTTTCCTTGATTTGTATATTAAATTCTGGATACGACATGGGAATGTAGAGTTATTCTCTCAGTGTAAGATTATTCTAAACGATTGTGCTACGAGTCATGTTGGGAAATGTCGTAGGTTGCGTGGCGAAGTGTATCAGACTATGTTCTAGCTGATTGGTTGTGTTCCAAAGACCAGCGGACGACTAGGAGGGATTGTGTTCCTTGATTGGGCCTTCGAGGTGGATGTCAGCATAGAGGATTATACCATTATTTCGGTTCCTGTATTGAGGGTCCTTTCACATACGTCCTGGTGGCCGGGCATGTCTTCGTGCGAGACTGTGGATTTCAGTAATTATTTTGTGCTGGGCACCAAATCGCGCGGCTCCGTCATGAGTCATAGTACTGGAAGTGGAATCTTGTAGCTTACAGTGCTAAATAGATATCTTTATGCACGCAGTTCGCTTACGACCGATATTGATATTTTGTTATTATGAGCAAATTTGGCTCGATGTACACCTCCCTATGTGAGGTAGTTGTGTGGATTGGGTGGCACGTTGCCATGAGTATGTTATTAGGATCGGGTTGCGCGCCGCAATAGTGTGATGTCGAGAATAGCTTTCCATGTGTTGCCTTGTATTCCTTGCTTCCTGGCTTTTGGGGTAAGTCCATATTGAGAATCGCTTGGCGGATAGTTTATCGGTTGTTTCCTTTCAGGATCGAATGGTGTATGTTACTTGTTTCATCGTGAGTGTGATGGGTGCTTTCGATTTCAGGAATCGATCTGTGCATGGCTGTCTACTTTGAGCATGGTAACATGAGGTGGTTCATGTGTAATAACGTTGGGATAGGATCGCGCGTTGTGGCGAGGCCACGTGAAGTTATGACCTCTAGAGGAGGATTCAGATACTTTATTCTTATGATTGAGACGGGGTCTCAGCTTGGTTTCGTAAAGGTATTGATGAGCTTGAGGTATAACTCTTTCGGTTGAGTCATTTTCCCTTATTTGGGTATGTTTAGATTGTTTCTTGTTGGCGCGTGTACTATGCAATTGTAGCTTAGGCCTGTATTGAGGTATCATAGCACCAGAGGTGGTGTGTTAGATTCGACGTGAGCATTGGGGTCATTAATAAATATGAACGGATTTGATTTCAGCTGGTTAAAGGATAATATCGAGGTGTGGCCTGAAAATCTGTTGTGGTAATAGTCAATATGGAAGTGACTTCAAGAATGGTTGATCTGAAGAACTGCTATAGTTCGTTGCGTGTTTTAGTTATCATTGGCAGTATGCGAGAGTGTTGGAATGTGTGGTACATTGTATGAATTCCCCTGAGGTTTCAGGGTGGGTTATTACAAGTGGTTCGGGTTAATTCTGAGGATAGATGTGAGGTTTTGATCTTGTATATGATTTCGGAAAGTGCAGTGAGGTTCTGCAGTTTATGGGCCAGATGTATGGTGAAATTTCAACTATGTTGCGTTATCGGCACCTATGTGAGTTAGGATGATGTGGGATAACCTTGGGTATATGCTTGGTAAGGTCAGTCAGTTACTGGGTTGCTTCTAGTACAGCTGTGGGTACGCTCGAGGACGAGCGTTTGTTTAAGTTGGGGAGGATGTGACGACCCGACTCATCGTCCTTTGTATAATAGCCCCATTATTCCCGTACTATGATTCCTCGTGTGTTGATATATGTGTTTGGTGAGTTTTTATTGTGTTGGGTTGAATTTGATTGGAAATGAGACCAATAATCTCTTTAAGGAAAACTTAAGATGGAAAAGTCAACAGGATGTTGACTTGTGAGTTAGAGGGTTTAGAATGGATTTCCGGTTATTCAACTAGTTTCGGATGGTGATTTGTGACTTGGGAGAGAAAACAGAATTGAATTTGGAGGTACGGTGTAGAATTAGGCTTAAATTGGCTAAGTGGAGTTTCGACGAACTTCCGGTTGATAGGTGAGATTTTGATCCGGGGGTCGGAATGGAATTTCGAGAGTTGCATTAGCTTCTTTAGGTGATTTTGGATATGTCTGCAAAGTTTTAGGTCATTCGGACGTCGTTTGGTTGGGTTTTGGATCGAATGCGAATTAGGAAAAGTTCTAGTTTACCTTAGAATGAAATTCAATGATTTTGGTGATTTTTGTTGTTAAAGATATTGTTTTTATAGCCCGAGCAAGTTTGAATGAGGTAATAGGCTATGGTTGTGCTTATGGTTGAGATCCCGAGGGCATCGTGATGGTTTCAGATGGTTAGACGAGGAGTTTGGAGGTTGAATAGTGCTGCAGAAATGCAGTAGCTGCTGTAGGCTCATTTCGGCCTTCGCGTTCTCGAGACAGTCCCGTGTTTGCGTAGTCTGGGTCCCTTTCGCCTTCGCCTTCGCGCATGCGGGGCGCGTTCATGTAGGGTATTGATCATGTGAAGGGGGTCCCAGGGCTATTGACCTTCGCGTTTCGCGGCTAGGGACCGTGTTCGCTATGAAGGAGGATTCAGTGGTGTGCGCGTTCGTGGTTGGGCACTGCATTCGTGAAGAAGTAGTTTTTCCCAGTGTTTAAATGGCCATCGCGGACGCGACTTGGTCACGCGTTCGCATAAGAGGTGGCGTCTGGGAAGTTAAGTTATTTCATCCGCGAGCAAGGGCCATATTTCCTCCATTTTTACAATACCTTGAGAGGTCATTGACGGATATTGAAGGGTATTTCAACGGGAAGTGATTTGAGGTAAGTCTCGTGGTCTTAATACGTCATTTTATTGAAGAATCAACCATTAATTCTCTGAAATTGGATGTAAAAATTGATGAACTAGGGCTTGAAATTTCAAATGAAAATTGGGGATTTGGAGGAGAAATTAGACTCCGATTTTGATGAACTTTATATCTACGGACTCGTGGCAAGACGAGGATTCTGAAAAATATAAATTTCGTAATTTTTCGAGAAGTTGTCCCGGGGCTCGGGTTTTTCCAACTTCGTGTTTTTGGATGTATTTTGAGTTCTTTCGATTGGGCTATGTTCCATTAGCCTATTTTGATGTATTCCTATTGGCTTTGATCATATTTGGCATCCGCGGAGGTTGATTCTCGAGGGAAAGGCATTAAGAGCTAGTTTGTGGCCGGGTTGAGGTGAGTAATGGGTGTAGATGATGACCTGAGGGTTTGAAACCCCGGTATATCACATTGTGACGCTATTATGAGGCTGGACACGCACTCCATGGTTAGTGCGGGGTCGTATATGTTGAATATTGTGACTCGGTCCAATCCGAGGGATAGATTGTAATATGTTGGGGAATGCTTTGCATATTATATTGATGATATCTGGGCTTGATGCCATGTTTGGGGCCTTGTGCCGACTTGTAGGATCATTCAGGGATCGTTATCTAAGAATTGTCGTGATTTGCATATTATTTGAAATCAATCCAGGTTTGAATACTATTTTTGCAAACTCAGCCATATTTATACGTTTTGAAAACTCAAATGCTTTTTGAATGATATTTTAGGCTGACGAGCACTATCTCACTATTTTTGGAATGTATATGTATTTTAAATGGAAATGGTGGTAACTAAGGACACCGTGTATTTTAGATGTGAACAGTGGTAACTAAGGACACCGTGTATTTCAAATGGAAACGGTGGTAACTAAGGACACCGTGTATTGTAATGGAAATGGTGGTATCTAACGACATCATGTATTGTAATGGAAACGGTGGTAACTAAGGACACCGTGTATTGTGATGGAAACAGTGGTAACTATTGGCACTGTATGATATGGCGCTTGGGTTGTATGAGACCCTCCAGAGTCTGAACCCCCACAGTGAGCGCGGGTACCCATATGGATTGGGCTGCACGTTAGTGTTCATGCATTGCATTGCATCCCATCATTTATTTACTGTTGCTTATTCTGTATATCTCTAAGACTGGTACTGTATAGAAGTGCTAGATAGCTTCATTTTGTGTTATTTCGTGTTTTCTTACTTTCGGGTTTTTATACATGCTTATTAGTCGCTGAGTTGGTAGATTCACCCCATATTCCCTGCACCTTGTTTGCAGATCCAGGTACCGCAGGGCAAAGTTGATCACTTTAGCTGCTTTCCAGAGTATTATCCAGAGCTTTTTGAGGTAGTTGCATAGCGTCCGCAGGACCCGACTCTCCATTATATTTCCTGTATTTTTTTGTTATTTCCGCATACTCAGATTATAAGATATTTTGGCATTTATTACGCTATTCTGGTAGAGGCTCTTGACTCGTGACCCCCAGATCTATGGAAGGATATTGTGTATTAGATGTTGGAATACTTTCTATTAAACTGCTAAAATATTTCGGATTCTTTTCGTTGTACATGATTTGTGAAATAAGGATGTGAGCTCATAGCTCGGAATATTGGGTGAATGGTCGGGGCTTGCCTTGCAATGTGCTGGGTGCCATCACGACCGGGTTTGGGGTCGTGAATATATAAGAGAAATTCGTGCTAGGCTTTGTTGAATGACTCGGCGTTAAAAAACAATATAAAGTCTATTATAATAGATTACTAAAAAGTTGTTGAAATCCAAACTACTATCCATATAATATAGTAGAATCCTATGAAATGACAGAAAATATAATTATTACTCTGACACAACTCCCTACGTATTTTATAGGGAGTAATCAAAATTGGACGAATTTAGGGTGAAATAATTAGATTATTCACGTCCGGTATTAAATACAGGACGTAGTTGTTTTAACATATACATCTCCAGTATAATCTACAGGAAACAAAATATAAAATTATTTAATTATACCAATGTAGGGTTAAAAATTTTGGATTATTCCACTCCAGTAATATCTACATGACATAATGATTTTGCAATATATATCTCCAGTGTAATATATAGGAGACTAAATATTAAATTATTTAATTCTGGTAAATTATCCTAATTACCGAGTTCCCACTATTATCCAATTATCCATTATAATATACTGGCTTATATCACTTCATCAGTTGTATTTCCACCATATTTTATAGCGAGTAATCAAAAGTGAAAGAATTTAGGGTGAAATAATTAGATTATTCACCTCCAGTATTAAATACATGACGTAGTTGTTTAAACATATACACCTCCAGTATAATCTACATGAAATAAATTATAAAATTATTTAATTGAACCAATATAGGGTTAAAAATTTTGGATTATTCCAGTCCAGTAATATCTACATGACATAGTGGTTTTGCAATATAGATCTCCAGTGTAATATACAGGAAACTAAATATTAAATTATTTAATTCAGGTAAATTGTCCTAATTACCGAGTTTCCACTATATTCCCATTATCCATTATAATATACTGGTTTATATCACTTCATCAGTTGTATTCCACCATATTTTATGTAGGAAATAATCAAAATTGGACGAATTTAGTGTCAAATAATTACGATTATTCACGTCCAGTATTAAATACAAGACGTAGTGGTTTATTTAAACATGTACACCTCCAGTATAATGTACATGTATTAAAATATAAAATTATTTATTTTCTCTCTATTGTTCTAGATATTATTTTCAACTTCTCAATTATAATATACTGGCTTATATGCCTTCATAAATAGTATTTCCAGTAAAATTTACTGGAGATTATGCTTTCACAAGAAATATCTCCAGCATGTTTTACAGGAAGCAACTAAAATAAGAACTCCAATTCTATAAACTTTACTGGATGATATGCTTTCACATATTAGATTCTGCAACATAATATACATCAAGCAAAATATTTTAAAATTCAAACTACAAAATCTGCATTTATATCAAAAAATTAATAATATTTAACATAATTCAAAAATTATGTTTATGAAGTTATTTACAATTCAAAATTGCAATAATTTAAAGGATATTTACAAAAGTTATTTCCTTCATTTCCATAATCATCACCAACCATCTCTGGAGGACTTTCATACCCGGATTTGTGTTTCCATTCTGCCTGCGCCCACAAACTAAAACGAAGATACTGACGATAGTATTTGATTGTATTGGGCACAATTGCCATAACATCTTTGCCCTGCATCAACATTTCAACAAACCTTATAACAAATGCACCACAACTTGTGTTTCCTAACTGTTTTGGTGATTCTATCCACTGAAGAACAAATGGTTTATACTCATGACTAAATGTAGGATGCAAGTCACCAAATTTATAATACTCCAAAACTATAGAAATAAATTCTTGATATTGATGAAGCTGCTTCTTTATGACTTCATACTCATATCCTTTGTACACAGAATCATACACATTAATGGTCTTCTCATTCAAGTCCAATACTCCCAAGTAATAATGAGTGCAACAATTCAAGGAAACTTTACCATGTATAATTGGTGCAGGAATTCGATTCGGAAAGAAAAATTTATCAACTGATGACCATGGAATCCCACACCTACGATTCTTACCCAATACGTACTGAATAAGACCAAATCCCATTCCTTGATTCCAAAATTCAAATTCAGTAAATTTTTCTGGACATTTATGCCAGTCACTATATGCAAATTCTAAACAATCACTAAAGTCCACATCTGTTGTTTTTGAAGGAAATGGACACTCATTGATGTGATATATATGCTTCTTCCTCAAAAAATACATTGACACATCTATGTGCTGAATATAAAAAAAATGTATCAAAGTAATATTAAAGAAAATCAAAAGTTCACAACGTAAAAGATATATACATACCGCATCAGTTAATGTATAGTTATCTTCAACAATCTCTTTAAAGAACATTCTTGATCTCAGTTTCTCATTGTAAAGTTGATATGGCTTTCCTTCCAGTACAGTATCTTCTTTGTAAATATCGGTTACATTCCTAATAAAACAAGGACAAATCAAATATGAAAAAAGTGAAATTTTAATAACATATATATCAATTAAAAATTCAATAAACTAAATATCAAAACTCAATTTGGTAGACGACCTCTTCTCTTGTTCTCCTTTAAATATGCTTCAAAATTATTGTCAGCACGTTTGATTGTTTTTCAATAATGCCAGCAACATCTTCGAACATATTTTGGATTCCAATTCAGACCTTTACAAGTTCCCTTACATGGAGATTATAAATGCCAACTGGAGTTCAGAAATCTTTTTCATCTACCAAGCAATTCTTCTTCTGCATTCACACTTTGTGCAATCTATGGTACTTCTGCTCTTGCCGCTTCTTTTCCTTTACAGGAAGAAAAATTTTCTTTTTCCTTCTCACCTTGTTCTTTATTATCATCCAATTGAGAAACAGACGTAGCAACTTTAATAGGAATCATAAAATCCCTCATTCACATTTGAATATAAAACAATATTTTTATCACAATCATTTTCTTGTATATCAGCAGAAACAGGTTGTTCAGCAGGGGTGCGATCAATAGTAGGTTTAGGATCATTTGATATATTTGATTGAGACAAAATATTAAAACTGGGGCGCGAATCCACAGAACTCCTCTTTCGTTTCCTAATGTACAATTTTTCCTGTATAAAAAAAAAGCAAAAAAGAAGCGGAAAGATTATTAGAACTGAAAAAATATTGAAATGAAATAAATTATATAGATCCAGTATAATATACTATACAAAACAGTCTGCAGATGCTACTTTCCCAGCATAATATATTGGACAATAGCTTAAACTCATTAGAATTCCAGTAAAATATACATGAATCAAAGAAAACTCATACATAATATAATTATCCTCCGGTATAACATACTGGAAAGCAAAAAAAATCAAATATTTTTTCAAGATTCTAATAACAGAAGAACAAAGAAATTATAACTCAAAAAAGGAATTGAAAAATAAAACAAAATTCTACTATAAAAAGAACTAATCAAGTATAACATAAAATAGAAAAAACTTAGACACAGGAAATAACAAAACTGCGCAAACTAACCTACTGAATCTTTTCTATAATTTCATTAACAACAAGAGGTGGTTTTTCTTTTAACTCTTTCAACATTATCTTTATTTTATTTGATGCACATTTCAGAAAGATTTGCCAGACCAGTCTCAGCTTCTCTTTCCTTTGCTCTAAATGCTACATTCATATTTACTAAGGGAATAACTTGTTCCACTTCAGGTGAATCCAAAATTATATTTCCTTTTTCAATATCACGAAAAATGGCTTGAACATCTGTAGCTCTTGTTAGAGCATCTGTTGCACTTCTCTGAGAGACTCCAATTATATTATTTTGCACAATATTTTGACAACACTGTGGCGACCATCTTTCTGTCGGATCATTTATTTTTCTAATTAACGAAACAATATAGCTACCAGCTGTAAGATCAGTCTCATCTGCACCACAATTTGATATTGCTTCATTACAAATAGAACCTTTCATTACATATGCACCACTTGGTCCACCTTGATCACTGCATTTATTATTTTGTGCATCTTGGAGCTATTCAATATCCATTCCCTGGTATCTTTGATGACACATCTCCAAAATTTTCCTTATTATCTTGACTGCAGTGTGGTGTTAATATTTTATATGTCCCATCAGCTCTTTTTTGCCAGATAGCATCAGCATCAGTACCAGTTGACTGAACTTGACCAGGGGCACTACATTCTACTCTTACTTCATCAGAAGGATTTTTCTCTGAATTTGCATCATTTGCTGCTAGTTCATTAATAGCTTCATGCGGGATCGATGCAACATCTATGGATGATGGAATTAATAATACAACTGTGGTATTTTCCAAAATCTTTTCAGTAGAATGTGGTGTAGAAATTTCTTGCTTCCCATCAACTGTTTTAGCAATCAAACTTTCTGTTCCTGCTGTAAGAACTGGTTCAATTGCATAACATTTTGCCCGCAATTTATCACAAGGATCTTGCAACAAAATTCCAGTACCTGGTACAGCTTCTTCATTAACTTTTGCTGCATCAACTGAATCAATATCCATAGGGAATGGAATTGAATCAACATGTGCTTGACCTTCATTGTCACTATCCTTATTGCACAGTTGATCATGTTCCAGTAACTCACCATCTCCCTCTTTCTCATTTTGTTCGTCTCCCGACATATTAGAAACATATCTATCAAAACAATTTCTTTGGTCATCATTTTTTTCATTACTTTCATTTTCCTCATGCTTTTCCTTGCTTTCCTTATTCTCTTCAGCACTTTCATCTACCTAATGCTTTTCATCGCCTTTTACACTGCTTTCCTCATTATCTTCTTTGCTTTCATCATGATTTTTTAAGTCTTTAATAAACTTTAGAACAAAATCAAGCTTGTCATTCATTTTCTACATTAATGAGTACAATATAATTATTGTAGAAAAAAAACCAATATTAAGATAAATTTCCAAACTAGTTAATTACCTTTACAGGGCTCTTAACATACGTCTTCAACTTTTTCTGATTATCACTAAATTTTGTTTTCATCTCTATTTTAGTTTATAATTATCTGCACGTACAATCTCTTCAACTTTTCCAGATACCTATTGAAAATAAAAGAAAAATGGCAAGAATTAGAGAATCATAACACATAAACATTCTTATCCAGTGTAAAACAATTCAATAAACGGTAGAATATAATTTTTTAGAGTAAGACTCGACAATTCAATCCTAATTATCTAGTATACGATTGTAGAAATTAATGAAAAGCAAGACTAAGTAATTTCAAATAAACTACGACTTACATTGACAATTTCGCTAACACTAACTTTTGCTTAAGATTGGTGAAGATATGATTGATTCACCTTGAAAAGCTTAAAATCCTATTAATTAATCAGAAGTGTAAATAGTTAGATTAAACTATAATATATAAACACAAGTATATATTAAATATTCACATATTATTAACTTACAGATGTTTTGTTAAAGAAATCATCGTTAAGAGTGGTATATTTTGGACATCCAACGCTGGAGTAAGACAACATTCTTATTGGCCCCTGATCCTCATATTTTGAATATTGACGGAAATCATTAAAGACATCCATTGTCCATACATTAAACAAAAATGGGAATCCCAATGACGTATAAGATGAGATCCTACCAACAGTTCTCTTTTTCACTGACTCAGTTCTTAAAAGATGAGACAAAGTGTCGATTAGTTCTTCAAAGCAAAGAGTGCCCCATGGAAAAGAAGCACAAAGTACTAGGTCATCTATAATTTTCATACTACGTTCACATATATTTATGCTCATGTCTTTTTCCCAAAAGAACAGTTTCTATTATATAAAGCTGAGCAAGCTTTATAGCATCTTCATCGTAGACTTCAACATCATCCTGTATAACATCTGATGCACCATCAGAGAATCGAGAACGCTCTTTGATAAACTGATACAAATGATCTACTTTCAACCCTTTTTTCCCACCTTAGAGAAATATTGTTCCTTCAAATGATTATCTCTATCATCAATAAAACTATAATCTCTTATGTCAATCTTTAGTCCAGTAATGGAATGAAAATCTTCTTCTGTAAATGCTATTTCGTTGTCAAAAACTCTAAAAGCCATTTTGTTTTTATCCTTGTAAAAAGCTTGGGAAAGTAACATACAATGAGTCAACTTCCTATAGTGACCCTCATCCTCCAACTCTAAAATTTACCAAATACACCATTCTTTAATTGATCCATTTGAGTTCCACACAAAAATTCAGAAATTGTTCTCTTAAATTTTCTATCACCTTTCCAATAACAATCAACAACAAACCATTTTTCAAGATCATAAAATCTATCACCCTCCTAAAATAAAAATATAACACAGATAAGAAACTCATATAATTTCAAGATAAAAACTTCAACATTTTAGAACTACGTACCTTCAATATCCTAATTGATGATGTCATTTCTATAAAATCATCGAAACAAACATACAAAACTCAGATAAATAAATAGAATCAAATTGCCAGTGCATATATAAGAAAAATATTTCAGGTGATGTCCTGTAAAATAAAGTGAAGTCCAGTAAAATTAACTGAATTCAAACAAAACTTAATTGTACTCTTGTCCTAAAAGATATACAGTATTATATACTAGAGAAAAAGTTTACATACAGGTGATGTCCAATAAAATTCCCTGAATTCAAACAAAAACTCAATTATATTCTTGTCTTAGAACAAATACAGTATAATATACTGAAGAAAAAGCTTACAGACAGGTGATGTCTAGTAGAATTCAATGAATTCAAAAAAATAAATTATATTTTTGTCTTAAAACTTATCCAGTATAATATATTGGAAAAAAAAGTTATACACAGGTGATCTCTAGTAAAATTTACTGAATTCAAACAAAATTATATTCTTCTTACAACTAATCCAGTATAATATACTGGAGAAAAAGCTTACAGACACGTGATGTCCAGTAAACTTCACTGTATTCAAACAAAACAATTATATTCTTCTCTAACAACATATCCAGTATAATATACTGGAGAAAAAGCATACAAACATGTGATGTCCAGTAAAATACACTGAATTCAAACAAATCTTAATTAAATTCTTGTCTTAAAACATATCCAGTATAATATACTTAAGAAAAAGCTTACATACATGTGATGTCCAATAAAATTCACTGAATTTAAACAAAAGCTCAACTATATTCTTGTCTAAGGACAAATCCATTATAATATACTTGAGAAAAAGCTTACAGACAGGTGATGTCCAGTAGAATTCACTGAATTCAAACAAATAAATTATATTCTTGTCTTAAAACTTACCTAGTATAGTATACTGGAGAAAAAGGTTACACACAGCTGATGTCCAGTAAAATTCACTGAATTCAAACAAAATTGTATTCTTCTTAGAACTAATCCAGTATAATATACTGGAGAAAAACTTACAGACAGGTGATGTCCAGTAAATTTCACTGTATTCAAACAAAACAATTATATTCTTCTCTAATAACTTATACAGTATAATATAGTGGAGAAAAAGCATACAAACATGTGATGTCCAGTAAAATACACTGAATTCAAACAAATCTTAATTAAATTCTTGTATTAAAACACATCCAGTATAACATACTTGAGAAAAAGCTTACATACATGTGATGTCCAATAAAAATTCACTGAATTTAAACAAAAAGTCAATTATATTCTTGTCTTAGGACAAATCCATTATAATATACTGGAGAAAAATCTTACAGAAAGGTGATGTCCAGTAAAATTAACTGAATACAAACAAAAACTCAATTATATTATTGTCTTAGAACTAATATAGTATAATATAAAGGAGAAAAAGCTTACATACAGGTGATGTCCAGTAAAATTCACTGAATTCAAGCAAAAACTCAATTATATTCTTCTCTTAGATCAAATCCAGTATAATATAATGGAGAAAAAGCTTATATACATGTGATGTCCAGTAAAATGTCACGACCCCAGACCCGGTCGTGATGGCGCCCGGCCGCGAGGCTAGGCAAGCCCGACCAAATACACAGCCAAGAACAACATTTCTAGCCAACAAGAAACAATTTAATGTAACACAATGAATTTAATATCAACTCCCAACCAGGGATAGACAATACCAATAAAAATACAGCTGAGCAAGAACAGATATCCTCCCAAAATCGAGGAGTCACGAGTACAGAGCCTCTAACAAAAATAAGATACAAGACTGAACAGAAATGATACCAAAGTCAGACAAAATAGCAAAAAGACGAGTGATAGAGACAGAGTAATTTGTCCTGCGGACACTGGGCAGCTACTGCAATACCCTGAACACATCGGCAATCAACAGCAGCAGTGCTAGATCGGGAGCACCTGGATCTGCACACAGGGTGCAGGGAGTATGGGGTGAGTCTACCAACTCAGTGAGTAATAGAAATAAATAATAACTGAATGTAAGAAATCCGGTAAAAGTACTATACAGTTCTATTTTCAAAAGAAAAAAGCAGTAAATAAGTACCGAACAGGGAAAAGAATCTTATATATACTTTCCTTTCCGTCCGACTAGTTACTAACACTGCTGCGGCTATATATATATATATATATATATGTGTGTGTGTGTGTGTGTGTGTGTGTGTGTGTGTGTGTATGTACTCTGCAACGCGCAGCCCGATCCAATATAATATATAAAATGCTGTGGCGCGCAGCCCGATCCAATAGATATCGCCGGCTGCGCTCACAGGGGGTGTGTACAGACTCCGGAAGGGCTCCTTCAGCCTAAGCGCTAAGATACTGCGGTGTTCAGTTGGATCCATATAATATACTACTGTGGCGTGCAGTCCGATCCATATAATATAATATTGTGGCGTGCAGTCCGATCCAATACATGTATATGCATATACTGTTGCAGCGTGCATCCCGACTCGATATCTATGTATATATATCAATTAGCCTCACTACGGGGTCCTTGACCCCTCTCGCAATATAGACTTGGCCTCTCGGGCCCACTCAGCTAAGACAGGGTATTCGACTCGAGGTATTACTCATTTAGAGTGCAAGTTACAAAGTTCAATTAATTTCATGATTTACAGTCGAAATCAGGACATATGGTATGTGTCCAATAGGTAAAGTGAGGATAAACAGCTCAACATGCTCCCTAGGAGTTCTACATATCGGCATAAGGCCCCAGACATGGGAACTAGCCCATAATACAAGCTCAGTCTCAGTCAAGAAGTACAGTAAATCATCAATCAGGATGGATCAAGTCCGAGTCCCCAGCAGATACATCACCAGGCTCGTCATGAGACGCATATCTCATCTCAACATAGCACCACATAGTGCAAATACAGGGTTTTAAACCCTCAGTATATCATTCATAACCATTACTCACCTCAAACCGGCAAAAATCCTAGCTCGCCTTGCTCTTTCCTCGCGTATCGACCTCCTTGAGTGTAGAATCTGACCAAAACCACAAGGAATATGTCAAAATATGCTAATGGGACATAACCCAATAGAAAGGACTCGAAAAATACCCAAAGCCACGAAGTTGGCAAAACCTGATCCCTCGGGCCCACTTCTCGAAAAACTACGAAATTCATATTTTCGGAATCTTCGTCTCGCCATGAGTCCGTACATATAAAATTCATCAAAATCGGATTTCAATTGCTCCTCCAAATCCCCAAAATTTAATTTGAGATTTCAAGCCCTAGTTCATCAACATTTACACCCAATTTCAGAGAATTAATGGTTGATTCTTCAATAAAATGACGTATTAAGGCCACGAGACTTACCTCCAATCACTTCTCGTCGAAATCCCCTTCAAAATCCGTCAACAAGCTCTCAAGCTGGTGCAAAAATGGAGGAAATATGAGATAGCTCACGGATGAAGTTTCTATTAAAACAGTTCTGCCCAGCGATTTCCTTATACGCGATCGCAACCCCTGGCCTGCGATCGTAAAGAACAGACATCTGAAGCCTCCAATTTACTCTTACGTGATCACACTAATCCCCACGCGGTCGCATAACCCTTCCTCCTAACCTTACGCGAACGCGACTCGCCTCCCGCGATAGCATAGAACAATGGCCCGCTACTACGTGATCGCATCCACGCTTCCGCGATCGCGATGACCAAAAATTGGTCTGCACTGCTGCTACAATTTCTTCCGCTTTTCCAACCTAAAAAATTTCCGCTAGCCATCCGAAATCACTCCGAGGCCCCTGGGACCTCAACCAAAAGCACCAACATGACCTATTACCTCATTCAAACTTGCTCGGGCCATAAAAAGACCAACATTAACATCAAAAATTATCAAATTCCTCAAATTCAAGCCTAAGTCAAACTAGAACTTTTCCAAATTCGCATTCGATCCAAAACCCGACCTAAACACTTTCGAATGATATGAAAATTTTCACACATATCCAAAATCACCTAACGGAGTTATTGCAAGTATCAGAATTCGAGTCCGACCCCCGGATCAAAATCTCACCTATCAACCGGAATTTGCCAAAATTCGAACATAGCCAATTCAAGCCTAATTCTACATCGGACCTCCAAATGAAATTCCGATTTTGCTCCCAAGTCATATATTACCATCCGAAACTAATCGAATCATTGGAAATCCATTCCAAGCCCTCTATCTCACAAGTCAACGTCCGATTGACTTTTCCAACTTAAGCTTTCCTTAAAGAGACTATTGGTCTCATTTCTAACCAAATTCAACCCCACACACTTCAAATTGACCAAACACATATAATAACACATGAAGAAGCACAAAATAGGGAAAACAGGGCGGTAACTCACGTGATGACGGGTCGGGTCGTCACATCCTCCCCAACTTAAACAAACGCTCGTCCTCGAGCTTACCAAGAGTTGTTTGAGAAGCCAACCAATAGCTGAATGATCTTACCAAGGATATACCCGGGGTGATCCCATCTCACATAGGTCCGCTAACACAACATAGCCAGAAATTCACAGCCCATCTTAACAATAAACCATAGGACCGCATCGCACTTCCCGAAATCATGCACCAGGTGAAAACCTTACATCTATACTCAGAATTCTCCCAAACCAGCAGTAATAATCCATTCCTGCAACCTCGACTGCAATCATATGATATCCCACATAACTCAAACACATGCAGCGATGACCTCCATTCACAGCAATTGCCCACGATAGCCGGATACCGATAGAAAACCTTTTCCCTAGCTAAAGTCTTATTCCAATACTTTCATATACTGCCAGCGGTAACTGAAACACGCGATAAACGGAACCCATCTCTCAGATCATCCATTGATGAGTCCACTTTCTTTTTGACTGATATTACAACAGATTTCGGAGCCAAATCTCGATATTACCTTTCTAACAGGCTGAATCAAAAATGCTCACACTCAGTGATGACTCCAACGACCATCTCAACTACGACACGCCACTCTGGTGATATGACACCTCAACACCGGCCTAAGCTACATTGTGCTCAACACGAGCACCAATAAGAAATTCTTAACACACTCAAATCATGACACCTGACTCAAACAAAAGAGATGTACTTCAAATTCCTCCGTACAATCATAACACACAGCTGAGATCCCATCTCACATCATAGAAATAGAGTACCTGAATCCTCCTCGAAAGGTCATAACATCACGTAGCCTTGCCAGAACGCGCGATTTTATCCAAGCACTAATACCCATGAAGCGCCTCAAATTACCATGCTCAACACAGATAGCCGCGCACAGATTAAAGTCTGAAACCAAGCAATCCATCGCACCCACGGTGAAGCAAGTATTATACACTATTTAATCTTGGAAGGAAACAACCGATGTGCTATTCGCCGAGCAACACCCAGTACGGATTTTCCTCATAAACCAGGAAGCAAGGCATATAGAGTAACATATAGGAAAACTCTTCTCCACATCACACTGTTGCGGCGGCAACCCGGACCAGATAACATACCTGTGGCGGCGTGCCACCCGATCCAGATACCATACCTGTGGCGGCGTGCCACCCGATCCAAATAACATACCCGTGGCTGTATGCCTCTTGATCCGCACATATATCTCACGAAAGGAGATGTACATCGAGCCAAATTTGCTCATTACAATAAACACATATAGCTTCATGCCCGATCGCGAGAAATGCATCCGAAAAGTCCCTCAATACCGGAACAGAATTAATGGTAGTAACCTCTGCACTGACCTCCGCCACAAAGGCCCAATCAATAAGCAATGCTTTCCAGCCGTCCATTGGTCTCTTGTATACAAGCTACCATGCTAGATCATAATCCGATGTACCTTGACACGCAGCCTGGGGCATTTCCGAACATAGCCCATAACACATTAGTCTAGACAATCTGACCCTGGAACAACCAGTCTGCCATCAACTGTCATAACCCAAATCTAACACGCCAAGCAAAGAAAGATCCACTCAGACCTCCAGTTTCCAATAACTTCTAGACGATGTCGATACACATGACCCACAACCACAGCATGGTTGGATCACGAGAACTTCTAGTCTCCAACACTTATAATGCATGAATCACTATTTGTGATCCCACACTCTGCCGTACGGATACATAACACACATCAAGTATCCATTCATACCACGAAAGATATTCAAAATTCCCTACGCCATCAACAAGCTCAAATATCCGCCGTCGATCCAACAGGAAATGTCGCAATGCTACTGACATATCATCAATTTACACCACCATAATCATCTGAAGATCGGCTCTTTACTCACCTGTAGCTGACCGTGCTATTCAAGAATTAATGATTTCCCATTATGAACTGAATCAAAATCTTGAACACACAAATCTGAATTCTCCATATCATGACACATAGACCATACCACACCAGGATAATATGAGGACTTCTATCTCTCTCATGTGCCGCAACATCGACGTACTCAACTAGTCAAGAACTTCAGGATCCCATATAGGAGAAAAATTATTACACACTCCGTGCTTCGCATACCCATTGGAAATATACTCATTTTCAAACCACGGGAAAACACATCAAGAGCTCTTTCTCCCAATTCCATTGCACAAGCTAAACCGCCAAGAATGAATCATTTTAGCCAAATCGAGTTAAGTAAACTGCTAGCACTTATAGTTGTGCTGCACAATACCCGTAAGGCTCATTACCTCGAACACATACAGGAATAAATCATACCCTTACCATACCGATTCGGTTTATTATCTAGCTATTCCATTTATCTAATTTCCTTCCTAATTCATCATTAATTTGTTATTCTCCCCCGCTGTAGCACCATAATACCTTAATCCAGGTTACCACATGAGACTCTCACATAAGACCACACTATCTAAGACCCATAGGCCATTGAATACCCTATCGAATGCTTCTCAGAAATGCGATATTCCAGAATGCTTTTCTTGGAGAATTTCCTGTGAATCTGAATTTGTTACCATTGCCTTCCAAATGCGGATACATAAAATCCTATGCTTAACATAAAATACCACAAGTCTTGATCTTTTATAATGGAAACACAGTCTCTAGCCACATACACAAACTTAAGACACATGATTGTTACATGCAAAATCTTGAACATAGTAAAACCATTCTCGAGAGTCGTTCACTCTTATTCAGATGCAATTCACCCGCTCTATACGAAAGGAACCACTCGTGCCTCATTAGCACCCTTACACCGTAGAACATGATTTCATAAATATACAAACAACATTTTCCCTTCTTTATGCACCGAGCATTCTTTATCAACATCAGCTCAAAAATCCTAGTATTTTTAACACATTTACGAAAGCACCATATAAGCTTCGCATAAATTTTTCTTCACACGTGCCATCCTCGGTTAAATTCCTGCAACCAGAACTGATCCATCCGCATGCATCCAATCGGAACTAACATTGCACATAACCGTACAATCAGCTAATCAATGGCAACCCCCCCCCCCAACTTAGCTTGAAACCATATACCCGGACACACTCATACAGTTTTACTCTAATGACACCACGATGCCATAGAGACATTAAATTCACTCCTTTATAAGCTCGTGGAAACACAAATCATCTGAAATTCTTAACTCTTCTGAAACTCTTGCATTCACACAACAGTTAAACCCATTCTCCAGGAAACCAAATTTTTACTAAGTCCTACATTTTCAAACATTTCGGCAGAGTTTCCTTCGTAATTGTGCGTATCCACCTGCCAGAGAATCACCCAAACCATCCTAACTACACATCCTCAACTTGTCAAAGCATCACATTGTATATCAACAACATTAATCTCAATACTATATGTATTATATTATCAAAATTAGACACATAAACATGCATGCACCTGCCCGCATCATAACATATAGAAAATACCTTTTAATTACACATAAGGTCTTCTAACATACACATAATGATCATACAACTTCAGAATAATCTGCAAGAGATAACCCACCTGCTTCTTTCAATATAATATTTCGATATATCATCCATCGCCATACACCTCACACGATCACTTAGTCTTTTTGAGTCTTAACTCATATCGCAGCATGCAATCTACTCCACTCCCAGCTGGGAGACTCGAAAAGATTCTTCATGCGCCCATAACTCGGGGCAACACATCTAATCGCAATGGAAATCAAACACTTAATGGTCCATTCATCACCTAGCAGACCTTCTTCGACATTCCAAGTCATATGGACACATTACACGGCACCAACATACACACCACATAGCTGTCCAGCCGCCATCACCAAAATTAGGGACAATACTGAACTTACAAGCTCATAACACTAGCTCGCTCAATCAGCACTTTGGTGCTCAAGCCAAAGACAGAGATTCGGCCTCAAGTCCTCCAAACTGGCCCAACATCAACTCATAGAAATCATAATTCGCCCCTCGATCGGGGGACCATCAGCCATCAAGGCACAAATAATATTAGGTGCTCACGGGAGCATACAAACGTGAGGAAGGAATTTCAAGAGACATATCCCAAGCTGAATCCAGTATGCACGATAAGAATTCCAAGAATGTGAAGTTATTCCTAAAGGTTCTGTAGCCTCCCGAGGATAGATACGTACATCTACGTACTGATCCGCAGCTTTACTAAACCGGCTCATAAATCGTGAGGCCAAGCAAACCTAGGCTCCGATACCAACTGTCACAACCCCAGACCCGGTCGTGATGGCGCCCGGCCGCGAGGCTGGGCAAGCCCGACCAAATACACAACCAAGAACATCATTTCTAGCCAACAAGAAACAATTTAATGGAACAAAGCAAATTTAATATCAACTCCCAACCAGGGATAGAAAATACCAATAAAAATACAGCTGAAGAAGAACAGAAATCCTCCCAAAACCGAGGAGTCCCGAGTACAGAGCCTCTAACAAAAACAGGATACAAGACTAAACAGAAATGATACCGAAGTCTGACAAAATAGCAAAAAGAACAGACTGATAGAGACAAAGTAATTGGTCCTGCGGACGCTGAGCAGCTACCGCAATACCCCGAACAGCTCAGCAATCAACAGAAGTAGCGCTAGATCACGGGAGCACCTGGATCTGCACACAAGGTTCAAAGAGTATGGGGTGAGTCTACCAACTCAGTGAGTAACAGCAATAAATAATAACTCAATGTGAGAAATTCGATAAAACTACAATACAGTTCTATTTGTAACAGCAAAAACAGTAAATATGTACCGAACAGGGAGAAGAATCGGATATATACTTTCCTTTCCAACTGACCAGTTACTAACACTGCTGCGACGTGAAGCCTGATCCAACCAGATATATATATATATATATATATATATATATATATATATATATATATATATATGTATATATATATATATGTATATATATATATCTGCGGCGCGCAGCCTGATCCAATATAATATATAAAATTCTGCGGCGCGCAGCCCGATCCAATAGATATAGCCGGCTGTGCTCACTGGGGTGTGTACAGACTCCGGAGGGGATCTTTCAGCCCAAGCGCTAAGATAATGTGGCGTGTAGTCAGATCCATATAATATACTATTGCGACGTGCAGTCCGATCCATATAATATACGACTGCGGCATGCAGTCCGATCCAATACATGTATATGTATATACTGCTGCGGCGTGCAGCCCGACCCGATATATATGTATATATATCAATTAGCCTCACTACGTGGTCCTTGACCCCTCTCAGTCAATATAGACTTGGCCTCTTGGGCCCACTCAGCTAAAACACGGTATTCGACCCTAGGTATTACTCATTTAGAGTGCAAGTTACAAAGTCGGGTTTTTTTCATGATTTACAGTCGAAATCAGGATAGATAGTATGTGTCCAATAGACAAATTGAGGTTAAACAGCTCAACATGCTCCCTAGGAGTTCTACAGATCGGCACAAGGCCCCAGACATGGCAACTAGCCCAAAATATTTGAGTACAAGCTCAGTCTTAGTCTCATTCATCAATCGGGTTGGACCAAGTCCGTGTCCCCAGCAGATACATCACCATGCTCGTCACGAGATGCGTATCTAATCTCAACATAGTACCGCATAGTGCAAATACGGGGTTTCAAACCCTTAATATATCATTCATAACCATTACTCACCTTAAACCGGCCAAAATCCTAGCTCGCCTTGCGCTTTCCTCGCGTATCGACCTCCTTGAGTGTAGAATTTTACCAAAACCACAAGGAATATGTCAAAATATACCCAATCCTACATGACATAACCCAATAGAAAGGAATCGAAATATACCCAAAACCACAAAGTTGGCAAAACCCGATCCCCCGTCCTACTTCTCGAAAATTTATGAAATTCACATTTTAAGAATCCTCGTCTCCCCACGAGTCCGTACATAAATTTATCAAAATCGGAGTCCAATTGCTCCTCCAAATCCCCCAATTTGCATTTGAAATTTCAATCCCAAGTTCATCAACTTTTACACCAAATTTCAGAGAACTAATGGTTGGTTCTTCAATAAAATGACATATTAAGGCCATGAGACTTACCTCCAATCACTTCCCGTCGAAATCCCCTTCAAAATCCGTCAACAAACTCTCAAGGTGGTGCAAAAATGGAGGAAATATAAAATGGCTCGCGGATGAAGTTTCTATTAAAACAGCTCTGTCCAGCGATTTCCTTATACGCGATCGCAACCCCTGGCCTGCGATCGCAGAGAACAGACATCTGAAGCCTCCTATTTGCTCCTACACGATCGCACTAATTCCCACGCAGTCGCATAGCACTTCCTCCTAACCCTGCACAAACGCGACTCGTCTCCCGCGATCGCATGGAACAACGGCCCGTAACTACGCGATCGCATCCACGCTTCCGCGATCGCGATGACCAAAAATTGGTCTGCACTGCTGCTGCAATTTCTGCAGCTTTTCCAAACTAATATCTTTCCGTTAGCCATCCAAAATCACCCCGAGGCCCCGGGACCTCAACCAAAAGCACCAACATGACCTATTACCTCATTCAAACTTGCTCGGGCCACAAAAACACTAACATTAACGTCAAAAATCATCAAATTCCTCAAATTCAAGCCTAAGTCAAACTACAACTTTTCCAAATTCGCATTCGATCCAAAACCCGACCTAAACACTTTCGAATTATCTGAAAATTTGCACACATATCTAAAATCACCTAACGGAGCTACTGCAACTGTCGGAATTCCAGTCGGACCCCTGGATCAAAATCTCACCTATCAACCGAAATTTGCAAAAATTCGAACTTAGCCAATTCAAGCCTAATTCTATACCGGACCTCCAAATTAAATTCCGATTTTGCTCCCAAGTCATATATCACAATCCGAAACTAGTCGAATCATCGGAAATCTATTCCGAGCCCTCTAACTCACAAGTCAACGTCCGATTAACTTTTCCAACTTAAGCTTTTCTTAAAGAGACTATTGGTCTCATTTTAAACCAAATTCAACCCCACACACTTCAAACTCACGAAACACATATAATAACACATGAAGAAGGATAAAACGGGGAAAACCGGGCGGTAACTCACGTGACGACGGGTCGGGTCGTCATAGTAAAATTCACTGAATTCAAACAAAATAATTATATTATTGTCTAAAAACTTATCCAGTATAATATACTGAAGAAAAAGGTCACATACAGGTGATGTTCAGTAAAATTCACTGAATTCAAACAAAAAGTCAATTATATTCTAGTTTATACCCAGAATATCTACATTAACAAAACATACTTCAGTGAATTTTTTATGAGATTTCAAGTATAATAAGATGAAAATATATAGAACTTACTCCGATTTATAGATTGACGATGAAATTTTTGCTAAAACTTCGATTTGCAGATTGACACCGAACGATTTTGCTAACAATTCGTTTTGCATATTAAACCTAACAAAATAACAATAAGAATAGAAATCAAAATTAAACCTAACAAAACAATAATATGAACGGAAATCAAACACATTATTGTAAAATCAACACTAACCTAGAGAATTTTGAAGAAAAGTAGAGCCAAAATGATAAAGGAATAAAAAAAGTGCTCTGACGAAATCCGCACGCACTGTTATGCAAACGATAAAAGCTAGAAAAAATTATTACAGAGTATCCTAAATCGTGCAAGGCAATAATGTCATTTTACAATCCATTTTAAGTTAAGTTGCTAGAAATCAATGACATCATGGACGGTGGCTTATTTTCGATAGCCAACCGTAAAAGTGGCTATGCGACGCCATTTTGACCTACTCTACCCTAGCCCTAAGTCACTAATATAAAAAGAGTAACACATTCCCTTAACGCCATAAACTCACGGGATATTCACAAAGAGATCAAGAAATTGTACGATAATTCTTGATAAACAAATACTTCAAGAAGATCCACAACATACTTTATGGATATCAAATAAATCCATAAAAGCCTATATCATCCTACGTTTGAGAAATACACTGTTCATGCTCTTGAATTACGAAGATAATCAGACGAAGAATCAAGGGAACAAATAAAATCGTACATGCATCATTTTATCAATAAAATTATATTTTTTCATATTTATATTGTGATTGCAATTTATATTTGTATCACAAATAATTTGTTGCAAAAAGAATCTCTCAAATTATTGATCAACCTATTTTCCTCAAATAACATTCTCTTATCTTATGATCAGATCTAGTTTTACTCATCATGTTGCCAAAATTTGGCACTACTTGGCTTTTACTATTATTTTGGCGTACTTTTTCTTTAAAAGATGGAACAAGCATAGATAGGTCAAGTAAGTAAAATAATATTGAACAACGACTGAAAAACGGAGGCTGTTATTTCATATAACCAACCTTTTGCAATATAAGGAAAAATGCGGCAGAATATAAAGGAGCATTTGGAGGGGCTTTCAAATGTTTTACATATTTTTCATTACTATATCTAGAAGAAATAAAGTTGGACACAATTAGAGGTGTCAAATGGGTATGTTGCGCTTATTATGAGCAGATCAAAATTAATTGAGTTAATAAATGAGGGGGTCATTAAAACGTTTAAAAGTAATTTGGGCTAAGATAAGTTGGGTCACGTTAGACTAAAATTTATGTCATAGTCTAACTCGCCTAATTCTTACCAAGCTTTAATTGATGTGTATTATTTTGTTATGAATTGTAAATAAGATTTTTTTCTTTTGTTACGGTCATATATAACATATCAAATAAAAAAATTACTTTTAGTATATTTTAGCAAAGTTACTCATGGATCAATTTTGACTAAAAATCAGGCAAACTTTAGAGGGTGAAGTGCACCAGTAACCATTTTTAATCTTGCTGCTTAAAATATATCCACAATTCACAATAGATTTAAAAATTAACTGATTCATCCAAACTTTAGAACTAAGTATCATGCATTTGAAAATTTAGGACTTAGTGTCCTGAATTTAGAAATTCAGGACTTAGCAGTGATCAAAAAGCGCTCGCTTTATCGCATTAAGCGAGAAACGAAGCGAGGCGAGAAGGTCATCGCTTCTGCTCTTTGAAGCGACTATGGTACAAAAAAAGTGACCGCTTCTCTGAAAAAAGGTAGAAGCGGGGAAGCGAAAGAAGCGCGCGCTTCTGTGTTTAAAATTAACCCAGGCCCTATTTTATTCAAAAATGAATTTGTAAAAGATAAATGTTGTCTGGAGTCTTCAACAACAGTGAGACTAGGGATTTTCTTTAATAAGAGCACCGATTTCTTCTTCCCTTCTTCATCAACTTCGGATTTTTGAAATTAAGCATCAAAGGGTTGTTCTTCTTCTTCAAGACTTCAACAGTACATGTACGTTCTGTCTTCTTCTTCTTCTTCTACTTTTGATTTTCAGTCTTCTTCTTTTTCTTTTTCTTTTTCTTTTCTTTCTAAACATTACCAGTCCTAAACACAAAATTTCTTTTGAAAAATTGGTATCCTATAACAACCCATAATAGGAATTGGTAATTTTTAGCCTTATATTAGGTTTGGCAAAAATAGCCCAAAATAATTGACATTATATAGCCAAATCATTAAAACCCTATTTTATTTTATGCTCTCTCTAAAAAAAATTACATGCTTATATTGGCTTTCCTCCCCCCCCCCCCCCCCCTCCCCCTTCTCTCCTTATATTTCTTCTTGTGTCACGACCCCAACCCCGGCCGTGATGACTCCCAACACACTACTAGGTAAATCTGACCAATTAACAACCTTATCCCTTTTTGTACAGTTCATGATTCAATTAACACAAATAATTACTATGTCATCATACTGAAACTGTAAATTATAGTTAATACATACGAAAAACCCAAGTAGAAATACTACTACTATGCAGCCCGAAGAATCTGGTGTCACAAGTCAGAGCCTCTAATACATGGATGTCAACCTACTACATATGACTCTAAAGAAGTGTAGAAATATAGAAAATAGGTTAGATGGAAAGATCGGGACTGCGGACGTCATACAGCTACCTTGATGTTCCCAGATACGATGCTCGGCAAAGAAATCCTCACTCAGCCTCAGTGGTTGCACCTGGATCTGTACACAAGGTGCAAGGAGTAATGTGAGTACTTCCAACACAGACTAATAAACATATATAAACAAACATATAAGGGTTTAGAGCAAGAAATCCTGGATAGGCACAATGTAAGCTATAATTACAACAATTTAATCAAGATAATATCAACTCAATAAACAAATGAAAATGATGATGCTGCAACAGAAAGTAAATGAATGACGATCAATTAAGAAATACAACGAATAGTACGGTACTCTCTAGTGCCCGCTGCAGTGCGCAACCCGCTCCATTTATTTATCGTCGACGGCGCTCACTAGGGGTGTGCAGACTCCGGGAGGGGCCCGTTACGGCCCAAGCGCAATATCAAGATATATCGTGGAATCCGTTGGGCCCTAAGCCTCATATCAATATCAATATAATACTGCTGTGGCGCGCAACCTGATCCTACACTCAGTCCAGAATCATGTTAGCCCCTCGGACACAATAATATAATTATTCAGTCCAAACTTCATTATAAATATTATTTAAGTTCCATGTTTGAGAAAAAGTGGTTGAGTTTGCAAAACAGTATCAAATACTAGGACTGAGTTTAATTATATGTAAACATGGTAAGAAATCAATAAGAGCAATCCTTGAAGGATTCAATCAGTTGGTACGAGGCCCAATTACGACAACTAATCCATTTTTATAAGGATATCAACTAAGCTTTAATCAATTAGGTAGTGATTTTATTAAGCGGAACGGACAAAGTCACAATTTCCGGCGGTGCTATACCCCACGCCTATTATGCGACGTGCAAGTCACCTTAACATAGCACGACGATGTGCAAATTCAGAGTTTCAAACCCTCAGCACAACATTTACATCTATTACTAACCTCAAGCCGGCCAAAATCCTAACTCACTATGCGTTTGCCTCTAAAATCGACCTCCTCGTGCATCGAATATGACCAAAACCACAAAGAATACGACATTTATGCTATAGGATCAATACCCAATCGAAAATAATCAAAAAACATCAATAATCCCGAAATTGAAAAAACTCGAGCCCCGGGCCCACTTCTCGAAACTCAAAACTTTTCACAGAAAATTGTTCTTTATCTTCTCCCAGTTACATACATATAACGAACACCAAAATCGTAGTCTGTTTGACCTCTCAAATCGACCTCTAAAGGTCTCATAATCTCAGGACCCAAAATCCTATTTTCTACTATTTTTCAAGAATTAAAGACTGGGATTATGGTCTATAATCACCCACAAACAAGTTCTGATTATCAAATCACTTACCTCAAATTAAAGGCTTTTAAGATTTGCAAATAGCGCACGTTTTTTTATACGCCGATGGGGGCAATTTCGTCATTAACCTGAAAATCTGGGCTGCCTTCGTAAAATGACCATAAAATCCTCGTACGACGTCGAAATTTGACGATTCTTTTTGCAACAGGTCCATAATTACGATACAGATCTAATACTTTATTCAAAACAGTAATCGGGGCTCATTTATGTTTGAATAAATGACGTCGAAACATAAGAAAAACGAACATAACGCAACCCAAACCTCTCTGAAACTCACCCGAGCTCCTCAGGACCGCATACGAACAAACTAACACAACACATATGTTCATTCAAACTTAGTTTCACTCTCAAAACACCAAAACTAACATCAAAACACCAAATTTACATCGGATTCAAGCCTAAGTTCTTTTAATACTTCTGAAACACGCATTTGATCAAAAACCAAACTAAATCACCTTCGAATAACCTCAAATTTTGCACACACATCTCGAATAACCTAATGAAGCTATAGAAACTCTCTGAATTCCATTCTGACCCTCGAATCAAAATCTCACCTATCGACCGGAATTTGCCAAAATACTAACTTCGCTAATTCAAGCCTAATTCTACATCGGACCTCCAAAATCACTTCTGTCGCACTCCTAAGTCACAAATCATCCCCCGAAGCTAACCGAATTGTCGGTCTCTATAACTCATAGGTAAACATCCGATTGAATTTTCCAAAACAAGCCTTCCTTAAAGAGATTAAGTGTCTCATTTCCTTTCAAAAATCAACCCAATTCAACTCGTTCACACAAGACACTGATAATGAAGCATAACAAAGCGAGAAATGGGGGAACAAAGCAATTCTCATGAGACGACGGGTCGGGTCATCACATCCTCCCTAACTTAAACAAACGCTCATCCTCGAGCATACCAAGAGTTGTCTTAAAAGAAAACCAATAGCTGAATGATCTTATCAAGCATATACCCGGGGGTGATCCCACGTCACCCTATCTCGCATAGGTCCGATAACACATCATAGCTGAAATTTCACAATCCATCTAGTCCATAAACCATACAACTACATTGCACTTTCCGAAATCATGCACAAGATTAGAACCTCACATCTATACTCAGAATAAGCCCGAACCAGATGTAATAATCCTCAATCATATGATATACTACGTAACCCAAACACTTGAAATGATAACTTATATTCACAGTAGTTGCTCACAACATCCGAATATCGGTAGAAAACCTCGTATCCATTAAGGTCTTATTCCAACATTTCCATATACTTCAAACGATAAGTGAAACACGCAATAAACCGTACCCATTTCTCAGATCAAACATTCATGAAGCCACTTCCGTTTTGACTAATATCATAGCAGATTCCGAGCCGAACCTCGATATTATCCTTCCAACAAGCTGAAATAAAATCCGTTTGTATTCATTAGTGACCCCAACAATCACCTCAAATCCAACACACCACTCTGGTGATATGACGCCTCAATACAGTCCTAAGCCACAACTTGCATAATATGCGCACCAATAAGAAACGGTTTGAATATACTCAAATCATGAAAAATGACTTGAACAAAAGAGTTGTACCTCAAGCTCACAGTACCATCACAACACAAGGTTGAGACCCCGTCTCACATCATAGAAATAGAACACCTGAATCTACCCTGAAAGGTCATATCTCCACGTGGCCTTGCTACAATGAGCTATCCTATCCAAACACTGTTACACATGAAACACCTCAAGTCACTATGCTCAAAATCGACCGCCATGCACAATTTGATGCTCGGAACCAAAGCAATTCATTACACCTATGGTGAAATAATAACATACGCCAGGCAACCCAATAGGTCAAAGCCAATACTCCATTTACCGAGCAACACCCAATTACTCTTCCCGCTCAACTTTCACTATGAATCCCCAATAGAACCGCACCATACGTGCCTATAACCAACAAATCATAACGTCTCACAAAACCGAAAAGCAACTCATATCTCTCCTCAGATCACAAACAACCTCAATAATGATCGAATCAACCTATCCCTCAACAATACAATTCGGGGCCAACCAAGCCAATTCTAGCTAAACACGTATCCAGATCAGCCTACATTGCCAAGAAAGCCTGGAGCTACTCCTTCCACCACTATAACTTCTGCTGGAGTCGTATGATACGATGCCTGGCACCAAATCAATATTGAAATCCACAACCTCTCTCGACAATATGCCCGGCCACAAGAAAGGCATCCGAAAAGTCCCTTAACACCGTAACAGAACCAATGGTAGAAACCTCTGCACTGACATCCATCACGAAAGCCCAATTATGAAAAGAAATCCTTCCCAGCCATCTGCTGGGTCTTTGAAATATAAACCGCTTTGCAAGAACATAATCCAATGTACCTGGCCACTCAACCCGTGGCATTTCCGGCATATAGCAATAGTTTAGAATCACCTAACACTAATACAACCAGTTTGAATTTAAACATCACATCCAAAATATAACATACCAGCAAATAAAGATCCACTCGATCCTCCAAATCCTGATTGCCGCTAAATGGTGCTGAATACACACGATCCATAACCACGACATAGCATGTACATGAGAACGCCCAATCTCCAACTCCATATAGCACACGAATCATCATACCTGATCCCAATTTTGTCGTCTAAACGCATACCACACTTTAAATACCCCATCACTCTAGGATAGATACTTTAAAATTTCCTGTGCCACCAAGCAAGCCCAAATACCACCAGTTGATCCAACAAGAAAATATTGTAATACTACCCAAATCACATTACCTTTTTTCTGAGACATATACTCTCGTCAAATCGCTCCTAATTAGCAGTACCATTTCCTTGATTATCTGAGGCTACACGTTGCCTAAGAGTTTTATGAACTTCTATTCAGAACAGAACCGAAACCTCGTACACGCAAATCTCGATCCTCCACAATATACCGCATATGCCATACTATCCAAGGATAGCAGGAAAAATTTTATCTCCCTTCCGAGACACAGACATCTACGCACTCAACTAGTCAAGAACTTCCATTGATCCCAACTAGAATAAAACTCATTACACATTCCATGTCTCTCATTTTGGTAAAAAATGCGCCTCTTCAACCATGGTAGAAATCAAGAAGAACTCTCTCAATTCTGTTTGCATAAATTATACTGCGAGGACGGAATCCTTATTACTCGACCAAGGTAAGCAAGCCAGCAAAACACCAACAGCATTGCTGCAAAATACTTGTAAGGCTCTTTACCTTGAACACATACGAAGCAAAAATCATATCTTTACCATACCGATTCGTTCTACTTTCAAGTTATTCCATATATCTAATTTCCCTTCTGATTCATCATCAACTTGATATTCCACCTTGATGTTGCACCACAGTTTCTCAAACCAGGCTCTCTACATGAGACCCTAGCACAAGACCACACTCTAAGACCCATAAGCCACTGAATCCTCTTTCAATTATTCCTAGAAACACCACATTCCAAACTACTTTACTCTGAAGAACTTCATGCGAATCTAAATCCGTCACCTTTACTTTCCAGATACTGATACATAGAATCTCACAATTAACATAAAAATACCACAAGTCTTGACTTCTTCCAATGGATACTCGCTTCCTAATCACATATGCTACTTTAAGATACCCCATTGTTACATATAGAATCTTGAACACATTAGAACTATTTTTGAGTGTCTTTCACTCTATTCAACTGGCTTTTAGCCTGCTCAACTAACAAAACCACATGTGCCTCATTAGTACTCTGACACCGTAGGATACGACCTATTCCCTATACAAACAAGCATCTTCCTTCTCTATACACTGAGCATTCTTTACCAACAATAGCTCAAGACATCCTATTATTTTCACATATTTACGAAGCACCATATGACCTTTATCAAAATTTTCCTTCACTCGTGCAATCCTCGGCTCAATTTTCACAACCAGAACTGATATGCTAGCATGCCTCAAATCAGAACCAACATAGCACACAATCGTAGAATTAGCTAACCAATAGCAAGCTCCCTAACTTGGCTCAAAGCCATAGATCAGAACACCCAATACTCATAGCGCATATACTCCACTGCTGCCTTAATGCCGTAGTGAGATTAAACTCAAATCCTTAGTAAGCTTGTGTAAACACATTTCATCTAGTACCTTTAACTCTTCAGCGGATCTTGCAACAGTTAAACTCGAGTACTCTATTATGCGACCCAAAATTTCAAACTTCAACACTTCTAATTCACTGGCACATGAGATCTTCTATCATTCACATAAGGTTCACACGACCCTAAAACTCTTTGCAGGAGATGACTCTATCGCTTTATCATCAGTTAACATTGTTGTATACCTTCCACAATCCTAAACTGTACGCAGTTGCTTAGTCTTTCTGAGTCTAAACTTATACCGCAACATAAACTTTGTACTTCACTCTCAAATGGAACATATGAAAAGATTCTTCATGTGCCCATAACTCGAGCTATACCTCAAATCACAATGGAATTCTAACACTTAGTAGTTCTTCTATCATCCAATAGACCTTTCTCATCACTTACAAGTCACATAGATACATTTCGCAGCACTAAAATACTCACCACGTAACTAACCAGCCGTCACTCCCACTAATAGGAGCAATACTGAACATATAAGTTTGAAACACTTGCTCACACAATCAATACCTTTGTGCTCAAGCCATAGGCAAAGATCCGGCCTCAAGTCCTCCAGACTAGCCCAACATAAACTCACAGGAATTACATCTCGCCCCTGGATCAGGGAATCACAAGCCATCAAGTCACATCTGATACTGATTTCTCATGCGCGTGTACGAACACGTGGAAGGAATTTCAAGAGTTTCTTTTCAAGCTGAATCAAGGACTCACGATAAGAATTCAAGCATGTGAAGTTTTCCTAAAGGTTCTGCAGCCTCTCGAGGATAAGTACAGACATCTCTATACCGATCCACGAGAATCTACTAAATCAGCTTATGACTCGCGAGACCAAGTAACCTAGGCTCTGATACCAACTTTTCACCACTCTAACCCCGATCGTGATAGCGCCCAATACACTGTTAGGCAAGCCCGATCAATTAACAACCTTACCCTTTTTATATAGTTCATAATTAAATTAATACAAATAATTACTAATTCATAATACTGAAACTCTGAATTATAGCTAAAACATGCGGAAAACCCAAGTGGAAATACTACTACTACGCAGCTCGAAGAATCTGGTGTCACAAGTCTGAGCCTCTAATACACGGATGTCAACCTACTACATATTATTATAAAGAAGTGCAAAAAGCAAATAGGTTAGATGGGAGGTCGGGACTGCGGACGTCATGCAACCACCTTGATGTTCCCAAATACGATGCTCGACAGAGATATCCTCACTCGGCCTCAGTGGTTGCACGTAGATTGGCACACAAGGTGCAGGGAGTAATGTGATTACTTCCAACCCAGAGAGTAATAAACATAAATAAGGGTTGAGAGTATGAAATCCTAGATAGGCACAATGCAAGCTATAATTACAACAGTTTAACCCAGATAATATCAACTCAATAAACCAATGAAAACAATAAAGATGTAACAGATAAGTAAATGAATGGCGATCAATTAAGAAATGCAACAAATAGTAAAATACTCTCTACTACCCACTGCGGCGTGCAACCCGCTCTATTTATTTATCGTCGACGGTTCTCACTAGGGGTGTGCAGACTCCGGGAAGGGCCCCTTAGGACCCATGCGCAATATCAAGCCATATCGTGGCATTTGTTAGGGCCTAAGACTAATATCAATATCAATATAATACTGCTGCGGCGTGCAGCCCAATCCCATACTCAGTCAAGAATCATGTAAGCCCCTCGGGCACAATAATATATAAATATTCATCCCAAACTTCATTATAAATATTATTTAAGTTCCATGTTTGAGAAAAAGTGGCTGAGTTTGCAAAATAGTATCAAATACTAGGACTGAGTTCAATTATATGTAAAAATTGTCAGAAACCAATAAGAGCAATCCCTAAAGGATTCAATCAGTTCGCATGAGGCCCAATTATGAAAATTAATCCATTTGATAAGGATATCAACTAAGCTTTAATCAATTAGGTAGTAAATTTATTAAGCGGGACAGAACAAGTCACAATTTTTGACGGTGCTCTACCCAACGCCTGTTATCTGACGTGCAAGTCACCTCAATATAGCACTACGATGTGCAAATTTGGGGTTTCAAACCCTCAACACAGCATTTACATCTATTACTAACCTCAAGCCGACCAAAAACCTAGCTCGCTAAGCCCTTGCCTCTCAAATAGACCTCCTCGCGCGTCGAATCTGACCAAAACCATAACGAATACGTCATATTATGCTATAATATCAATAGCCAATCGAAAATAATCGAAAAAATATCAATAATCCCGAAATTGAAAAAACTCGAGCCCCGGTCCCACTTCTCAAAACTCAAAATTTTTTACAGAAAATTGTTCTTTATCTTCTCCCGATTACATACATATATAGAACACCAAAATCGGAGTCCGTTTGACCTCTCAAATCGACATCTAAAGGTCTCATAATATCAGGCCCCAAAACCCTATTTTCTATTATTTTTCATGAATTAAAGGCTGTGATTATGGTCTATAATCACCCACAAACGAGTTCTGATAACAAATCACTTACCTCTGTGATATCCACTAATTGTCTCTCTTAAAATTGCCTCAGAAGCTTCTTCACATTCAAAAATTTAAAGAACACTCGACCTACTCATTATAGGTATATTGTTCACACGTTTTACTACTCCCATTGGATTTTGTTTGCCAAGTTCAGTTGAGGTTTGAAGATTGACAAATGAACTCAGTGATGGACCTGATCCATCTGATGAGACACAGTGTTTATCAACCATTGCATATGAGATGCACGTGAGGAAGATATGCCTTAGAGATCAAGCAGCAATATCTTCTGAACTGATCAAAAAGATTGCATTTAGGATAAGGAGAATAGTCTCCTTACGAGAAGAGAACACGATCCTAATCAAGGATAAGCGTTAGAGTTTGTATTGTTCAAGGACTCAAATTCGTCTAAGGATCAGCAATTGAGTCTCAATCATACTCTGATTACTAACTCAATAAATAAATGTGTTTGTTCTCTTTTACAGGTATGCACATACGCTGAAGTTAAGAAATATTGAGAGCAAAAGAGCATGACTATTTTGCAAGCAATTTATGTGAGATTGCGAGTGCACACCTGCAGCTACTTGAACAAGATAGAAGAACCAGTTCCATTGTGTTTATTCTTATTCTAGTTCAATTGTAGTAGGTGTTTTTATATTGTACCTTTCAACTTATTTAGAAGCAATTGTATTAGGTAGTTTGAGTATTCAAGTTAGAGTTAACCTGAAAGTGTCACAACATTTGAGGTTGTGTGCCACACTGGGATTAGAGTTAATCCTTAGGTTTACAAGAGTTTTCTAAATGATGTTTTGGCTCAGTGATTTTTGCGAAAGTTTGGGAAAATCCTTCATAGTAGTAGGTCGTGGTTTTTTAACCTTTTGAGCCAGGTGTTTTCCACGTAAAATCCTTGTGCTCTTTTATTTCTGTATTTTAATTCAGCAAACAGTAGTAGTTAGAACACCTAGAAGAACCAGGTTCATCTAGATCGAAAATTAGATACCACATAAATTACTCCCCCCCCCCCTCTTGTGTGGTATTGACGTGTGGAACATAAATTGGTATTAGAGCAGGTTATCTTTGAAGATGCTAACACCTTAAGAAAAAATTAACATGAGCGCACCACCTGAGAACTAGGAAGGGCAATCCAGTGTCAGGCCTCAATTATTCAATGGACAGTACTACTCGTGGTGGAAGAATAGAATGAAGGATCACAACATAGGTGAAGACTATGAACTTTGGGACATAATCACTGATGAAACTTTGCCAACTACAATGAAAATGAAGAAGGAGTGGTAGTGCCAAAGACAAGGGTTGACTGCACAGCTAAAGAGTTGAAACAGTGGGAGAAAAATGCTATGGCCAAGAAATGTCTTGTGTGTGGACTGGGTCCAGATAAATACAGCACGATCCAAAGCGGTACTACTGCAAAAGAGATATGAGACACTTTTCAAGTGGATGAATGAACACCTCAAGTGAAGAGATCCCGAGAAACATTTCTATATTCTCAATATGAGAATTTCACTATGAAAGATTGAGAAACCATTCACGAGATGTACACTAGGTTCACTACTCTAACAAATGAACTTAAGTCTTTTGGAAGAGTTATTCTTGAAGAAGACAAGGTTGAGAAGATCTTGACAAGTGCTCTTCCAGTTTCTTGGGAAAGCAAAATTATTGCCATTCAGGAGTCCAAGAATATGGTCACTCTCAGGTTGGATGAACTGATTGGGAATCTTACTGCCTATGAACTGAGAAGGCAAACTAGGAAGATGGATACACCCAATAAGGAGAAATGTTTGGCTCTAAAAATTACAGAAGGTTCAGACCTAGAAGATGATGAGATTGCTCTGATCACCAGATATTTCAATAAGTACCTTATGAGAGGAAAAGAATCACCAAGAGGTACAAACTTCAACAAGGCTAGAGCTCCTAAGAAACAGAAAAATGATGGATAATATAAGTGTTGTAAGACTGACCACATGATCAAGAATTTTCCTCAATGGGAGATTTAGTTGAAGAAATAAAGGGCTGAATGGAGAAATAGGAAGAAGGAACATGTTCAACCCAAGAGAAATAAAGGTTCAACCAAGGCTATGGTTACTTCTTGGGGTGAAACCTCTGATAAAGACTCAGAAGTTGAATCTCAAGAAGAGCAAGCTCTTATGGCCATTGGAGAAACAGATGATGAGCAGGATGTAAGTATTTTGCATCTCAAGGAAAAAAATTAAATTTCTGTCTAAAGAAAGGTTGGTTGATCTATTATTAGACTTCGTTGATGAGTCTGAAATAGTTAACAATGAAAAGGAAGTTCTGTCTAGGGAATGTGTTATCCTAAAAGCAAAATGCAATAGTCTAGAATCTAGGGCTGATGAAAGTGATAACAAAATCTTGAGTTCAAGAACCAAGTTCTTGAACTTGACAATGGTATTCTAGAACTTAGATCAGAAAATCTAAAACTGAAACTAGGAACAGGAAAGAAGAAAGTTGATCACGCATTTCTTACTCTAGAAGAAAATCTAGGAAAAATGAAAGATGAATTGTATAAGAAAGATGAATTGATTAAGGTTCTAAAAGAAGATCTAGGAAAGGTGAAGCATGAACTAAGCAGAACTTGCAAATGGAACAAAGCCTCTGATGCTCTCTCACGGGTGCAAGAGCATCACATTAGCAATAAAATAGGACTTGGCTATGAGACTTAAACTTCAAAATGAGACCCTAAAGCTAGTACCTCACTCTTCCTGAAAATAAGATCTGCAAACACTTTGGTAAGACTGACCATTATAAAAATGAATGCAATGCAAAAGAAAAGGCCAGTCAAAGCAACAAAGATTTTGTTCAAGAAAAATACAAACTGCCTAGCTGGGCAAGAAAGAATATTATTCACCCTTTGGCCATAGAAAGGGACCCAAACTAGTATGGGTTCCTAAGACTAACCCCTGATATCATTTTGTAGGTTCAAGTGAAAGGGAATAGCCAAATATAGTACATGGATAGTGGCTGCTCAAAACATATGACTAGGGAAAAGGACCAGTTCCTTTCACTTGCGGGCCTAAAAGGAGGTAATGTCTCCTTTGGAAATGGAAAGAAAGGTGAGATCATTGGGGTTGGAAAGGTAGGTAAGATAGACTCTTATTCCATTGAGAATGTCTACTTGATAGATGACATGAAATATATCATAATCAGTGTGTCATAACTGTATGACATAGGTAACCTTGTAGCTTTCACCTCTACCAAATGTTTTGTAATTAACCTTACCACTGATAAGATTGTTTTGCAGGGAAAAAGATTTAACAATATTTACATTGTAGATCTGTTAACTGTTTCAGAAAATGAACTCACTTGTCTAAGTGTGCTAGTTAATGATCCCCTCTTGTGGCACAAAAGACTTGTCCATGCCAGTCTAAATCAGTTAAACAAAGTAGTTTTCAAGGACTTGGTGATATGGTTACCTAATATCAAGTTCAAGGAAGACAAAGTTTGTGAGGCATGTGCAAGGGGAAGCAGGTAAGGTCATCTTTCAGATCCAAGAAAATGGTAAGTACGTCCAAGACGTTGGAACTGGTTCATATGGATCTTTGTGGTCCAATAAGAACCATGAGCAGAGGTGGAAAGAAATATGTGATGGTGCTTGTTGATGATTATTCAAGATTTACCTGGGTACTATTTCTAACATCCAAAGATGAGGCATTTGAAATATTTACTGCCTTTTGTTAGCAAAACTCATAAACAATTAGGAAATCAACTTTCATCCATCAGGTCTGATCATGGAACTGAATTTAAAATGTAAAATTTGCTGAATATTGTGATGAAAATGGTATAGATTACAACTCTTGTGCCCCTAGAACTCCTCAGCAAAATGGTGTAGTTGAAATAAAGTACAGGACCCTTGAGGATATGGCAAGGACAATGCTTCTCTCTAGCAAATTACCCCACAGTTTCTGGGTAGAGGCTGTAAATACTGCATGTTACATAATCAATAGATGCATGACTGGACCTCTTGTTGAGAAAACTCTCTATAAGTTACTTAAAGGGAGAAAACTAAACATATCCCACATTAGGGCATTTGCTTGCAAGTTCTATGTGCACAATAATGGAAAAGACTCCCTAGGTAAGTTTATTCCCGGAAGTGATGAGGGAGAATTCTTGGGATATTCTTCACATAGCAAAGCATATAAAGTATTTAATAAAAGAAATTTATGTGTAGAAGAAAATATGCATGCTTTTTTATGAAACTAACATTCTTTCTGAGAGATAGAAACATGAAGATGAAGCCATTGGCTTGGTAAGAGAATTGACTGAAGCACCATCAAAAGAAGGAACATGTGATGGAACAGGTTCTTCCAGTCTGGGCAACCTGACAGGGGAATCTAATCAGGGAGAAAATGAAACAAACTATTCACAAAAACATGTTCATGAACATGTTCCTCATCAACAGAAAACAGGAGAATCATCCAGTAGAAACCAATTGTTGGTGCAATCTCACAAGTATCAAAGTTCTCATCCCGTTGAGAACATCATTAATGATCCAACATCTATAGTAAAAACTAGATCATAATAAAGAATCTGTGCGCATTTGATGCTTTTCTATCTCTTATTGAACCTAAAATTTTTATTGCGGCTTTGCAGGATGCAGACTGGGTCAATACTATGCAGGAGGAACTCAATCAATTTGAAAGAAGTCAAGTCTAGTATCTAGTTCCTAGACCCAAGGACATGTCAGTCATTGGCACCAAATGGGTCTTTAGTAACAAACTTGGTGAATATGGAACTCTTATAAGAAACAAGGCAAGGTTGGTGGTTTAGGGCTACAGCCAAGAAGAAGGCATTGACTACGATAAGACCTTTGCTCCAGTTGCAAGACTAGAGGTAATCAGACTCCTCACTGCCTTTGCAGTACATATGGAATTCACTCTCTACCAGATGGATGTCAAAAGTGCCTTCCTAAATGGCTACCTCAAGTAGGAAGTGTTTGTGAAACAACCTCCAGGATTTGAAAGCAAGGAATGTCCTAAGCATGTGTACAAGCTAGAGAAAGATTTATATGGGCTCAAACATGCCTCAAGAGCTTGGTATGAACGACTATCAAAATTCTTACTAGAGCATGGGTACAGAAGAGGTAAAATTGACAGCATTTTGTTCCTAAGGGAAAAAAAGGTAAAGACCTCCTTGTTGTACAAATATATGTTGATGACATAATATTTTGGGCCACTAATGATAGGTTGAGTAAGGACTTTGCAAAATTAATAGGAAGTGAGTTTGAAATCAGTATGATGGGTGAACTAAATTTCTTCCTAGGGTTGCAGATCAAATAAAATCCAAATGGGACCATGCTCCATCACCAGAAGTATATAAAAGAACTAATCAAAAGGTTTAAAATGGAGGATTCCAAAGAAATAGATACACCTATTGTAACTGCCACTAAATTACATGGTGATAAACCTGGTTCATCAGTTGATCAAAAGTTGTATAGTGGTATGATTGGTTCACTTTTGTATCTTACAACAACAAACCTGACATTGCTTTCAGTGTAGGGCTTTATGCTCGTTTCCAGGCAAATCCAAAGAAGTCACATTTGACTGCTGTCAAGAGGATACTGAGATATCTAAAAGGCATCACATATTTTTGTGTCTTGGGTATCCAAAAGTAGTAATTTTGATCTGGTAGGATATGCTGATGTTGATTATGCAGGTTTCTTAGTGTACATGAAGAGTACTTCAGGTATGGCACATTTCCTGGGGTCATGTCTAGTGTCATGGGCTACCAAAAAGCAAAATTCAGTAGCCTTGTCTACTGTTGAAGCTGAATATGTTGATGCTGCCTCTTGTTGTGCTCAACTGCTATGGATCCAACAATCGCTGGTAGATTTTGGAATTGAAGTAGGATGTATTCCCATATTTTGTGATAACACTAGTGCTATAAATATGACAAAGAACTATGTTCATCATAAAAGGACCAAGCACATGGATGTTCGACACCACTTCTTAAGAGATAACTCTGAGAAAGGGCTAATCTCCATAGAATTTTGTGCTACTGATAAGCAAATAGTTGACATCTTCACTAAAGCACTGAGTAGAGAAAACTTTGAAAGGAACATGTTGGAATTAGCGATGATTAAGATCACCTAAAAGGTCTAGTTTAGAAAGCACAATGAAATATATATAAATAAATATATATATATATATATATATATATATATATATATATATATATATATGAAATAAATTGGATAGGAGTTCTTAATCCACGTAAATATCTAGACTAATTCTTACTCAGTCTCATACTTTAATTAGTATACTCATGTGACATGTGTTTATATAACTCACTGATCTCTTACAAAGTTTTCTATTCTGACGTTTGAGGCATAATCAAGAGAAATTCTACTTGAAGAACATGTTCATCAATATATGCTCATGAAAACATTTAGGTATGTTTCTATACTTTGCACAATTAGAAAGATAAAATTATCAATCATGAGCATAAGTCCTAGTTACACCAAATGTCCAGAAAATTTTATCCGTTGAGCATTGAACCAGTTTCATTAACCTAGGTGTCTAACTATAACGGGTTTCTTTCCTAAAAACTAGTAATTTTCATTAAACACTAAGGAGACCGGAATTCTAACTTGATTAGACTCTTAATTGATCTCTGAAAAAGCTATCGTTACTGCCTTAATAGTGAACCTTCTTTAAATATCCACCACACCAATTCTCATCTTCATAACCGCCATTCTAATTCCCCTAATGATCATCTGCTTTATTCTCCAAAATTCCCAAAACTTTTAGAAATTCTCCGCCATGACTAATCCTCAAGACAACCCTGGAAATCCCCCACCAGTCTCCCCTAACACCTCATCTTCAACACCTCCTAGTGAACCCCATAACCCAGATCTCGTCTCCAGAAAATATTATCTAGAAAAATGGTTGCATCTGATTCTTTGAGGAGAGTCTTGAACGAAAAATTACAGGCTAGTCAAAGAAAGGAAGTTCTAATCAAAGAAAATGACTCAAGCTCTGAGTCTGAGAAATTCAACTCTACTAGTGAAGCAGAAGAACTTGGGTCTTCTGACAATGACAAGAGTCAAGAAACCCCAAGAGAGGTAAACACTTGTTTATTTCTGATGTGGTAGAAAGGGACGATATTAGGTTTATTTTGGTGGGTTCTGTTAAAAATGTTTAAGGGGATGAATCTAGTAGAAGGAGAAAGAAAAAGAAAGGGAAAGTTTTAGCCATATGTGGTAGTACAGAGGAGGGAGGCATCAAGTCAAGGGGAAGTGGTTCAGGTGAAGCTGCTAAGGGACTGATAAATTTGAGGGAACAAAAAGATAAACCTGGTTCATCTGTGGAGGAGAATTTTGGCAGATAAGCTAAAGAAGGTTGGGGACAGTTATGATCCAAAGAAATGCAAGCCTCCTCACAAAGGACCCATGTTGCGTCTAAACCAACTAAGAAGAGTAAAGTTTCATCTACCAAGTCTACTGCACCTTCTGTTCCTAAGGGAAGAGCCACAAGAAGTAACGTTAGGCAAAGTGAAGCAGAACTGCAAAAGGCACTAGAGGAAAGCAAGAAAAAGAAGAAAGAAAAAGAAAAAACAAAAATGGTAGAAAGTTTTGAGGTTGTTAAAGAAGACGAGGAGGAAGAGATGTAACTGGTCCATCAATGTTCCTACTACCAAATCAAAGGAAGCCAAATCTTCTGCAAAGAGGCCCTCTAAGTTTGTACCTATTGAATCCTCTCTAACCAAACAAATTAGGTCAGTTGTGAAGGGAAAACAAGTACAAGTTTAGGAAGAAGAAGAAGAAGAAGAAGAAGAAGAAGAAGAAGAAGAAGAAGAAGAAGAAGAAGAAGAAGAAGAAGAAGAAGAAGAAGAAGAAGAAGAAGAAGAAGAAGAAGAAGAAGAAGAAGAACGGGAAGAAGAAGAAGAACGGGAAGAAAAAGAAGAAGAAGAAGAAGAAGACGAAGAAGAAGAAGAAAAAGAAGAAGAAGAAGAAGAAGAAGAAGAAGGATGATGAGAAGAAGGAGAAGAAGAAGAAATAGAAGAAGGAGAAGAAGGACGAGGAAAAGGAGAAGGAGGAGAAGAAGAAGGAGCAGAAGGAGGAGGAGGAGGAGAAGAAGAAGAAGAAGAAGAAGAAGAAGAAGAAGAAGAAGAAGAAGAAGAAGAAGAAGAAGAAGAAGAAGAAGAAGAAGAAGAAGAAGAAGAAGAAGAAGAAGAAGAAGGAGAAGAAGGAGAAGGAGAAGGAGAAGGAGAAAGAGGAGAACAAGAAGGAGGAGGATAAGGAGGAGAATAAGAGGAGGAGAAGATGGAGAAGGAGGAGGAGGAGGAGGATAATGAGGAGAAGAAGGAGGAGGACAAGAAGAAAGGAGGAGAAGGAGGTGAAGGAAGGAGAAGAAGAAGGAGAATGAGAAGGAGAATGAGAAGAAGAAGGAGAAGAAGAAGGAGAAGGAGGAGAAGGAGAAGGAGAAGAAGAAGGAGAAGGAGCAGAAGAAGGAGAAGGAGGAGAAGGAGAAGGAGGAGCAGAAGGAGAAGGAGGAGAAGAAGGAGGAGAAGAAGGAGAAGAAGAAGAATAAGAATAACAAGAAGGAGAAGGAGAAGGAGAAGGAGAAGGAGAAGAAGGAGGAGAAAGAGAAGAAGGAGAAGGAGAAGGAGAAGGATAAAGAAGGAGAAGGAGAAGGAGGAGGAGAAGGATAAGAAGAAGGAGAAGAAGAAGGAGAAGGAGGAGGAGAAGAAGAAGGAGAAGGAGGAGAATGAGGTGAAGGAGAAGGAGCAGAAGGAGGAGAAGAAGGAGAAGGAGAAGGAGAAGGAGGAGAAGAAGGAGAAGAAGAAGAAGAAGAAGAAGAAGAAGAAGAAGAAGAAGAAGAAGAAGGAGAAGGAGAAGGAGAAGGAGAAGGAGAAGGAGAAGGAGAAGGAGAAGGAGAAGGAGAAGGAGAAGGAGAAGGAGAAGGAGAAGGAGAAGGAGAAGGAGAAGGGAGAAGGAGAAGGAGGAGGAGGAGGAGGAGGAGGAAGACAGGTTTTCCATCTTTGGCAGAAGAAAAATTTTGAAGGTTAGATTGCTAAAGAACTTGGATGAGCCAAGCATGGTCAGATTAGTGGCTGCACCGGATGCACAAGGATGGAAGGACATGGTCCTTCAAATGGATGGAAGATTGGCCAAAAGAGAATTGATTGAGTTCATGGCTAATGGTACTGTAAATAATGGGCTGGTAACCAGTGTAGTGAAATGAGTAAAAGAAAAATTTGATACACCTGAGCTGGGCAGAATTCTAGACATACCAAGTGAAGGCTATGATGACTACACCAGGCAAAGGTGGCCTTGTCTAGATGATCTGCCTACTGCACTCCAAATCACCAGGAACTTCTGTGACACAAAAGATACTGAGGAGTGCCTGAGGCAAGGGCTGTTCAAAAGAGTGAGATGAGGCCAAAGCATAAAGTGCTCTTTGAATTTGTGAACAATTGCCTAATGCCTAGGAAGGAGATGAGGCATACAACAAACTACATGGACCTGGTCCTCATGGACTGCTTGGTGATGGGAAAGAAGATTAACTAGCCTGTTTTCATTGCTAAGCTGCTGGACAGAGTGCTCAATGGTTCAATAGCACATGCCATTCCTTATGGGTTCATTCTGACAACTGTATTGGATAGGTTGTATGTTCCTTTGATGAAATGGGAAATGACCTCCAGTAAAGAGCACCTTGGCATCAAGACCCTCCAGGCTTGTGATTATCTCCTCACTGTAGGCCATGTTGAACTTGGTTCACCAGTAAAGACTCCAGTGAATAGCAAGGTAATAGCCTTGGTTCAAGATGGGACAAAGGATGCTGAGATTGTAAGGCTTCAAGATCGAGTTGCTATTGGAAGATAAGAGGAATGAGTTGAGAGCTAAACTTTCAAGAGAAAAAGAAAAGAGTAAAGGGATGCTCCAAACAATGCTCAATCTGCTTCAAACCCAACCATCCAGCTCCCAAAAGCCTTAGGTCTCCTTGTCCTTCTTTGCACCAGTCTAGAAATGCCCCCCCCCCCCCCCGCAGTGACCCAGATTAGGGATTTTACTTGTTTTTGCTTATGGTTGGTTGTTTTTCTCTATCTTTTTGTGGACTGTTATGTAGAAGCACTGCTTATCAACGACAATGTGCATTTCTATTGTTTATGTTAAATCTAATCTTAATAATTATTTTTGTCAAGCTGATTTTTGATTAACTAAAGCATGCTTTCCTTTGCAGTTGCCCCAGCGGCCATGAGTAATAATTTATATTCTGGTATTCACATTAGTTAAGCAACTTTTCGATGATGCCAAAAGGGGGAAGATATTGCGCTTAAACTCTATTATCTGAATAGTGATGTTTATGATCTATCTTAAATCTGGCCCTTAATGATGAGTTAAAATTTTAGGTGTTGATAATTTAGGTGAGTTCCGCAGGTTCTATAATCAGTAAAAGCACAGAGTTTGTCATCATCAAAAAGGGGGAATTTGTTGGCTCAAGTTCAGTTGAGGTTTTGAAGATTGACAAATGAACTCAGTGATGGATCTAGTCCATCTGGTGAGACACGGTGTTTATTAACCATTTGATATGAGATGCACGTGAGGAAGATACGCCTTTGAGATCAAGCAGCAATATCTTCTGAACTGATCGAAAAGATTGAATTTGGGATAAGGAGAAAAGTCTCCTTATGAGAAGAGAACACGATCCTAATCAAGGATAAGGATTGAAGTTTGTATAGTTCAAGGACTCAAATCCGTCTAAGGATCAACAATTGAGTCTCAATCAAACTCTGATTACTAACTCAATAAAAAACTCAGTTTGTTATATTATACAGGCATGCACATACGCTAAAGTTAAAAAAAAATTGAGAGCAAGGATATTTTCCAAGCAATTTATGTGAGATTGAGTGTGCACGCATGCAGCTACTTGAACAAGATAGAAGAACCAGCATTGTGTTTATTCTTGTTCTAGTTCAATTGTAGTAGGTGGTTTTAAATTGTACTTTTTAACTTATTTAGAAGCAATTGTATTAGGTACTTTGAGTATTCATGTTAGAATTAATTTGAACGTGTCGCAACAGTTGAGGTTGTGTGCCACACTGGGATAAGAGCTAATCCTTAGGTTTACAAGAGTTTTGTAAATGTTGTTTTGGCTCAGCAATTTTAGTGGAAGTTTAGGAAAATCCTACTGAGTATTAGGTCGTGGTTTTTCCACCTTTTGAGCCAAGTGTTTTCCACGTAAAATCCTTGTGTTCTTTTATTTTTGTATTTTAATTTCGCAAACAGTAGTAATTAGAACACCTAGAAAAACCAGGTTCTTCTAGATCGAAAATTGGGTACCACACAAATCAACCCCCTCCCTTTTGTGTGGTATTGATGCGTGGAACATCAGATTCCTTGTGAAATTCTAATAAATTTAGGCTTTTGAATCATTCAATTTGACCTTATATGAAGGAGATATGTAGGTTTTAAGATTTGCAAATAGTGCATGGGCAATTTCGTCATTAACCTAAAAATCTGGGCAACCTTGGTAAAATGACCATAAAATCCTCATACGATGTCCAACTTCGGCTATGTTTTTTCTACGGGTATGTAATTACGGCATAGATCTAATGCTTTATTCAAAACAGTAATCGGGGCTCATTTGTTCAATATGATATCATTTATGCTTAAAGAAACGACGTCGAAGCATAAGAAAAACGAGCACAACGCAGTCCAAACCTATCTGAGACTGCATACGAACATACTATCACATCAGATATGATCATTCAAACTTAGTTGAACTCTTAAAACACAAAACTAACATCAAACACCAAATTTACATCGGATTGAATCCTAAGTTCTTCTAATACTTCCGAAACACGTATTTGATCCAATACCCAACAAAATCACCTCCGAATAATCTCAAATTTTGCACACATATCTAGAATCACCTAACGAAGCTATAGAAACTCTCAAAATTCCATTCTAACCTTCAGATAAAAATCTCACATATCAACCGGAATTTGCCACAATACTAACTTTGCCAATTCAAGCCTAATTCTACATCGGACCTCCAAAATCACTTCCGATCGCACTCCTAAGTCATAAATCATCCACCAAAGATAAACGAATCATCGGAATCCATATCCGAGCCCTCTAACTCATAGGTCAATATCCGATTGAATTTTCCAAAACAAGCCTTCCTTAAAGAAACTAAGTGTCTCATTTCCTTCCAAAAATCTACCCAATTGACTCATTCACACAAGACACTGATAATGAAGCATTACTAAGCAGGATATCGGGGAAACAGAACGGTTATCATGAGACAACGGGTCGGGTCATCACATCTTGTATCTCTTCTATTTTGCTCACATAGTTTAGCGAAATTCTTCAAATTATGCAAAACAATCAGTGGGATGAAAAGGTAAGGATGATCTCAAATCAAAGAAAATCAAAAGCAAATACTAAGAGAGAAAAATATATTTCAACTTTATTTTTCTTCTCTCTGCTTTGGTTAGATTAAATGAGTGGGTGTGATTGAAATTTGTTGAAAATAGTTAAACGAGTCTATATACAAAATTTGAGCAAGATTAGCAAAAACTAGGAGAGTGAAAAATAAATTTCAACTTTTTTTTTCTTCTCTCTTCCTTTTTTGGTTGGATTGTGATGTTTTAAGCGTCAATACCACACAATGGGGAGGAGAGTGATGTGTGTGGTACTCAATTTTCGCTTAACTGAACTATAGAAGAGCTTGGTTCTTCTAGGTGTTCCAATTACTACTGTTTGCGGAATAATAAATACTGAAAATAAAGAACACAAATATTTTTACATGAAAAACACCTGGCTCAAAAGGTGAAAAAACCACGACCTACTACTCAGTAGGATTTTTCCAAACATCCACTAAAATTACTGAGCCAAAATAATATTTACAAAAACTCTTTAAACCTAAGGATTAACTCTGAGCCCGTTCTGGCACATAGCCTCAATTGTTGCGAAAACTTCAAGTTAACTCTAACTTGAACACTCTAAGTACCTAATACAATTGCTTCTATGAAAGCTGAAAGGTACAATGTAAAATCACCTACTATAAATGAACTATAATAAAAGATAGAAATATGTAACTAGGTTTTCTATCTCGTTCAGTAGCTTCAGGATTGCACACTCAAATCACACATAAATTGCTTGCAAAATCGCCTTGCTCTTTTGCTCTCAGTTTAAATTTAACTTCTGATTATGTGCATTTCCTATAAAAGAGAACAACACTTACATTTAATAGGTTAATTATCATAGTTTTATTGTGATTCAATTGCTACTCTTCTATCGTAGAAGAGTTCATGAGGATCTCAAACTTTAACACTATCTTCATCCTAAATTGTGTTCTCTTCATGTAAGTAGTCTTTCTCTCTTTATCCAATATGTAACCTTTTCGATCAGATCAGGAGATATTGCTGCTTGATCAGTTAGACTTATCTCCTTCACGTGCATCTCACATGTACAGGTTGATCATGATTGTGCTTTACAATATGGACCTGGTCCATGTCTGAGTTCTTTTATCAATCTTCAAAACTTCATCTGTTCTTGGGCCAACAGATTGAATTAGTGGGTGCTATGCAAATTGGTTAAAAATACCTGAACGGGGCTTTATATAAAGTTGAGCAAGATTAGAAGTGGTTTATACTGGTATCAGGCAAACAATCAGCCTAAACATCCAACTGCGACATGTATATATAATGTTGTATATCGTGTACATCGGTGTATATCACATACAAGTTTTTGAGGACGTCTATGTATATCACTTTGTATATCGAAATACAATACAGTTTTTTATGGACTCCCATGTATATCACATTGTATATTGTATATCCAACTCAATTTTCTTGGATATACACAGATACACATAATATACATGAGATATTACTGATGTACATAGAGATATACACGGGTTATAATAAGGGATACACATGTGGAATCATCTTGAACTTAAGTTTTCAATCTGAAATGTGTTATATAAAGAAGAAAAATAAAATTTTAATAATTTTTTCTATATTGTATATCTAACAAAAATTTTCATAGATATACACATATACACATAATATATATGAGATATTACTGATGTACATAGAGATGGACATAGAGATATAAAACACGGGTTACAATATGAAATACACATGTGGAATCTCTTGAACTTGAGTTTTCAATGGAAAATAAAATTTTAATAATTTTTTGATATACATTTTATTATTATGCTATACACTATGATATACAAATAATATATTTATTAGTTATTAATCTAAAGAAAAGTTTTGATATAGCATGCTTAAGCAAGTTCTAAAATATATAAAAATAATAGATATAATTTTGGGAGTAAATAATATTTTAGTATACAAAGAAGATTAATTTTTTATGTACACAAAGAAGAAAAATAAACTTATGATATCTATTTTGGTATACATGTGTCCGATGTGTTATACATTGTGATATATAAATAATACAATATTTTTATTATGAAATATATTGATACAAAGGCAACGATAACTATATATATAATTTTATACTATTAATATACAAAGAATAATATTATTTATATACAAAGAATGAAAATAAAATTTTAATATACATATTGGTATAAATAAAGAAGAAGAAAATTGTGATATACATGTTATTATTATGATATATATATTTATTGACTATTTGATGTTAATAGCAATAACTAGGGCTATTTTCTAGTAATTATTTGAATATATTGTTATATTATGCCAAAAGCCCTTTTCTTTTCTTATTCAGATAAACCAAAGTGGTGTCTTTTTGTTATCCGAGGATAAGTCAAAAGTTTTTTTTATTTTTTTGTATGCTTTTTTTCTTTTTTCTTTCTGTAAACTCAATTAAATATGAATAAGAGAATTCCTCCTAATTTATCTTAAAGTTCCATAGTTTAAACAACAAACTCAATTAGGCAATATCGGATGCACAGTTGTAGGTTGACTTTTTTTGTGCAATTAGGACTAAGGAGGTAAGGCATTATATCCCTTATTTCGTGTATTTTAATTTTTTATTAATCTGCAAGTTTAAATAAATGTCAATTATTTCAAAATAGATATGATTAAAGAAAATATTTAGCAGTTTTAAGTAAGAATATTAGCAGTTCCATTTCAACAAAACGGAAGAGTTACTATCATGGATTGTGGTGGAAAGAGGAAAAGTGACGCTGTATAACTGCTGTAAAAATAATAGTCAAAAAATATATAAAAAAATTTACATATATACATATATACATACATACATACATACATACATACATACATACATATATACATACATACATACATACATACATATATACATATATACATACATACATACATACATATATATATATATATATATATACATATATATATATATATATATATATACATATATATATATATATATATACATATATATATATATATATATATATATATATATATATATATATATATATATATTCTATATGTTTGTATACAAAAATTATACAAATTTTAAATATTTTTTCAATTGCCGAATGTAAATAATTATTAGTGCGGTCAAAAAGTGATAATATGCCATGAAAAAATTTCTATATGTTATAAATAGAACTTTATTTAAGGTGAATGTCTATCTTATAAGAAGAGTCTTACTTCATGGCTTCCTATAAATAGAGGGGTCTTACCCCATTGTAAATCATCCCAAAAGTAATAATAAGAATACTCCTCTCTCTCTCTACTTTTCTCTCTATTGTTCTTGTATTATTGTTCTTGTTCTTATATTATTTCATAACACGTTATCAGCACGAGACTCTACCGTCTCAAGAAGCACTTTGAGAAGATTAAGGAGTAATTCGCCCACACGAGTTTCGCTAATTCCGGGCATTATCCGGGTCACGCTTCAAGAGATAAGTATCGATTTTATGTTCGATTAAAATCTATAATTATGTGTTGTCTATATTACATACAAGTGATCCTAGCTATTTACTTCCGCTATTCCTTTCTTTGTTACAATTGAATTGAAGACTGGTTTAATTTAGTTGTATAGTGAAACGTTTCTGGTCAATTATGCAAAGAATGGGTTTTTGGATTTTTAAAGTTTGCTGATAGTTTGGAGGTCCAATGGCAATCTTGAATTTCTATATGGAAAATATGTCGCGTTCTCCGGCATCAAATTGGCCGCGGGAGTCGACCAAAGTTGCTAGAATTTGTTGCCACGGGATGGAAACTCAAGAGGTATATTTGATAGACGGAATTATAATCGTCATTATGATCCATTCCCTGAAGTGAATGTGATAATTGTAATAAAGCCTGTAAGTATGAACACGCTCTTGATGTAATTGTATCTTATGTCTGACATTATGAAAAGGAAGTTCGTTGCCCTTGAAATTTCGGGCAAGAACTATATGACATGGGTGTTGGATGCTGAAATCTGATGCAATGGGTCTTGGAGACACCATTAAAGACAGAAATAATGCATCCACCCAAGACTATGCTAAGGCTTAGATTTTCTTGCGCCTCACCTTGATGAAGGTTTGAAACTGTGCTAAGGCCTTGATTTTCTTACGCCATCACCTTGATGAAGGTTTGAAAATTGAATATATCACAGTCAAAGATCCACCTATCTTGTGGAATGGCTTAAAGGAGAGATATGACAACCTGAAGTTGGTCACTCTGCCACAAGCACGATATGATGAGAATCCAAAAGCAAATAGTTCATAAACTATATGTTATCGTTGCGGTGGAAAAAGGGCACTGGGCGAAAATTTGCCATGTACCAAGACATTTGGTTGAGCCTTGTCAAGCATCTCTAAAGAGTAAATGCCCTGAAACAAATTTTGTCTCTGACGACAATTTTGACATCACCCACTTGGATGTGGCAGACTTCTTTGAGCACCCTGAGGGGAAAATTGACCACCTAATTGGTGATGGATCTGTGATGAAGGAAGATGGGATTGTTTGATTTTATTTCACTTATTTGTTATAGTTAGTGAATAAACTAATAGTCATTAGTATCAGCTCGTATTAGTTAGTTTATGATATAATGTTAGTATTAGTTCTTTAGAATGTTTCAATATGCTTAAATTTCGAAGAAATTTTTATTTTCCAGCAAAGTTAGTCGATTAACTAATAAGTTAGTCGACTATCTAATATTTCGTATTAAAAACTGGAATTTCCGCAAGCTAAGATAGTCGACTATCTGATTTAGATAGTCGACTATCCTGATGACTGTTTACTAAGATAGTCGACTATCAACTTAGTTATTCAACTATCTAATATTTCGCATTAAAACTGGATTTTTCCGCAAGGCAAGATAGTCGACTATCCAATTTAGTTAGTCGACTATCCTAATAACTGCTTCCCAAGATAGTCGACTATCAACTAAGTTAGTCGAATAACCTCAGCAGATTTCGAAAATATTGTTTAAATATGAAACAAACGGATTGAATTTGTTTATTCTCATGTTCGTATATTTTCTTTTGTATGTCAAACCATGGGAATTAAATTGATTGAAGGCTCCTGAAGAGCAACTATAACTCTGCCTAAAGGAACAATATTTTAGAGAAAGCAATGTTCTCCTCCAAGTCTAAAAGGAACTTGTTGAGTTTTAGAGATATCATTCAATATAGATATCAGATTGAGACAATACATGAGTATAATATTGAATACCTCATTTACTCATGAAAACGAGGCTGCCCACTTCGATTTGGGGTCACGCTATTTTGCATGCAGCAATGCTAGTTCGTCGGCTGCCCACTTCGGTTTGGGGTCACGCCATTTTTGCATGCAGCAATGCTAGTTCGTCTCTGACTGACGAATTGTCACAAATATTCCCCGTTGCAATTAAATTTGGGTCATGAACCTAATATCTCCCATTTAAGAATTTTTGAATGCGCAGTATATGTGCCTGTAGCACCGCCATATCGCACCAAAATGGGTCTGCAAAGAAGGTTAGGAATATATGTTGAATTTGAATCGCCCTCCATTATTCGCTACCTCGAAATATTGACAGGGGATTTGTACACTGCACGATTTGCAGACTGTCAATTCGATGAGACACTTTTCCCAAAATTAGGGGGAGAAGTTGGTGAAACCAAACGGGAAATTTTGTGGAAAATGCATCATTATCTCATCTTGATCCACATACCTCTATTTGTGAAAAAGAGGCGCAAAATATTATCCATTTGCAAAGAATAGCAAATCAAATGCCTGACGCATTTCTCTTGTATTACTTGTTCTCATTAATGAACTGACCAACTAAAGAGTTCGGGTTGAAGCCCATAAATTCTGGAAATATCAAAGGTGAAATATGGGCCCATTCACCTGCCATGTGTACCACATATGATGCATCTATGAAATGGTTACATGCGCGATTGTTATTAACCCGCAGCCTGGTCGATGCTTGCGAGGTAAATTGCTCAGTAATCTAACTTCGAGCATAATTTCCAGATTTTCTATTCAAGATAGTTCATCTTGATAAGTTGGTTTATATCAAAGTTGGTTTAGCAAGATAATTATTGAGTGCCTCCACTTAATAGCTAAACTGTTTCTTATGAGAACAAAGTTATATATATCAGTTTGATATATACGAGAATATATTATATTCTCACCTCACAAATGGTTCAGGGTCAGGAACCAAATAACCTCATCTTATTATTATTAATGTGCTGTGTATATTGACATGATAATGTACAAAGATGATTTCCCAGAGTTGAGGAAACAAGTTAGCTTTTCTAACATGAGGGGGAGACATGATAAACACTTGACAAAAGGTTACATGAGATGAATTATCATTTGTATATATAGATCCTCGAATATCATGATATGAACCTGAAGTTCATAAAAAGGATAATTCAATTGCAACATATTGCAAAGCATGCCATGCGTATTTGCTGATCCAAAGAATGTAACTATATTCTCACTGCAAATGCTCTTATTAAGTCCTAGAAGGACAAAGTCTTGGATACGCCTGAAGCGTATAGACAAATCGGTTTCAAAAGGAACTTCTTAATAAAGAAGATGAGCAAATGATCAAAGTGATCATAATAAGGAGGCAAGTGATCCAGAAGATCACATGACATAGCACTTCATAAAATCTCATGAGAGATTCAGGTACCTGAATATATGAATGAAGAGATCTCCATGTTATGTTTTTATAAAAATTGACTGAAACCGATATAAAATGATTGTCGACGACATCTATGATAGCGCTAAATATCGATGAGGATCTTATGTTTGTCGAATACAAACAAAACTATTGGCCAAATGGAAGAGATACAATTCAAGAAGAATTGATTCCATATGAAAGACATGTAGTTTTGGACATGTAGTTCAAATACTTGAAAGTGTAAAGTCAAAGGTATGTGTAATCAGTTTTCGATATTTATTTGTTTAGCATGACATGAAAACTTGATATGCATCTAAAGTCTATTATATGGCTTATATGACTTAACTTGAAAGATTTAAGTTGCTTGAAGCATATACAATTCTTGGTCCTGAAGTACCACATCCTAAGTGCAATTTGTGTACATATGTATATTGCTATAACTATAAACATGATGGCATCGAGAATACCCCTATGGAAGTATTGAAGAGTCATTCCACGACATTACATGAAGATGTTCATATCTATGAAGAATAATAATTTCAAGGTATGGAATATTTATTCAAGTCAATATGGTTGATTTATTTATCAAATATCTACTAACGATTTCTTGAAGCTAGTGCACAAGATTGGAATGTGAAGGTTCAAGGATGTGAATTGATGTTCTTTTTAGGGGGAGTTAATGCGCGTTGCACTCTTTTTCCCTTACAAGGTTTTGTCCCACTGGGTTTTCCTTGCAAGGTTTTTAACGAGGCAACAAATAGGCGTATTTCTAAACATATGTACTCTTTTCTTTTTCTAGAATTTTTCCCATTGGGTTTTGTTTTAGTTAAGGTTTTAACGAGGCACATTATTGAATAGACATTCAAGGGGGAGTGTTATAAATAGAACTCTATTTAAGGTGAATGTCTATCTTATAAGAAGAGTCTTACTTCAAGGCTAAGTCTTTTATCTTCCTATAAATAGAGGGGTCTTACCCCATTGTAAATCATCCCAAAAGTATTAATAAGAATACTCCTCTCTCTCTACTTTTCTCTCTATTTTTCTTGTATTATTGTTCTTGTTCTTATATTATTTCATAACACTATACCCTTAACTAAGTTTGAACATTGAAAATGAAAAAATAAATAAATACTAGCACTTTTCCTTTAATAAGGGCGAAATGGTTTCCTGGCCACTCAAACTTGCGGCTGATTTTAAAGCAGATATATGAACGTTCGACTTTCCCATTTGAACACTTAAACTCCTGAAACTTATAACTAATAAACACATTTGACTGTTGACCCATTTTATGTGCTCAGTTGGGTTTAGTCAGCCCCCTGTGTGAATGTCACGACTTTTAGGAGCGTGAGAGACCCCCTTCCCGCACCCAACAGTCAAAAATAGGGCTATTTAAGTGGGGCCTTATTCTTTTCAATTGGATACACATTATCCCTTAATTCATCTGAAGCTTCTTATTTCGCCTCATTTCTTAAACTCTGAAGCTTTTTTTTTTTTAATTTTAATTTTTCAGTTTGTGATAATGAATCAAAGACCTGTATTTTGTCATTGTGGAGTTGAAGCTCATATTTGCATCACTTGGAAGCCAACAAATCCAGGAAGAAGGTTTTATGGGTGCTCAAACTATGGTCGAGCCAATTCTTGTAATTTTTTAGATGGTTCGACCCACCTCAAACTATAGTAGCACTAAAAATTGTAATGTTCTTCTTAGTGTAGTTAGCACTACCAGCATAACCCTATGTACAATGATAATGAGAGAAACCGAAAGCTCCACCAAAACTCGAACATCTTTAAATAAAAGGAGGGGGACTGAAATCGTATGGTTTTGGAGTGATTATGATTACTTTGGAAGAAGGGGACCAGGTTAATCGACCATCGTTTAAGAGGGGAGGGTTTGGTTAGAGAGAGGAAAACAGATGAAAAGTGGGGGAGGATTTGTCGGTGTATTGATTAAAAGATGAGGAACCCAAATCTGTTGGCTTTTATTTTCCGCCATTGACGTGTATCGGTATCATTGGTCATTTGCTGACTGGATGGACACGTTGGCGAATGTGTAATTCACGCGCGTAGGGTCAAGAATAAAATATGTTTATTAGTTATAGATTCAGGAATTTAAGTGTTTAAATGGAAAAGTCGAAAGATCATATATCGACTTTAAAATCCGCCACAAATTTAAATCATTTCGCCAATAAGTCAATGAATTCTATCGAAAACACGACGGCAAGACTCTATAACTAGTAATTTAATTTGTAGTACAGGTGCCCAAACAACATCAAATCAATGTGGCCCTTAATTATTTTATATTTTGCTTATATTTAGGGACTACACAACGTATAAAACATGATTGTTCAATAATTATATTAAAAGCTATAAATTCAATATAAATTAGTAAAAATTATACATAATCAAGATGTGAACGGTTCAAATCTACAAGCAATGATTTCTTTTTCTTTTCTTAATTACTTTGCTAATTCTAACGTTTTTAGTGTGTAACCGATTTATATATGTTAAGTTACTTTTTTTTCCTTTTTTTTCTCTCTCTCTTTTTTTTTTTTTTTTGCTCATCTTTAAAGTAGAGTTGGCTTTGGCAATTATATGAAGTTTATCGAACCCACCCATAATGGTAGAGCCACCTTATCCACGGGATATCAATTGACAATCATTTGCCTGAAAATTTATATATAAATAATTAAATATAAAAATATTTTATGTTAAGTTTTAATTTTTTTTATGGATTTATTTTTATATTTTGCTATTTTTATCAGAAATTCCGGGTTCGCTACAAACCTAGGATATATAAATGAGAAGAGTAAATAATGGATAACTAGTTCAAAACTCTAAAGCTACTTTAGGTTAGGTTCTCATGTGGAAATTGGAAAATACTTACTAAAACAACAAAAGAATGATACGTACCTATAACAAATATTTAGGGATCGTCTGGTAGTGCATAAGAATAATGCGAAATAAGGTGTATTAGTAATATATGATATGAATTAATAATGCATGAATTAGTATTGCAAACATTAATTACGTAGGTATTATTTCTTATTTACCGTTTGGTGTGGTGTATAAAAATTATAATGCATTGCATCATTTTTAAGAGAAATAATTATTTACATAAATGCCCTTCGTATTCTCTAGCTTTTAAGGGACTTAATGGATAATTTTATATTTAACATACCAATGCATACATTAATAATCTTGGTATTACTAATGTCATGATTTTCTATACATTACTTATACATAGGATAATACTAGGTATGATGTATAATTAATACAAATGTCACCACACATTTCCAAAACAGGTCATAATGGCACCCAACAACCTTGACGGGAGAGCCAAGTGCGGAATATTACTAACAATCATACAAAATTTTACTCAATTTTTAACTAAAATGCCCATTTAGCTTGGGTTTATAACTAAAGCAGTAAATGTGACGAGTAATATAATATTACAAAACCAAAAAGACCAGTCTACTAAAGTGTACGTGCCAAGGCATAGTGTCACAGTGTAAGGACAAGTAGTAGAATATACACATCTCTACCCTACTGTCTGAAATAAGGGAAAGACGGCAAAAATATAAAAGAAGACATCATCCGGCTGCCGGGCGATATGGAAGGGAATCAGCTCACCGTAGAAGTCTCAACAGCTACTCACTGGTGCGCACCCTGACGGTATCCAGATGAATCAGCCTCAGACCTTGTACATTTAAGTACAGAAGCATAGCATGAGTACATAAACAATATGTACCCAGTAAGTATCATGTCTAATCTCGGAGAAGTAAAGACGAGAGGTCGACTTGATACCTACTAGGTCCAGATAATATCATAATAATGATGTACAGTATACAACATGAATAGTGTAGTTAGTTAACAGTTTCCACAGAAGCCATATCATGCTTGTACTTATATTTCCTTTTAACACATTTACTCCTTTTTTATTTATTTAGCAATAAATCATGAAAAGCCTAAGCTTCAAGCACAAATATATAAATAATGCACAACAACGCCGAGGTCGACGGCCCGCTCCAACAGAATATAAATTTTTATGCACTGCCGAGGGTCGAACAGCCCGTACCATAGATGCATCTATTTTACCGAGGCGATCGGTCCGATCCACAAATATCAAGACAAAATCAAGAATGCGCAATAAGGCATAAAAGGGAAAATCCTTCCAAGTTCATTAATAAGCATATGTTCGTTTTCATCCTACTCTAACCTCTAACAAGTCATAAAAGACCATTCACAAAGTTCAAACAACGAAAGTCTGCAGTAGGCATGATGTGGGTCCTAAACTACCTAGACATTAACATTGTAATAGCTACCCACGGATTTTCGTCACCTAGTGCGTGCGAAGTCCCCCCATTTAATAGCAAATTTATCATTTATTAACCTTAGAGGGACAATTCCCTCTCACAAGGTTAGAAAGGAGACTCACCTCACTCCGAAGTGCTCTTTCAATATCGAGAATAGGCTTCAAGCTCAATTCGAAGCCGAACAAGCACCAACTAGTTAAGTGAGGCAAGAACTAGTCAATAAGTGCTCACAAAGTTGAATTCTAGCTAATATAAGTGATTTCCCAAGCTTTCCCGTAAGTTTTCTAAATTCCGACCCCGGGCCCTTGTGCCCGGATTCCGAGATTTTTCAAAGGAAGTTATTCTCTATAACCTAAGGATAACTAATATGTGATTTTCAATTTATTACCTAGTAAATTAGGTGGTTAAATCTTATTTTTACCAGAACCCTAGGTCTAGCTCTAACACTTGATTTAATTTGGTTATTAGTGTTAAATTTATGTGATAATCATGTATTTAGACTAAGAGTGAGTGGAAATTACTTACCTTGCGATGTAATGTTGAAACCCTCTCTTTGGAAGTTCAAGAATTGCCCAAGTGTGGATGGGAAATAAATGCACTTGAGCTCGTATTAGATAAGCTTCGCTGCCCTGTGATTTCCGCTTGTGCGGTTTGGGGACCGCTTCTGTGGTCACGCATCTGCGATCAATTGGCCACTTCTGCGGTTTTGGGGCAAGGAGAGGTTGACCGCTTCTACGGTCTAAAGCCTCATAAGCGAAATCCGCTTCTGCGGTTCCTTGGCCGCCTTTGCGGTTTCCCTTGGGCCGGCCTGGCCGCTTTTGCGATGAAAGGGCCACTTCTACGGTATCCACTTCTGCGGTCCAAAGCCGCAGAAGCGGTTTTGATAGAAGCAGCAGGTGTTGTTCCTTCTAAAATTTTTACTGCGCTCGAACCTCGATCATTTGACTCCTGGAGCCCCCGAGCCCCGCCCGAACATACCGATAAGTCTAAAATCACGAGGCGGACCTAGTCGCAACCTCGAAACTCCCAAAACAACACTAAATCAAGGAATCAGACCCTAAAACTATTTGATCAAACTTAATGAACTTCAAGTTCTAAATTTCCTTCCAACGGGTCAAAACTCCCTTAAACTAATTGGATTGACACTAAATTTTACGGGTAGGTCTTAACGGATATTTTGGACTTGTACCAAGTTTCAAAACCGGAATTCGAACCCAATACCTATGTTTTTAATAAATAATTAGATTCTTTAATTCATTAAAAATTCGATTTACCAATTTTACAAAACAATTCTGTACTCGGGCTAGGAACCTCGGAATTCAATTCTAAGCATACGCTCAGGTCCCACATTTTTCCATGGACCTCCCGGAACTGTCAGATCACAAATCTGGGTCTGCTTCCCAAGAAAGTTGACCGAAGTCAAACTTGGCTTTTTAAGAAAACCTTAAGGGAATATTTGATTTTATTTTCACTCAAACTCTTCTAACTTCCGAACTGATTGCACCCACAAGTCATTACTTAGCTAAGGAAGGCGTGGGAAGTTTTTATTTAAGGGGATGGGGTCCTAAGTAGTAAAATGACCGGTCGGGTCGTTACATTCTCCACCTTTTAAAAAATGTTCGTCCTCGAACAGACATAAAAGAAAAGTACATGGACTGCTGAATAGGTGAGGATATCAGCTCCGCATGTCCTCCTAGGACTCCTAGGTTGCCTCCTCGACTGGTTGGCCCCTCCAATGGACCCTTACCGCAGAAACTCTCTTGGACCTCAATTGACGGTCCTACCTATCAACAATGGCAATTGGCTCCTCCTCGTAGCCTAAGCTCTCATCTAACTGAGTGGTACTGAAGTCCAATACATTAGAGTAGCCGGCATGGTACCTATGAAGCATCAATACATGGAAAACTGGATATACTCCTGATAAACTGGGAGGTAAAGCAAGCTCATAAGCAACCTCACCAACTCGCCTCAACACCTCGAAGGGGCCAATAAACCTTGGGCTCAACTTGCCCTTCTTCTTGAACCTCATTATACCCTTCATTGGCGAGAGTTTCAAGAGAACCTTCTCGCCAATCGTGAATGATACATTACGCGCCTTCTGGTCCGCATAACTCTTCTACCTGCACAGAGCTGTGCGGAGCTTCTCCTGAATCAACTTTACCTTATCCAAGGCATCCTGTACCAAATCTGTACCCAATAACTTAGCCTCACCAGGCTCAAACCACCCTATAGGAGAATTACAACGTCGGCCATACAATGCCTCATACGGGGCCATTTCTATGTTGGACTGGAAGCTAATATATTACCCAAACTCTTCAAGGGCAAAAACTGATCCCATTGGCCTCCAAAGTCAATCACACATGCTCTAAACATATCCTCTAAAATCTGAACTGTCCGCTCCGACTACCCGTCGGTTTGAGGGTGGAATGTTGTGCTGAGATTTACGCTGGTACCCAAACCCTCATGGACGGCTCTCCAAAAATGAGATGTGAACTGAGGGCCCTTGTCTGATATGATGGAAACCGGTACACCATGCAATCTGACTATATCTCGAATATAAATCTGAGCGTACCTCCACGCTATATAAGTGGTTGCCACTGGAATGAAGTGGGCCGAGTCGGTTAACCTATCCACAATAACCCACACCAAATCAACCTTCCGCAAAGTCTACGGACACCCAACCACGAAGTCCATAGTAATGCGCTTCCATTTCCATTCCGGAATAGGCATCTGCTGGAGTAGGCCACATGGCCTCTGGTGCTCATACTTGACCTGCTGGCAATTCAAATATCTAGCCACATATTAAATAATGTCTTTGTTCATCTCTGCCACCAGTAATGCTGTCTCAAATCACGATACATCTTCGTGGCATCCGGATGAATGGAGTACCTCGAACTGTGAACCTCCTCTAAAATCCTCCTCCGCAAGCCATCTACATCAGGAACACATACATAGGCCTGAAGCCGTAACACTCCATCCTTGCCGATAGTAACCTCCTTGGAACCTCCCTAAAGTACTGTCTCTCTAAGGGCTGTTAAATCCGGGTCATTGAATTGTTGGGCCTTAATCTGCCCTAACAATGAAGACTGAGCAACCATGCATGCTAGAACCCGGCTGGGCTCCGAAATATCCAACCTATCGAGTCTGTGAGCTAAGGACTGAAGGTACAAAGCCAATGGTCTCTCCACTGCAGGAATAAATTCCAAACCGCCCATCCTCTTCGCCTTTTTGCTCAAGGCATCTGCGAGCACATTCGCCTTACCCGGGTGATAAAGAATGGTAGCATCATAATCTTTTAGTAACTCAAGCCACTTGCGCTGCCTCAAATTAAGGTCCCTCTACTTGAACAGGTGCTGCAAGCTGTGATGGTCGGTGTAAAACTCACATGACACCCCATATAAATAGTGCCTCTATATCTTTATAGCATGAACAATCGATGCCAATTCTAGATCGTGCACTGGGTAGTTCTTCTCACGAATCTTCAGTTAATGTGAAGTATATGCAATAACTCGTCCCTCCTGCATCAATACACATCCCAAGCCAATGCGAGAGGCATCGCAATATACAGCATACATCCCCGAATCGAAAGGCAATACAAGAATCAGTGCGGTAGTCCAAGCTGTCTTGAGCTTCAAAAATCTCTCCTCGCACTCATCGGACCAATGAAATAGGACACCCTTCTAGGTCAATCTAGTCAAGGGTGAAGAAATTGAAGAAAAACCCTGCACGAACCACCGGTAGTAACCGGCTAACCCAGAAAGCTCCTGATCTCGGTCACTAAAGTAGGTCGTGGCCAACTCTTAACTGCCTCCACCTTTTTAGGATCCACCTTAATACCTTATACGGACACAATATGCCCCAAGAATGCCATTGACTCTAGCAAGAACTCACACTTGGAGAACTTGGCATATAGCCTCTGCTCTTGCAAGGTTTGAAGTACTACTCTCAAATGCTGCTCGTGCTCCCCCAAGTTTCGGGAGTATATCAAGATGTTGTCAATAAATACGATGACAAAAGAATCAAAAAATGGCTGGAACACCCAGTTATCAAGTCCATGAACACCTCTGGAGCATTCGTCCACCCAAAGGGCATTACCAAAAACTTGTAGTGGCCATATCCAGTCCTAAATGCAGTCTTCGGAACGTATGAATCCCGAATCTTCAACTGATGGTACCCCGACCTCAAGTCGATCTTAGAGAACACCCTAGCACCCTGCAACTGATCAAACAAATCATCAATGCGCGGCAATAGGTACATGTTCTTGATGGTGACTTTGTTCAACTGGTGGTAATCAATGCACATCCGCATAGTCCCATCCTTCTTCTTTACAAATAGCACTGGTGCACCCCAAGGGGACACACTGGGCCTGACAAACCCCTTTGCTAATAACTCCTCCAACTGTTCCTTCAACTCCTTCAGCCCCTTAGGAGCCATACGGTACGGTAGGATAGATATGGGCTGAGTACTTGGAGCCAAACCAATGCAGAAATCGATATCACGATCCGGAGGCATGCCAGCAAGATCAGAAGGAAAAACATCGGCGAATTCTCGGACCACTGGCACTGAATCAATCATCGGAGACTTTGCTGTGGTGTCTCGAACATAAGCTAGATACGCTAAACACCCTTTCTCAACCATATGCCGAGCCTTTAGAAAAGAAATAACCCTGCTAGGGGTATCAACTGTAGAACCCTTCCACTCCAATATCGGCAATCATGGCATCACAACGAAATAGTCTTGGCATGACAATCGAGGACGGCGTGATAGGGGGATAACCAGTACATACCCAGGATGATCTCAAAATCTACCATATCAAGCAATAAGAGATCTGTCCTAGTATCGTAACTGTTAATACCCAAATTTTCCCATGTATTTTTGTACCCAAAATATTTTTAAAATAGCTTTTGAATGCATATATAAGCATCCACAAAAGGTTGGTATTTTTCTATATTTTTTCAATTACTTTAAAATCAATTTACAACTTATTTTGTACCAAAAAATCCAATATTTAGTATCAAATCTTATTATTCTAATAAATAATTTATTTTATTTTCTTACCTACATAAAAATATCATTTATTTAATTTTTACAGAATTTTACAAAGCCATTAGGTATTTTTAAACTAAAATTGCATTAAATTACAATTTTAGCCTATTTCTAAATTTAATATGTATTTTAAGTAAAAATTGTTCCTAATATTTTTAATTAATTGCTAAATGTATTTTATTATCTCAGTATTTTTATTGGATTTTTATAAAAAAATTTACTATTTTTATAAAATTAAATGGGAAAAATGGCAATTAAAATGAAGCCCTTTAATTTTTCAATTCTAGCCCATATTGAAACTCAAAGTCAACCCCAGTTGACCCACCCGCCCCAACTCTTTTAATCCTAGCCGTTGATCACACAGATCAATGGCCCACACTTCACTTACCATAATTAAATCCTTAACACCCCTAACCCTAAACTCATTTTTCCAAACCCGCTGCCTCTGAATCCTTAAAGCTGTCAAAGCCCTATCAAATCCTAAACCTCTCCGGCTATCTCACCGGCGTTAATGGCCGCCCAAGACCTGAAGCTCCTTCGCCCGTTCATTCTTCACCTCTCCTAGTCCTTAGGTTCGAAGATCGAAGCTGTCTTTCAAGGGAGGTTGGACCAGAGGTCCTCCAATGGGTTTCTGCAATAGTGTCTGGTCTTTCTCCGGAAAGTATTAAGGCTCTGAGTCCTTTTTCAACTCCGACGAGTCCGTTCCAAGCTTTTCTCATCATTTCAAGACTTTTCTGTGAAAACCCTAACTTCTCGAGGTTTTCTCTATGTTTATTGTTATGATTCTCTCTGAGTCCTAGTGATTTTCTAAAAGTTTCAAAGTTTTCTCATCTCTTCTTTTCCTATTTGTTTTTTCAAGTTGTTCGTCCTTTTAAACCTAGGGTTTTCTATGACTTTCCATGATTTCTCTGATTCCATTGCTCTATTTGCTACTGTGTGTTCTTTTCTATGTCTTTGTTATGATTTTTGAGCATGTTGTGCCATGACTCTAGGGTGTTTTGCTTTACTGTTTACTTTCTAGGGTTTTCAGTTCATGTATTCTATGCTTTCTTCGTGTTGTTCTGCTGTTTGTTCATCTTCATCTGTTATATTCTTGCTCCCCGATATGCAGTGGAAACCCTAGCTCAAAGGGTCCTTCCATTGTCTCCTTGTGAAACCCTAGCCGCCTCTGGCTGCTTCCTTGTGTTTTGCCACATGTTATTCTAATTGCTTCCAGTTTTGTATGTTCAAATCTATCTCTCTTTTATATTGTCACACTTCCCCTTTTCTGAAACCCTAATTGATTTTGTATAGCTGTTTTATTCTTTAATTGATCCCTATTTTCTGACTAAGTGCAAATGGCTGGTATCTTGACTCCTTGATTTCCTGGGTGATTACTTGCCTTGTGTGTTTTACCCGTGTGATTTTCAAATTCTTTATATGAATCTACCCCATATTATGTAATTAGTACCTGATTTTTCTTTTCCAAAATAGACCAAAGCTTATTTATTTCCAGCCGGGTCTTTAATTAAAAGGAACCTTCTCCTTAATTGTGTATGATTGGTACTGCTGAATATTTTCTTGCCTTAAGTGTTACATCTCTTTCGAACTATAAATAGGCCTTCACTTCTTCTCACTAACATATACACGAGTTCCCTCTACTCTTACTCACTAAAAACTTTCTGCGTTTCTCTTTCTTCTCTGTTACTTTCTCTCTCTTGCTAAGGATTAGCCGGCTGAAAGCCAAGGCTAATTACAAGGATTCTCTTTGCTTTGTTACTCAAGTTTGCACTGGTAGGCTCCTAATTTGAATTATATGTTTGTTTTCCCCTCTTCTTTGTCTGTTATGTTATTTCAACTTAAGCTCTTATATGTACAATCCCTTCCCCTTGTCCCCTTGTCTGTTTGTTTGTTTCAGTATTTCATTTGAGTGCTAGATGCTTAATTCCCTCCCCCTTCCCCTAGGCTGTCATGTTGTTTAGTTTAAGCTTTAACATGTTTTATCCCCCTTTCCCGGCTACCTCACCTATTTTGTGTACCTCCGTTAAGCTTTATGATAATTCCCTTCCCCTTGTCCCCTTGTCCCTTTTGTCTGTTTGTGCTCAAATCCTGCAGGATAAACCTTAACCCTGCTCCTTGTCTTCTTATATCTTTAGTTCAAACTACAGTATGTTATTCCCTATTCCCTTTCCCTTTGGTTGCTTACATTCAGTGTTTTATTAAGTCCATCATGTTAAATACTTTCCTTTGCTTGTGTATTTTTCATTATTGTGCTCCTGAATCCCTTCAATTTAATCTTGCCTGTTAAGTGCTTTTATATGATTCCCCTCTCCCTTTGGTCCTTGTTGTATGTGAGTTGTTCTGTATAAGGGTGGCACTTTATTGCCATTTCTAATCTAGAACTAAGGCCGTCAACAGTCTTTACTCAAAGCAATCCCATCCCCCATCTCCTATCCTATGTGTTTGAGCCTTGACAAAGGCCTGTTGGTGTCCTAATCACCATTCAGACCCTTGTCTGACTTGTTTACAAGTCTGTTCTTGTTTGTTAACCTTTGTAAGAAGTCTGGGGTGTGCCAGTCTCACTCAATAGGCTGGGTATGACCACTTCATACGATGATCTTCCTCTAGTCTATCACCTTTACATTTATTCTTAGTTCTTTAAGTTCTACCCCTCTCTGGTAAGTCATGCTTAGGGTCCTCGGAGTCTCCTCTGAACTCGGATGCCTTAGGGCTGGTAATTCCATACTTGCACTATTCCAATTAGAGTGTAAGCAATGCCTGGGTTTCTTTGAAAGCCCTTGGAACTTTGTAACACTCTAAGAAGAGAAAAGCCTCGGATCTTGGGAGCTCGAATTTGGTAAAAGGCTTTGTTGGACATAAAATCTGCTTCGAGATTCCTCGGGCCTGTTATAGCTGCTGATGTATTTTAATTTCTTATTTATATTAATGTTCTTTTCCTTCCCGGCCTAGATTTGTAATAATTTGTAATAAAAGAACTCGGGGGGTATAGTGAAAGTGGAAATGGGAGGGATTTACTTTCTTACATTCATTGGAAACCATGCCTATAGGTTTGCATCACTTGTTAGTACAGATACCATGTCTACAGGTTTCTCATCAACATATAGAAAGCATGCCAATAAGGATTAACTTTTCTTGCATCCTAGAAATCATGATTACAAGTTTACTATTTCTTGCATCAGTTAGAAACCATGTTTTAGGACTTTACTTTGTTACATCCATGCCATGTCGTTACCATGTCTATTTCGCACTACTGCATTAACACCATATAGATGTCATGACTAAGGTTCTTGCTATTACATCAACTTCATATGGAAATCACGCTTATAATTTTGCATTTTTTATCTCGCCTAGAAAGCATGCCTATAGGAACTATATAAACGCTAGGCAAAACAGTAGGTCTCTAAAAACAGTAACTAAAGGGTTAACAAGTATGTTATAAGTCCAGACTCGTCCAATGTTTCAAACGTTTTGGTTCAACTTGTCCTAAATCTGTTTACTCTTAAACAGGCCCAAGTCATCCCCTTTTCGTAATGTCCTGAATCTATAAAACCGTTTTAAAGATTGAATCTTTGCTTCTAATTGTTTGTCTGTTTGAGTTTAAATGCTCCATGATCTTTTAAACTTCTTTTCTCACATCTCTCTTTTACTTAAATCAGTACAGCTAACTCGTAAGGCCTTTTCTAAACTTGTCTGCGATTTTAAGTCTTTTGTTTAAAACATACCTTTGTCTTAAGCTTCGTTTTCTTTTAAACTAACTGATTTTAAGTCTTGTCAACTCCTAATACGGGCTCGAAGGAGATTTGTTATCCAACTCTTATGTATTAAACTAATCTGTCTGCTCTTCAAACCTCTTTCAAAAGACCAAATCAGTAATTGAAGTCATGCTAAACTATTTGCTGTATGTTACGGGGTTTAATTGTGCCTTTAACCGTTTACTTGGGTACCTCTTATATGCTACTTGTTTTTAACTGTCGCTCTAGCGTATTTACCATTGAAAACTCCATATATATACCCTATCTCTCTCCTCCCCCTTCATAGTATTAGAAGTCCTAATAGCCCATGACTGACAGGTTGGGATGGGTATTAGCATGCAATAAGTAAACGATACCAACGCATTTATATACCTTAAAGGGTGGGAAGGGTAGAATATGGAGATGATGACGATGTGATAATACCATATAGTGATCCCTCTTTGGGAATATGTGATGGATATTGCATTGAATGATCCATATTATAGTTAAACCTAGGACCCTTCTTTTCATTTGCTTTATTTAAATGCTTTCTTCTAGTAATGCTTTTCAAACTATTCCTCTTTTATTTCAAACTTATGTCCCTTTTTTTAGCTTTTAAGTTATGTGAATACGTGTGCACCTTATTTGTCTACTCGCGTCATCTTCTGTTAAGTCACAATTAGTATGGCCGGGAACCACATTTGTGGATATTGAGGGGTGCCTAACACCTTCCCCTTGAGATAATCTCAAGCCCTTACCCGAACTCTGGTTTTCTTTCAAAATACTCCTCTCATATTTAAAAGTGTCGTAATGCACTATAATCATTAGGTGGCGACTCTTCAAATTCCATAGCCCAATTCCCAAACGAAAATGAGCGTTGTTTTGCCCGTAATATCGTAAAACCCAATTTCACCTTTGAAAAAGGGGGCATCGACAACATGGCGACTTCGCTGGGGAATTTCTTTTAGGCTTTTACTACTACGTGTTTTGACTTTATCGCTTTCTTTATTTGTTGCTTCAATTATTTCTTTTCACAATTACTAACTTGTTTCTTCGTGTCTTTCTTTTTCTTGAACTGTTTTACTGCTTTATTGAATTTACTTCATTTTAATTCTGTCTTTAATTTCGAGCATTCATTATTGTATGAACGTGAAAATACAAGTACTTATTTCCTTATTGTAATTGCATCCTTCAACATCATCTTCCACTCGTGCCAAACAAATCCTATAGCAACGCTTATAATGAGTGGTTGCGCTCTTCCATATAATAAAACCCCAAAATTTGGTAAAGGCATATTTGCGGTAAAACCAATCGATCAACGGTGAAGTCGACGGTTCCGTGTCTTTCCCTCTTGAGTTGTCCGCTCAAGGGTACCTTGTCTAGCACTTCAAAAGTCGAAACGCTACTCTATTTAAATGTCCATGCATCATGGCCAAACTTAGACGGGTCAACTATGTTGTCCGCATAATGACTCATTAGGATAGCCTAATCCAAAGTCCATCGGGTTTCCTCGAAACCTAAACGGACAATCACGTTATGTGCATTGATTTGGAGAGTTAAATACCTTTGCTAATTATTGATTTAAATAGCGGAGTCCGGCAGGGTTGAGGGCATAACACTCTATTTTGTAGGAAAATAAGGCACGAGGTCCCCAGATTCGGTATGGTATCAAACATTCATCCAAAATTGTTAAGCTGGTGGGATGATTTGAATGGTAGTGATCGGGTTCTTGTCCGCAAGCACTTAGGAAATCTTCCTTCACTTTTGGAAGTTAGGCCAGATAACAAGATAGTGGAAGCTGCTACTATGTTTTGGGATAGTGAACGGTCCGTCTTCCGCTTTGGGGGTATTGAAATGACGCCGCTGTTGGAAGAAATTAGAGGTCTACCCGGAATTCCTTGGGATAGCCGGGGGTTGCTTATGCCGGAAAACCGCAAAGGTAGGGGGTTCTTGAAAATGATGGGGCTCAAGAAGAATCCTAATCTGACCAGTCTGAAGGACTGCTACATATCCTTCGACTTCATGTATGAAAGGTTCGGACAAAGAAAATCATACCGCAATCACATGGACGAAATCACCCTCACCTATTTGGGGCACATACATAGGAGGGCTTTTGTGTTCATGTTCTCTTTTCTAGGAATGATAGTTTTTCCGATGAAGAAGGCTAGAATCCATACAAGACTAGCAATGGTAACCAAAACCGTAATGGAAGGTATCGACAGACAGAAATTCAGCATAGCACCCATGATCGTCGCCGAACTATACCGAGCCTTAGAAAAATGTCAACAAGGGGCACCGCATTTTGAGGGGTGCAATTTGCTACCACAACTTTGGCTCATTGAGCATATTTAGAAGGGAGACTATAGACAAGAAATCGTGCGACGAGATTGGGATGACCATATTGCTTTCCATCATCCAAAGCGGATGCACTTCATGCCGGGCATGTTTGCTCACCAGGAAGACGCCAGTGGATGGGTGGAACTATTAGGGAATCTGAGAGAAGAGCGGGTACAATGGATGTGCGATTGGTTTCCAACTGGAGAGTTTATCAGTCGGTCTAGGGATGCACCATTCCTTGTATTCATCGGCTTAAGAGGAACTTACCCTTATGTCCCTCTCCGAGTCATCAGGAAAGCGGGAAGGAAGCAAATTATACCAAGGGTGGAAAAGATGAGTCACTACAGGGCTGATTTCCAGGATGACGATAGCCTACACAGGTGTCGGTCTTAGCATATGTGGTACTCCAAAATCATTTGGAAAAGGAATCTATCGAGCCAGACAGGTATCAGGCGGGGCATGCACCACTTTATCCGGGGTGGTTAGAGGATGATCATATTGGCTTGGGAAAAATGGGTTTCGTCCTTGGTCATAGGGTTATTGATGAGGAGGCCGCAACATAGGTCCAGTATAATCAATAGTGCAAGCGGATGCGAGAGTGTGAAAGCAAACATCAGGAAATGCTAGAGGCTGAAGAGAAGGTAATCAATGATTGGAAGGACATGGTTGTCCATACAAGCAACTGTTTGGTGTACTTGGAGCAGGGTTTAGTGGAGCTGGAAGGCAAGTTTTTGAAGAGGATCAACGGCTGTCAGGAAGCGGAAGGTAACGAAGGTAGGCACTTGGCTCGAGCTTACTTGTTGTTGGGACTACGCGAGCTGATGAAACTCCATGAGGGAGGCAAAGATACCGAATATGGGGATTAGTGACAAGTACATTGGCCATTAGTGACAAATTTTTATATATATCAGTATGTTTGACTCGTTCTATTTTCTATCGATAAAATGAGGCATTCGGAATTACGATTTCTCCAAATCATATTTGCCGCTAGGCCTACCTCGGGCACAACGAGGCACCCAAAAAGCAAACGACTTACATTTTCGCAACAATGTGTTTAATTACCGCAATGTTTTCTTTCTCAAAATCCGCACTAACTTTTTACCTTTTGTTTTTCATTTGTTTTTATTCCCCTCCCCAAAGGTTAGTTCGTGCATTCTGGCACCATCAGCATACTCAACAAGATCAAAGGGTCCTCCTCCTCCTCCTCTTCCTCCGAGTCCTCCCAGAAACAGGAACAAAGGAAAGATGGGAGATAATGAAACAAGGAAGGAAATTGAAGGAACTTCTCAGGGTACCCCGATCACCAAAGAAACTGCTGCTCACTCGGAGAAAACTTTGCTAAGGTTCTGAGAGGAACTAGACCAGGTCCGGAGTTTGGCAAGCTTGTCCATCTCCCTTGCTACTACAGTTTTCAACAATCAAGTCTCTGCACCTCCACAGAAGATTCCAATCCAGGTTCGCAACAATGCTCCATCGCTCATCCCGAGCCCCAAAATGCTCCAAACCACCAGGATACCCCTATCTTTGTTGATACTGTGCCATTCTATGCACAGCCCATATCAGATGTGTCAGAATCAGATTCACTTATTCAAATCTTGGCTGCTGAACTAAAGAAACTAAATAGCAGGGTTCAGGGCGTGGAAGGTAACAAGTGTGTGGAAGGTCTGAATTACGAAGATCTGTGTGTTTAACCTAATTTCGAACTCCCAGAGGGGTACAAACCTCCTAAGTTCGATATGTTTGATGGTACGGGTGATCCTACGGTTCACCTCAGGATGTATTGTGACAAATTAGTGGGAGTTGGTAAAGATGAAAAAATCTACATGATGCTATTCATGAGGAGTTTTGAAAGGTGACGCTTTATCTTGGTACATCAGCCAAGATGCGAAGAAGTGGACGAGTTAGGTAAGCATGGCGTCTGATTTCATGGACCGTTTCAGGTTCAACATTGAAAATGCGCCAGATGTGTTCTACATTCAGAATTTGAAGAAGAAGCCTCCTGAAACTTTTCACGAGTATGCCACTCGTTGGAGGTCGGAAGCTGCCATAGTCAGGCCGGCTTTGGAAGAAGAACAAATGAACAGATTTTTCGTTCATGCTCAGGACCCGCAGTGCTACGAGAGATTGATGCTGATAGAGGGGCATAAGTTGTTGATATCAACAAACTGGGAGAAAGAATTGAATAGGGAATCAAAAATGGAATGGTTACTAACCTTGAGGAACTGTAGGCCATCAACAAGGCCTTGCAATCCGGTGGTTCATCGAAAAAGAAGGATGTAAACTCCGTAATGGCCGCGCAAAGAAACCACTCTCCCATGAAATACCAACCCTACCCTCCAACTCCACTCACATACCAACCCTCTCTAAATTAATAACCTTCACCTACCTACGAAAACCCACATCCCGTCTACTAAACATCTCCATCACCAACATATCAGCCCACCTCGCTAGTATATTCCCAACCCGCACCCGCATACCAAGCTTTCAAATGCCAATCTCCTTACTATCCATCACTGCCCACCCGCCAAAACTTCCCACGACCAAGACCAAACTTTGACCGCAAACTGCCCAGACAGTACACCTCTATTGCTGAACCCATTGACCAACTTCATGAGAAGCTCAAAGCCGCCGGATATGTTACATCCATCCCAGTCATAACCCCAAAAAACCCTCCCAATGGATCAGCTCAAATAAAACCTGCGCATACCATTCGGGGATGAAGGGCCATACCATCGATGAGTGCCGCTCGTTGAAAGGCCAAATTCAGACCTTAATTGACAACAAGGTCATCTTGGCTAAAGAGCCTGCTCCCAATGTTCGTAACAACCCTCTGCCAGACCACAAAGGTGGAGGCATCCACATGATTGAGATCGAAGACGACTGGAATGCCGAAGGGTCGATTGGTTTGATATTTGAGGGAGATAATCCCAAGAAACCTGCGGTCACCCTTAATCCTATTGTTGTGCAAATTCAGCCATCTAAGGATAACGTGGTGAATGTATCTGTACCATTTGAGTTTGAGGCACCTCCTACAAAGGTGCCAAGGCCAATTGACGTGGAGTTCGGGACTCCAAAGATGCTCGCACCAATTGAAGTTGCTAAATTACCTCCAAAGGTGCTCATTCCGGTCACCATGTCAGACATAACCCCATTTCAATAAAACGTCATACCCTGGGACTACACAGCGAGGCGAGAAGGAAAGGAAAAGCGTGCACAGGTGAAGCAATCGCCACGCAAGGTATGACTAGAATTGGCACGGTATACACACCGGAGCACCTAGTTGAGTCCAGCAAGCAGGCCTCTACACGTCCCATTGAAACTGGACCTAATGATCTCTGGAGGAAGGTGTAGGCTAAGGAATATTCAGTTGTTAAATAGCTAAATAAGACTCCGGCAGAGATTTCTATCTTAGCATTACTGTAGAGTTCCAAGGCGCATAAGAACGCCTTGATGAAGATATTGAGTGGGGCTTATGTCCCGAGCAACAAAACAGAAGGAGAAATGGCAAACATGATAGGGAAGGTATTGGAAAGTCACAAAATCACTTTCCATAAGGATTAACTGCCACCTGAAGGGCTCAGTCATAACAAAGCACTACACATCACTGTGCAATATGAGGATCATTTCATCACCAGAATCTTAGTCGATGGAGGTTCCAGTCTAAACATCTGTCCATTGATCACCCTCAAGAAGTTAGGCAAAGTATTGAACGAGATAAAAGATTGGGCTATTAATGTTAAGGCTTTTGATGGTTCTCAGAGGTCCACTCTCAGAGAGATTAGCTTGTGTTTGCAAATTTGGCCCACTTGGTTGATGTCGACTTCCAAGTTATCGACATACATGCATCTTACAATTTACTCCTAGGACGACCCTGGATCCATGCCGCTAGGGCTGTGGCATCAACCTTACATCAGGCTGTGATGTTCGAATGGAACCATCAAGAAGTAATCATCCATGGCAACGGTAGCAACCATATATATAGTCGCCAGACCATTCCAGTGATTGGAGGCAGAAGAAGAATAGGCGGAGAAACATATCATCATATCGAGCGGGTCAACGCAGTGGACAAGGACAAATGGTAGAGCAACAAGGTCGAGAGCATTCTGAATTGGAGTGGGTATGAACCAGGGAAAGGTCTTGGTAAGAATCTTCAAGGAATCACCAAACCTATCCAGTTGAAGAAACATGGTACTACCTTCGGAGTGGGGTACGAGTACACTTTGAAAGAATTCAAAAACTGGTCACCTCTATGGCGCAGCCCAGATTACCCACCAGAGCGCCCGATACCACAGTTGGAGCAGACATTTCAGCCAGCCGACACTCTCTACGGGTCAGAAGAAGACGAGGCTCTTGCGGAAATAAAGAACCTGTTTCTAGAGGACATGGACTGTTGTGTGATTTTTGAAGAGGAAGAGGAGGAAGGCCCTTCCATTCAGGCTGTGAACCGAGGGGAGCGCCTTACCAATTGGTCAATCGGACCACCATCGCCAGGAAACCATTGGGGTAGCAAGGATGAACAAGCATCATGCATCTTTGTTTTAGTTGTTTTCTTTATTTTACACATTTGTCTTTACTTTCCAAAAGAGCTCTGATGTTTTGAACATTTACGAATTTAATCAAAAGCATTTTTCAGTTTATCAAATATCTCACTATTCATTACTTTCTATGCTATTTACTTTATATTCACACAACATTACTATTACGTATCTTTATGATGAACCAACAACTGTAACATGCAATGAGGCTATGCAACAAACGGACATAGACTCAGTGGAGGATGATCTACCAGAAAAAGTTGTCAGAGAGACTGAGAATTTTGAAAATAGACCTAAGTCCAACTTGGATGAAACCGAAGTCGTCAATTTGGGAGGAATAGAGAATGTCAAAGAGACGCGCATCGGTGTGCACTTATCACAGACAGAGAAAGAGGAATATACAGAGTTCTTGAGGGAATATGAGGATATCTTTGCATGGTCTTACGATGATATGACTGGCCATAGAACATCCATCGTCGCTCATAAGTTGCCGGCAGATCCTGCATGTCCGCCAGTAAAACAGAAGCTCAGAAAATTCAAGCCAGATATGAGTTTAAAAATCAAAGAAGAGGTCACCAAGCAGGTCAAAGCCAGAGTTCTTTGAGTGGTAGAGTATCCCACTTGGTTAGATAACATTGTGCCAGTACCGAAGAAGGATGGAAAAGTTAGAGTCTGTGTTGACTACCGGGATCTCAACTGGGCCAGTCCCAAAGATGATTTCCCCTTGCCAAGCATAAACATTCTGATCGAAAATTGCGCCAAGCATGAGTTGCAATCATTCACTGACTGCTTTGCGTGGTATCATCAGATATGGATGGATAAAGAAGATGCAGAGAATATGGCGTTTATCACGCCTGGGGAATGTATTGCTATAGAATGATGTCGTTTAGGTTGAAGAATGCGGGAGCTACTTACATAAGGGCCATGACTACCCTCTTTCATGAAATGATACATAAGGAGATTGAGGTATATGTGAACGACGTCATCATTAAGTCCAAGAAGGCTGCAGATCACATGGAGGACCTCCGAAAGTTTTTCAACAGACTAAGGAGGTATAACTTGAAACTGAATCCCGCCAAGTGTGTGTTTGGGGTCCCTTCGGGAAAGCTATTGGGTTTTATCGTGAGTCGTCAAGGAATAGATTTGGATCCATCAAAGGTCAAATCTATTCAGGAGTTGCCACCGCCGAAGAGCAAGAGAGAGGTGATGAGTTTCCTGGGGAGGCTCAACTCTAACAGCCGGTTCATAGCTCAGTCTACCGTCATCTGCGAACCTATCTTCAAGATGCTGAAAATGGATGCCGCCACCGAATGGACCAATGAATGTCAAAAGGATTTTGACAGGATCAAGGAATACTTGTCTACGCCTCCTGTCTTGGTTCCACCTGAGCCTGGGAGGCCTTTATTCTCTATATCGCAGTTTTGGATGGAGCATTTGGTTGTGTTTTGGGACAACACAATGAGACGGGGAGAAAGGAGCAAGCTATTTAATACCTCAGCAAGAAATTTACCCCGTACGAGGCTCGGTATTCTTTGCTAGAACGCACCTGTTGTGCTTTGACTTGGATAGCTCAGAAGTTGAGGCATTATTTCTGTGCTTACACTACCTACCTTATATCAAGAATGGATCCACTAAAGTATATTCTTAAGAAGCCCATGCTCACTGGCAAGCTCGCCAAGTGGCAGATCTTGTTAAGTGAATTCGACATTGTCCATGTCACCCAAAAGGCAGTTAAAGGACAGGCTCTGGAAGATCATCTCGCAGAAAATCCTGTGGAAGGGGAGTACAAACCATTGAAGACGTATTTTCCCGATGAGGAAGTAGCTTTCATAGTAGAGGATATTGCAGAATCCTATGACGGTTGGAGGATGTTTTTCGACGGGGCTAAAAATTTCAAAGGAGTTGGTATCGACGCAGTCTTTGTATCAAAAATCGACCAGCATTACCCGGTATCCGCCAAGCTCAGGTTCCCGTGCACCAATAACATGGCCGAGTATGAAGCTTGCATCTTGGGGCTTAAACTGGACATTGATATGAACATTCAAGAGCTGCTAGTGAATGGGGATTCAGACTCACTCATACACAAGGTTTGAGAAGAATGGGCAACTAAGAATTCCAAGATACTCCCTTATTGGCACCACACACAGGAGTTGAGAAAGTGGTTTAGGAAAACGGAATTCCACCATGTTCAAAAAATAAAGAATGAGTTTGCAGATGCACTTGCCACTTTATCATCCATGATTCAGCATCCAGACAAAAATTTCATCAACCCTATCCAGGTCAGGATTCAGAATCAAACGGCTTATTGTTCACATGTTGAGGAAGAAGCCGATGGAAAGCCCTGGTTCCACGACATCAAAGAGTACTTGAAAACAGAAAATATCCAAAGCTTGCTAATGCTACTCAGAAGCGCACGCTTCAAAGGTTGTCCAACAATTTCTTTCACATCAGAGGAATCCTATATCGAAGGACTCCCGATTTGGGACAACTAAGGTGTGTCGATGCGACAGAAGCAACCAAGTTACTGGAAGAAGTGCACTCAGGGACTTGTGGACTGCACATGAACGGCTTTGTTCTAGCAAAGAAGATACTCAGGGCAGCATATTTCTGGATGACATGGAAATAGACTGCATTCAGTATGTCTGAAAGTGTCATCGCTGTCATATACATGCAGATATGATAAAGGTACCACCAAACGAGCTCACCGCAACAAGCTCACCATGGCCATTCGCCGCTTGGGGGATGGATGTCATTGGGCCAATCGAGCCTGCCGCATCAAACGGACAGAGGTTCATTCTAGTGGCAATTGACTACTTTACTAAATGGGTTGAAGCAGCATCATACAAAGCAGTAACCAAGAAAGTCGTGGCAGACTTTGTCCGAGATCGGGTTTTTTGTCGGTTCAGTGTTCCATAATCGATCATCAGCAATAATGGTTCCAATCTCAACAGCGAATTGATGAAAGCGATGTGTGAAACTTTAAATATTAGACACTGAAATTCTACAGCTTATAGACCTCAGATGAATGGAGTCGTGGAAGCAGCAAACAAGAACATCAAGAAAATACTAAGGAAAATGATCGAAAGGCATAAGCAGTGGCATGAGAAGTTGTCATTCGCTTTATTGGGTTACCGCACTATAGTTCGCACATCAACCGGAGCAACTCCCTACATACTGGATTACGGTACGGAAGCGGTAATTCTCGCCGAGGTAGAAATTCCGTCCTTGAGAATCATACAAGAAGCTGAACTAGAGGACGCATAGTGGGTCAAGGTTCGCTACGATCAATTAACCCTTATAGACGGAAAGAAAATGAATGTTGTCTGGCATGGTCAGTTATACCATAACAGAATGTCTAGAACCTTCAACAAGAGAGTTCGACCAAAGAAGTTCGCACCAGGGAAGCTGGTGTTGAAGAAGATATTTCCACATCAAGACGAAGCCAAGGGGAAATTCTCTCGCAACTGGCAAAGTCCATACATGGTTCACCGGGTTCTAACCGGAGATCACTTATTCTTGCAGATATGGATGGAGAAATCAGGCCAAAACCGATCAATTCAGATGCAGTGAAGAGATACTACATTTAATTAGTATGCTTTTTCTTTATGATGTAATTTGAAATACGTCTGACCTGATTCCCATTTAAGAGGGGATACGTAGGCAGCCTTATGGGTTCGGTCACATCATTAATAAATTTCCATTTTCCCCTAAATTTGGAACTGGGGCAGAATTTTGAGGAGGACCCTTAAAATTCCGAAGTCAGCTTGTCCATTTTCACATCCGCAGCGACCCAGTAAACTGGGCCAGAATTTTTAGGAGGACCCTCAAAATTCCAAGGTCAATCTGTTTTCAGTCGTTTAGCTCCGCTATCAACAATGTCAGCTCAGTAAACTAGGGCAGAATTTTGAGGAGGACCCTCAAAATTCCAGAGCTAGCAAGGTTGCCATGACTCGAACCACGTTGCAGTTGTGGTACATCATAAAACAAAACTATCTTTTGCTTTACGTATATACATACGTTTGCATCATGTGTGCCAAGATTTGCATAAAATCATTTGGACCACTATCGTTCAGCAACGCTACCCCAAATGGTACAAGACGCCACGAGTCGGGGGATGCAAACTAACCTCCCCCCTGCAGAACTCACGATTTTTCTTTGGATGCAGGACAAGCCAATAACGCAACTGTTCCCCGGGGTCGAAATACTCAAAACAACCCTTTCTTCGTAGAAGTTTACTATCCACATGTAGACATTTCCCCAGCAACCATGATATCGCAATCATCTACCAGCTAAAAAAATCACCACCATCCTCTCATTTATGTTTCTGCACTGCATAAGGCTATCTTCTGCCTTTCGAGACTAAGCTCTATCTCCATCTTGAATTGCATAAGGCTATTCTCTGCCTTCCGGGGCTAAGCTCTGCCTCCATCCGGCATAAGGCTATCTTCTTCCATTCGAGACTAAGCTCTGTCTCCATCTTGCATTGCATAAGGCTATTCTCTGCCTTCCGAGGCTATGCTCTGCCTCCATCCTGCATAAGGCTATTTTCTGCCTTTCGAGACTAAGCTCTGTCTCCATCTTGCATTGCATAAGGCTATTCTCTACCTTCCGGGGCTAAGATCTGCCTCCATCTTGCATAAGGCTATCTTCTGCCTTTGGAGACTAAGATCTGTCTCCATCTTGCATTGCATAAGGCTATTCTCTGCCTTCCGAGGCTAAGTTATGCCTCCATCCTGCATAAGGCTATCTTCTGTCTTTCGAGGTTAAGCTCTACCTTCATCTTGCATAAGGCTATCCTCTGCCTTTCGAGACTAAGCTCTGTCTCCATCTTGTATTGCCTAAGGCTATCTTCCGCCTTTCGAGGTTAAGCTCTACCTCGATCTTTTTGCATTTTTGCTGAAATATCACCACCCTGTTTCATTTTGGCTGAAAGACCGCCACCTCCGCATTCGTTCAGCTGAAATATTGCCACCTTGACATAGGCTGAAATATCGCCAACTTATTCAAAAGCGTCATAGTTCAGAGGCACCATTCGCATAGCCCGAGAACACCATTTCATGGCCTGCGGATCTTTACTTTCATGCTCCTCATAGCCAGATGCCATAGTTAGAAGGCGCCATCCTAATCGCCCGAAGACAACATTCATGGTCCAATGGGAACTTGCATCATATTTAAATTATGCAATATACACGCGCATCGTTTATTTGCAGGTATACTAGCTGGCACGACTTTCTCAGCAGGAGTGCTCTCGCTCTAGTTCGCCGCGGCTCGTCTGATCCCCGAACCCTTGCCAAATCTCAAACCCCCGTTGCGTCCGCCTTTTCAAATTTTCATTGGCATATTCCGCCAATCACTCCTGAACTACATACGGCCTGATTCCTGTAAAACTAGGGATATGTAGGTAGCTCAGAAGCCAAAGCGCAGTCGAAATTCTCAAACTATTGTCATTTCCAGTCAAAATTGGCCATCTCATCTTTACCCGACAACTCTTTCATCCTCCTCGGGTAAAGAGGGGCAACTATTGATACCTAATTTTTCCCATGTATTTTTGTACCATAAATATTTTCAAAATACCTTGTGAATGCATGTATAAGCAACCACAAAAGGTTGGTATTTTTCTATATTTTTTCAAGTACTTTAAAACCAATTTACAACTTATTTTGTACCAATAAATCCAATATTTAATATCACATCTTTTTATTCTAATAAATAATTTATTTTATTCTCTCATCTACATAAAAATATAATTTATGTAATTTTTACAGAATTTTACAAAGCCATTATGTATTTTTAAACTAAAATTGCATTAAATTACAATTTTAGCCTATTTATCAATTTAATAAGTATTTCAAGCACAAAATCATTCCTAATATTTTAAATTAATTCCTAATCTTATTTTATTATATCAGTATTTTAATTGAAATTTATAAAATTGTTTACTATTTTTTATAAAATTAAATGGGGAAAATGGCTATTTAAAATGAAGCAATTTAGTTTTGCAATTCTAGCCTAAATTGAAACTCAAAATCAATCCCAATTTAACCCCAATTGACCCGACCCAAATCCACATAAAACTAACCCGCCCCAGCTCTTTTAATCTTGGTTGTTGATCACACAGATCAACGGCCCACACTTCACTTACCATAGATAAATCCTTAACACCCCTAACCCTAAATTCATTCTTCCAAACCCGCCGCCTCTGAATCCCTAAAGCTCTCAAATCCCTCTCAAACCCTAATCTGTCTCTAGCTGTCTCACCATTCCAAGACTTTTATGTCAAAACCCAAACTTCTCAAGGTTTTTCTCTATGTTTATTTTTATGATTCTCTCTGAGTCCTAGTGATTTTCTAAAAGTTTCAAAGTTTTCTCATCTCTTCTTCGCCTATTTTTGTTTTCAAGCTGTTCGTCCTTTTAAACCTAGGGTTTTCTATGACTTTCCATGATTTCTCTGGCTTCATTGCTCTATATGCTACTGTGTATTCTTTTCTATGTCTTTGCTATGGTTTCTAAGCATTTTCTACCATGACTCTGGGGTATTTTGCTTTACTGTTTGCTTTCTAGGATTTTCAGTTCATGTATTCTATGCTTTCTTCGTGTTTCTCTGCTATTTGTTCATCTTCATCTGTTATATTCCTACTGCCCGATATGTAGTGGAAACCCTAGCTCAAAGGGTCCTTTCCATTGTCTCCTTGTGAAACCCTAGCCGCCTCTGTCTGCTTCCTTGTGTTTTACCACATGTTATTCTAATTGCTTCTAGTTTTGTATGTTCAAATTTATGCCTCTTTTATATTGTCACACTTCCACTTTTCTGAAACCCTAATTGATTTCGTATAGTTGTTTGATTCTTTAATTGATCCATATTTTCTGACTAAGTGCAAATGGCTGGTATCTTGACTCCTTGATTTCCTGGGTGATTACTTTCTTTGTGTGTTGTACCCGTGTGATTTTCAAATTCTTTATATGAATCTACCCTATATTCTGTGATTAGCACCTTATTTTTCTTTTCCAAAATAGACCAAAGCTTATTTATTTCCTGCTGGTTCCTTAATTAAAGGGAACCTTCTCCTTAATTGTGTATGATTGGTACTGCGGAATATTTTCTTGCCTTATGTGTTACATCTCTTTCAAATTATAAATAGGCCTTTACTTATTCTCACTAACATATACACGAGTTCCCTTTACTCTTCTTACTAAAAGCTTTCTTCTTTTCTCTTTCTTCTCTGTTACTTGCTCTCTCTTCCTAACGATTATCCTACTGAAAGCCAAGGCTAATTACGAGGATTCTCTTTGCTTTGTTACTCAAGTTTGCACTGGTAGGATCCTAATTTGAATTATCTGTTTGTTTTCCCCTCTTCTGTGTCTGATATGTTATTTCAACTTAAGCTCTTGTATGTTCAATCCCTTCCCCTTGTCCCCTTGTCTGTCTTTTTGTTTCAGTATTTTATTTGAGTGCTAGCATGTTTAATTCCCCCCCCCCCCTTCCCCTAGGTTGTCATGTTGTTTCAGTTTAAGCTTTAACATGTTTTAACCCCCTTTCCCGGCTACATCACCTATTTTGTGTACCTAAGTTACGCTTTATGATAATTCCCTTCCCCTTGTCCCCTTGTCTGTTTGTAAGCAAATCCTGCAGGATAATCCTTAACCCTGCTCCTTGTATGCTTATATCTTTAGTTCAAACTACATCATGTTAATCTCTATTCCCTTTCCCTTTGGTTTCTTACATTCAGTGTTTTATTAAGGCCAGCATGTTAAATACTTTCGTTTGCTTGTGTATTGTCCATTATTGTGCTCCTGAATCCCTTCAATCTAATCTTGTCTGTTAAGTGCTTTAATATGATTCCCCTCTCGCTTTGGTCCTTGTTGTATGTGAGTTGTTCTGGATAAGGGTGTCAGTTTATTGTCATTTCTAGTCTAGAACAAAGGCTGTCAATAGTTTTACTCAAAGCAATCCCATCCCCATCCCCTATCCTATGTGTTTGAGCCTTGACAAAGTCTTGTGGTGTCCTAATCACCATTCAGACCCTTGTCTGACTTGTTTACAAGTCTGCTCTTGTTTGTTAACCCTTGTAAGAAGTCTGGAGTGTGCAAGTCTCACTCAATAGGCTGGGTATGACCACTTCATACGATGGTCTTCCTCTAATCTATCACCTTTACATTTATTCTTAGTTCTTTAAGTTCTACCCCCCTCTGGTAAGACATGCTTAGGGTCCTCGGAGTCTCCTCTGAACTCGGATGCCTTAGGGCTGGTAATTCCATACTTGCACTATTCCAATTAGAGTGTAAGCAATGCCTGGGTTTCTTTGAAAGCCCTTGGAACTTTGTAACACTCTAAGAAGAGAAAAGCCTCGGATCTTGGGAGCTCGGATTTGCTAAAAGGCATATTGTTGGACATTAAAGTTGCTTCGAGATTCCTCGGGCCTGTTATAGCTGCTGATGTATTTTAATTTCTTATTTCTTTTATTGTTCTTTTCCTTCCTGACCCAGATTTGTATTAATTTGTAACAAAAGAACTCGGGGGGTATAGTGAAAAGGGACATGGGAGGGATTTACTTTCTTGCATTCATTAGAAACCATGTCTATAAGTTTGCATCACTTTTTAGTACAGATACCATGTCTACAAGTTTCTCATCATCATATAGAAAGCATGCCTATAAGGATTTACTTTTCTTGCATCTTAGAAATCATGACTACAAGTTTACTATTTCTTGCATCAGTTAGAAACCATGTTTTAGGACTTTACTTTGTTACATCCATGCCATGTCGTTACCATGTCTATTTCGCACTACTGAATTAACATCATATAGATGTCATGACTATAGGTTCTTGCTATTACATCAACTTCATATAGAAATCATGCTTATAATTTTGCATTTTTTATCTCGCCTAGAAAGCATGCCTATAGGAACTATATAAACGCTAGGAAAAATAGTAGGTCATCTAAAAACAGTAACTAAAGGGTTAATAAGTATGTTATAAGTCCAGACTCGTCCAATGTATCAAACGTTTTGGTTCAACTTGTCCTAAATTGTTTACTCTGAAATGGCCCAAGTCAGCCCCTTCTCGTAATGCCCTGAATCTATAAAACCGTTTTAAAGACTGAATCTGTTCTTCCAATTGTTTGTCTGTTTGAGTTTAAATGCTCTAAGATCTTTTAAACTTTATTTCTCACGTCTCTCTTTTACTTAAATCAGTACGGCTAACTCGTAAGGCCTTTTCTAAACTTGTCTGTGATTTCAAGTCTTTTATTTAAAATAGACCTTTGTCTGAAGCTTCGTTTTCTTTTAAACAAACTTATTTTAAGTTCTGTCAACCCCTAAAATGCACCCGGGGAGCTCGAAGCAGATTTTTTATCCAACTCTTATGTATTAAAATAATTAGTCCGCTCTTCTAACTTCTTTCAAAAGACCAAATCAGTAACTGAAGTCATGCTAAACTATTTGATGTATGTTACTGGGTTTAATTGTGCCTTTAACCGTTTACTTGCGTACCTCTTATATGCTACTTATTTTTGACTGTCGCTCTAGTGTTTTTACCTTTATTAACTCCATATATATACCCTATCTCTCTCCTCCCCCTTCTTAGGATTAGTAGTCCTAATACCCCAGGACTGACAGGTTGGGACGGGTATTAGCATGCAATAAGTAAACGATACCAATGCGTTTAAATACCTTAACAGGGTGGGAAGGGTAGAATATGGAGATGATGACGATGTGATAATATCATAGAGCGATCCCTCTTTGGGAATATGTGCTGGATATTGCATCGAATGATCCATATTATAGTTAAACCTGGGACCACTCTTTTCATTTGTTTTATTTAAATGCTTTCTTCTAGTAATGCTTTTCAAACTAGTCCTCTTTTATTTCAAACTTATGTCCTTTTTTTTAGCTTTTAAGTTATGTGAATACATGTGCACCTTATTTGTCTACTTCCGTCATCTTCTGTTAAAGTAAAAATAAGCATGGCCAGGAACCACATTTGTGGATCTTGAGGGGTGCCCTAACATATTCCCCTCGAGATAATCTCAAGCCCTTACCCGAACTCTGGTTTTCTTTCAAAATACTCCTCTCATCTATAAAAGTGTCCTAATGCACTATAATCATTAGGTGGAGACTCTTCAATTTCCATAACCCAATTCCCAAACGGGAATGAGAGTTGTTTTGCCCATAATGTCGTAAAACCCAATTTTGCCTTTGAAAAATGGGGCATCGACAGTAACCACAGAAAGTAACCATAAAAGACCGCTAGATCCAATCCACAACCAGAGAATCACCCACGGGAGTGGACACATGAAAAGGAACACCCAACGGTTCAGGAGAGATAACCAGAAAATGAGAAAATAGAGAGGATACGTATGAATAAGTAGATCCTGGATCAAATAATACCAATACATCCCTACCAGTGACTGACATGATACATGTGATGACGGCGTCTGAGGCCAATGCATCTGGCCAGGCCAGGAGAGCATAAAATCTAGCTGGAGCATCGGCTCCCTAGCCTCATCTCGACTGAGAAGCATCTGACTGACCTCTCCCTGCCTGTCCTCCACCTCTACGACGACCTCTACCGGTCTGCCCTACGCCTCTAGGTGGCTGGGTCACTGGTGCTGGAGTCATTGGCTGATGTCCCTGCTGTATAGCCTTGCTCCAAAGCCTGGGAAGTACCTCCTCATATGTCCTAAGTCCTCGCACTCACAGCAACATGGTGCGGTAGACTGCTGCCTAGATGGCTGACTCTAAAAATCAGAAGACACCGTAAAAGAAGCCTGGATAGCCGGCGGATGGTATGATCTCTCCGTCATAGCACTGAGATAAGAACCGGAAGAATCTGGAGGAACTGAATGCCCACTGGAAGAACCCTGAACAGCTGGTGGACGATAAGAACTCTCTGGCATGGTGCTGAAACATGAACGCAGTGGAGCAACCCGAGCAGGTGGTGGTGCTGGAGCTGGGGGCATACTGGGTTGACCCCTCCCGGTGTGGCCTCTACCCCTAACTGGGGCGCCTCTAAACTCTCCGGAGAACCGGGCCCTCGTCTCCTGCTACAGCTGATCAAACCCTCGCTGATGGTAACCCTCGATTCTATGAGCAATCTCAAGTATAAGTTGATAACCTGTACCTATCTCCACCTCCCTAGCCATAGTGTTCCGGATAGTGGAATGCAACCCTACCACAAACCATCGCACCCTCTCTACCTCTGTGTGGAGTATCATAAGTGCATGGAGAGACAAGTTAGAGAATCTCGCCTTATAGTCAGTCAGTGACATCTGACCCTGCTGTAGCTGCTCAAACTTATGACGTAGCCCCTCTCTCTCATAGGGTAGAATATACCGATCAAGAAATAGCTGGGTGAACTGATCTCAAGTAAGGGGAGGAGAACCAACTAGCCTGCTAAGAACATAGGACTGCCACCATCTGCAAGCACTTCCTCTAACTGAAATGTGGTAAAGTCGACTCCAATATCCTCATCTTGTGCAGTCTGTCCCTGAACCTCTTGATAAAGTCATGTGCATCCTCATGACTCTCACCCCCGAAGACTAGAGGGCGAAGTCTACTCCACTTGTCTAGAAGCTTCTGCGGGTCACCTCCCACAGCTGGCACGGATGGGGTGCCACAACAGCAATTGGCTAAACCTCATCCGGGGGTAGTGCACCCGGAGTCTGATATACGATGACTGTACCGCCTGGAGCCTGAGAAGTAGGGGTCTGTGCTCCCCTTCCTACCTGTGAGGTGACTGGCTCTGCTGGAAATAAACCAGCCTGGGTCATAGAATCTATGAACCGTAGCATGCGGCCCATAATATCCTGAAATCCCGGTGTTGTCATAAAGTATGCTGGGGTAGGCTCAGCTGCAGGTGCCTCTCTCTGCTCCTCAATAATAGGGTCTGCTAGAGGAACAACTCGGACGGCTCTGGGATGCCCTCGTCCCCTACCGCGGGCCGGTGCCCTCCCCGATCTCTACCTCGACCTCTGGCAGCAGAGGGAGAAGCCCCACCTAGGTCTGGAACGTTAGCAATACGAGTTATTATCTGTGAGAGAATAGAAACGGAAATTTAGTACACTAACCACTGCAGGTAATGAGGTGAACAAAGAGTAATTTTTCTAATACCCTATAGCCTCTCGAATATAATTCAAAGAGTAATTTTTCCTAATACCCTATAGCTACTCAAAGATAAATACGGACGTTTCCGTATCGATCTACAAGATTCTATTAGGTTTGCTCGTAACACTCTGAGACCTACGTGAACCTAATGCTTTGATACCTTGTTGTCACGATCCATTTCCAAAATAGGTCATGATGGCGCCAACAACCTTGCCGGGCCAGCCAAGTGTAGAATATTACTAACAATCATATAAAATTTTACTCAATTTTTAAATGAAATACCTATTTAGCTTGGGTTTATTACTAAATCAGTAAATGCGACGAGTAATATAATATTACAAAACCCAAAAGACTAGTCTACTAAAGTGTATGTGCCAAGACCTGGTGTCACAGTGCAAGGGAAACTAGTAGAATATACATATCTTTACCCTACTGTCTGAAGTGAGGGAAAGACATCAAAAATATAAAATAAAACTTCATCCGGTTGCCGGGCGATATGGAAGAGAAGCAACTCACCGTAGAAGTCTCAATAGCTACTCACTGGCGCGCACCCTGACGGTATCCAGATGAATCAGCCTCAGACCCTATACATTTAAGTACAGAAGCGTAGCATGAGTATATAAACAATATGTACCCAGTAAGTATCCCATCTAATCTTGGAGAAGTGGAGACGGGGGTCGACTTCATACCTACTAGGTCCAGATAATATCATAATAATGATGTACAATATACAACATGAATAGTGTAATTAGTTAATAGTTGCCACAGAAGTCATAGCATGCTTGTAGTTATATTTCCTTTTATCACATTTAGTCCCTTTTTATTTATTTAACAATAAATCATGGAAAGCCTAAGCTTCAAGCAAAAATATATAAATCATGCGCAACAACGCCGAGGTCGATGGCCCGCTTCAACAGAATATAATTTTTTGTGCACTGCCGAGGGTCGAACAACCCGTACCATAGATGCATTTATTTTACCGAGGCGATCGGCCCGATCCACAAATATCAAGACAAAATCAAGAATGCGCAATAAGGCATCAAGTATATACAAGGGAAAATCCTTCCAAGTTCATAAATATGTTCGTTTTTCATCCTCCTCTAACCTCTAGCAAGTCATAAAAGACCATTCACATAGTTCAAACAAGGAAACGTTCACAGTAGGCATGATGTAGGTCCTAAACTACCCAGATATTAACATTATAGTAGCTACGCACGGGCTCTCGTCACCTGGTGCATGCTTAGCCCCCACATTTAATAGCAAATTTATGATTTATTAACCTTAGAGGGACAATTCCCTCTCACGAGGTTAGAAAGGAGACTCACCTCGCTCCGAAGTGCTCTTCCAATGTCGAGAATAGGCTCCAAGCTCAATTTGAAGCCGAACGAGCACCAACTAGTTAAATAAGGCAAGAACTAGTCAATAAGTGCTCACAAAGTCGAATTCTAATTAATATAAGTGATTTACCAACCTTTCCCGCAAGTTTCCTAAATTTCGACCACGGGCCCACGTGCCTGGATTACGAGATTTTTCGAAGGAAGTTATTCTTTATAAACTAAGGATAACTAATATGTGATTTTAGTTCATTACATAGCCAATTAGGTGGTTAAATCCTAATTTTACCTAAACCCTAGGTCTAGCTCTAACCCTTGATTGTATTTGGTTATTAGTGTTAAATCTATGTGATAATCAGGTATTTACACTAAGAATGAGTGGAAATTACTTACCTTGCGATGTTATGTTGAAACCCTCTCTTTGGAAGTTCAAGAATCGCCCAAGTGTGGAGGAAATGGGAGATAGATGCACTTGAGCTCGTATTAAATGAGCTTCACTGCCCTGTGATTTCCGCTTCTACGGTTTTGGGACCGCTTCTGCGGTCCTACATCTGCGATCAATTGGCCTCTTCTGGTGTTTTGGGGCAAGGAGAGGTTGACTGCTTCTGCGGTCTTGGAGCCGCATAAGCGGAATCTGCTTCTGCAATTCCTTGGCCGCTTTTGAGGTTTCCCTAGGGCCGGCGTTGCCACTTTTGCAATGAAAGGGCCGTTATTACAGTCCTGGAGCCACAGAAGCGGTTTTGACAGAAGCAGCAGGTGTTGTTCTTTCTAAAATTCTTACTTCGTTCGAACCTCGACCATTTGACGCCCGGGGCCCTCGAGCCCTGTCCGAACATACCAATAAGTCTGAAATTACGAGGCAAACCTAGTCGCAACCTTGAAACTCCCAAAACAACACTAAATCAAGGAATCAGACCCAAAACTATTTGATCAAACTTAATAAACTTTAAGTTCTAAATTTCCTTCCAACAGGTCAAAACGCCCTTAGACTAATCGAATTTACACCAAATTTTACGAGTAGGTCTTGACGGATATTTTGGACTTGTACTAAGTTTCGGAACCGGAATCCAGACCCGATACCTAAGTTTTTAATAAATAATTAGATTTTTTAATTCCTTAAAGCTTCGATTTAACAATTTTACAAAAAAATTCCGTACTCGGGCTAGGGACCTCGGAATTTGATTCCGAGCATACGCGCAGGTCCCATATTTTTCACGGACCTCCCGGGACTATTAGATCACAAATCCGGTTCCGTTTCCCAATAAATTGACCAAAGTCAAACTTGACTTTGTAAGAAAACCTTAAGGGAATATTTGGTTTTATTTTCACTCAAACTCTTCTAACTTCCGAACCGATCGCCCCTGCAAGTCATGATTTAGCTAAGAAAGGTGTGAGAAGTTTTTATTTAAGGGGACAGAGTCCTAAATAGGAAAACTACCGGTCGGATCGTTACAACAAACATTTGTTATACATAAGTTGAAAAATATACTAAACAAGGTATTAGTAATGCATAGAGCTAATTCTTGCATTATTTTTTCTAATACCTCGTACCAAACGACCTCTTATAGTTTAACTTTAATTAGTTAATATACATACAACAACAACTACCCAGTATAATTCCACCATGTGGGGTCTGGGAAAGTTAATATACATCTTTACATTAATACCAAGACTCAAAGTCTACTTTAGGTCAATTCATCATGTGAAAAATACATGCAACATGTTATGGATGAATTAAAATAATAAAAGAATGAGTGTATCTCTTACTAAGAGCCCGCATGGCCAAGCTACCAAAAACTGCTTATTTTGGAAAGTACTTTTTTCCAGAAGTACTTTATCCAAAAGTACTTTTGAAAAAAAAAATAATTTTGTTTGGCCAAACATTTAAGAAGTACTTTTTGCAATATTTGATAAATAAATTGTGTTTGATCGATCTTTCTAAAAAGTACTTTTGAGTGTTAAATTGCCAAAAAGGATAGTATGAAGATCTTATAATTATTAAAGAGAAAAATGAACTTAAATATTTATCGCAAAAGGCTTTTATTATATTTTATTTTTAATAAAATATAAATTCTAAAGTAAACATATATGTTAAAAATTTTAATCAATATAACATATATAATTATACTAAAGTATATATACTATCTAGTATAATTACTCAGTGGCAGATCTAGAGAGTTGTTATTGGGTTCCCGGGAACCCAGTAACTTTTGCATAGATGTTGTATTTATATTTTGAAATTCACTAAATGTTTATAAATATATGATTGTGAACCCAGTTATTACTATATATTAATTTAAAATTACGGTAGGAACCCATAAACTTCAAATCGTGGATACGCCTCTGAATTACTTATTATTTACATGATAATTTAAATAATCAAGTACACCATTTAGTATGAATTAGAAGTCTATTCCATAAATTACTATATTTTGATAATCAACCATGAAGTAATAAGCAAAGTCACTCACACATGATAACAATTCTCAATTATTTTGTCTTTTATTCTATCACACAATGCCTCTATATTAGTGAAGACTTACCTTGAATTTCTAAAAAAATACTATAAGGCTCATATCCTTCCTCAATATCTACAGTAATATCTTCATTAGCATAATAGTTGAATTCTTTATCAGTAAAAGAATTTCGTCGGATAAAGTTTTGTATAACTATGGTAGCTGTAACAAGATAATGCTGAGTGTCTAACTTGAAATATGGCATTGAGCATAAAATATAAATAATTTTAAATATATAAAAAATATTATCATAAAAAATAATAGTTAAGTATGTTTAAATTCAAACTCAAAAGGAGTAACTAATTATTACCAACATATAATGCATAATTTAATTTTTTTAAATTTAAATTAAAAAAACTAATTATCACCTAATCTAACTAACTTTTTCCTCAACTGTCAAGTGGCCTATTGCAAAGCTGTCATTTGGCTTAGTGCGGAGGTTTTTTTCCTCTTCTTTTAATAATATATAAATCATGCTATACAATGATGAATTATTACTTATTTGTAGGTATTTTTCATAAGTTAAATTTGATAATAGTTTTAAATATCGATGAATTATAGCCTAAGAAATTATAAATGATTATTTGTATGAAGAGAATTGATAATCTAACGAAAGATTTAGGTTATTTGCTTCTGTGTGAGAAAAGATAAAGATAATTTGGAAAGTTACTAGATATTATACAACGAAAAAATAAATAAAAATAAAAGAAGTCAATAAATTTTTTGAAAAGTTAAAATATGATTTATGTATATGATATCTTTAAATTTAAAAGAATGACAAAAACTAAAAACAAAACAAAAAAACTTAAATCGTTAAGGAGTAATTTGAAAAATATAAATTTACAATGAGAATAATTTGTCTTGAATAAATTAATGTTTTGTTTCTGCTTCTGTTTCTTGGAAGAAGTTAGAATTTTCTGCTTCTTCCCAAAAGCAGAAAAACTAATTCTGCTGCTGACTCAAAACATTTTTCCTTATTGGCCAAACGGTTTTAATTTTAAAAAAAATACTTTTTTGAGGGGAAAATAATTACTTTTGACGTTTGAGAAGCTTGGCCAAAGAGGGTCTAAATAAACAATATCTATAATTTAACTTTAATTAGTAACATTCAATAGTGTATCTTTAAATCAATTAAATAACACACTTCTTACTCCACTGTCTTTTTCTCACACCCAAGGGTCCCAATTCTCAGTCTTTAGTCATTTCAAACCTCAGTCAAATGACAGCCTTTTACCCCTACACCATTTTCCTTCTTGTTTTAGCACTGAGCTGTTAGCTCCTCCCATTCTTTTCCTTCACTCCTCCCCACACTCAGCAATGACAACAAAAACAACCAGCCCCATTTTCTTCTTCGCTCTTCTCCTCCTTAGTTTCACTCCAACCCCATCTTTTTCCATTGAAAATGATATCAAATGTCTTGAAGGAATCAAATCTGCACTTTCTGACCCACTCAATAAGCTCTCATCTTGGTCTTTTTCAAACACTTCTGTTGCTGCTTCAATTTGCAAACTCGTTGGTGTTTCTTGTTGGAATGAGAAAGAAAACCGGCTCATTTCACTTCAGCTCCCTTCTATGTCTCTCTCCGGTTCACTCCCACCTTCCCTACAGTATTGTACCTCTCTTCAATCCCTTGATCTCTCTGGTAACTCCCTTTCCGGTTCACTCCCGGTTCAACTCTGTTCTTGGTTGCCTTATCTTGTTAATCTTGATTTATCTGGTAATTCTTTCTCCGGTTCCATACCTCCTGAGTTTATTAACTGCAAATTCTTGAACACCCTTTTGCTAAATGACAATAAACTTACTGGTTCGGTCCCGTTTGAGATTGGCCGGCTCGACCGGTTGAAACGGTTCAGTGTGTCAAACAATGGTCTTTCTGGTCCGGTTCCTGATGATTTAGACCGTTTCTTGAAGGATGATTTTGAAGGGAATAATGGGCTTTGTGGGAAACCACTTGGATCTAAATGCAGTAATTTGAGTAACAAGAATCTTGTAATTATTATAGCTGCTGGTATTGTAGGTGCTGCAGGATCTTTGATTCTTGGATTTGGGATTTGGTGGTGGTTTTTGGTTCTGCCTAGTAAGAAGAAAAATAGAGAACTTGGTGATGGTAAAGGTAATAATAATAATAGCAGTGATTGGGTTGAAAAGTTGAGAGCTTTTAAGCTTGTTCAGGTGACATTGTTTCAAAAACCTATCAATAAGATAAAGTTAAATGATTTATTAGCAGCTACTAATTCTTTTGATAGTGATAATATTGTTATTTCAACTAGGACTGGTATTTCTTATAGAGCTATGTTGCCTGATGGATCTGCATTGGCTATTAAAAGGTTGAGTAGTTGTAAAGTGAGTACTGAAAAACAGTTTAGGTCCGAGATGAATCGGTTAGGACAGCTTAGGCATCCAAATTTAGTGCCTTTATTGGGTTTCTGTGTTGTTGATAGTGAAAGGCTTTTGGTGTATAAGCATATGCAAAATGGGAGTTTGTATTCACTTTTGCATGGTAATCTTAGTACTGGTGTTAGGAGTAGTAATCTTGAACTTAGTTGGCCAGCTAGGCTTAGGATTGCTGCCGGTGCAGCTAGAGGTCTTGCTTGGCTTCATCACGGGTGTCAGCCACCATATTTGCATCAATACCTTAGCTCGAATGTGATTCTTGTAGACGACGATCTTGATGCTAGGATCACGGATTTTGGGCTTGCGAGGCTCGTTGGTTCTAGTGACTCGAATGATAGTTCGTTCGTCAATGGGGATCTAGGAGAGTTTGGTTATGTGGCTCCTGAATATTCGAGCACATTGGTTGCGTCGATGAAAGGGGATGTCTATAGTTTTGGAGTAGTTATGTTAGAGTTGGTGACTGGGCGAAAGCCTCTTGGCGCGGGTAATGCAGAGGAGGGGTTCAAAGGTAGCCTAGTTGATTGGGTTAATCAGCTCTCGAGCTCAGGTCGAAGTAGGGATGCGATTGACAAATCTTTTGTCGGAAGAGGTCAGGACGATGAAATCTTGCGAGTTCTTCATATTGCTTCTTCTTGTGTGGTTTCAAGGCCGAAAGATAGACCATCTATGTACACAGTCTACCAGTCATTGAAGAGCATGGTGAAAGAACATTGCTTTTCGGAACACTTTGATGAATTTCCAATCAACTTGACCAAGCAAAATCATGATCATAAGGATTAGATTATAGCATGAAATGATAAGACAAATGTTTCTAGTTTTGAATATTTTAGTTATGGCCCTTGTACTTCAGACTGAAGGTAGTTCCTCTTTGAAATTACCCCTCCTTGTTAGTCGATAACTTTGTATAGTTTGAAATTACCAATCAACTTTGTATGAATGCATGATCTTTGTGCTTTCTGGATACATATGTTGTCAATCTTTGTTTAAATTTTTCAGTTGTGAATGAGCAAGTATTGAACTGCTGTTTATCACATTACAAAATTGCTCCATATCTTATGTTAAGTAGTTATATTATTGGTGTATGAATTTTTCTTTTTTCACTCAGTCATCAATTCTTATTAGAAACAGTCTCTCTACTCCCTCAGGGTAGGGATAAGGTCCGCGACTCTGCATACACATTACCATTCCCAAACCCCAATTGTAGGATTTCACTGGATTGTTGTACTCAATCATCAATTCTTTGGTAATTGTCAACATTGATGTAGAATTCTATTTCAAGCTATTCATGGCAGCTAATTAAGATGGTATTTTTAAGACTAGCCACTTCTTGTTTGGGTGTTTGCATTTGGTATTACTTGCTTTGCTTGATCATCCCATGTTTCCAATTTGGACCACTGCTTTACATAAGTTCTGATATTCTTTTATAGCAGTGATGTTAGGCGCGCACCTTAACTATTTCATTATGTACTTGTTATCATATGTGGACTCAGGATTTTAAGGTCGTTAGTGCACTTTTTTATTCAATCAAAATCTACTTTGTATGTAGGATAGCCACTGTTAATATATCACTATTTTCTAAAGACATATATGTATACATGGGATTTTTGTTAAAGCTAGTTAATGATTAAAGCTAGCTAAGTTGGTGTGAATGAGAAATGGAGGAAAGAAGACAATAGAAGGAAAATAAAATTTCAAAGCAAAGTTTCTTTGAAAAGGAGCTTTGTACCACATTGGTGGTAGAAAGGGAAAGTTATGTGCTTATATTAGAAAGCACTTCTTCTAGCTCTTAAAGGGTTAAGAAGAGGGACTCCCCTCGCGCCGTCGTCGTCGCTCGGCTCGGCTTCGGATTTGATTGATAATCTTTTTGGACCAAATTTATTTAAAATTCAATCTTCATTTTCTGAAATTATTTTTAATTCCCGTGGGAAAAATATTAATTTGTTAACTGTAAACTTCCCAACGTTCTTATTTTTCAGAAAAAGGCATGACCTTTCCCGAACAGGCACCAAGCCTTTCCGAACAGTCACAATTCGAGGCTATATAAACTGAGGCAATGCCTCATTTTCGAGTACTGAGAAAAAAAAAAATATTCGTGCATTAAAAATTCTGCATTCTTTTCTGAAAACTGAAACATATCGAGTCATAGTGTGATTTCGTTCCCGAATTTGAGTTCGTCGAAGTCGTACGCGTTTGAGGTACCGCCACTCCTACGACAGGTATATCCGTTATATCCTGGGAGGAAATAATCCACAACCTCGGGTACAGTGAGGGGGTTAAATTCCTTAAGGACACACAGTGAATTCTGTGGTCTCGGATTTCTTCGTTTCTGTGATTTTTTTTTGTCTCTTCTTCTTACTGGTTTCCAGTTTCTCGTTGCTTTGAACACGGACAAACGATAACAAGCTTAAGGAATTTATATTATTATTTCCGAGTTCATCTGCTGTTGATTAAAACGTTACAGAACGATACAACAGTACAGGAAAAAAAAAAACTTACATAAAACAGTGACTACATACAGTTTTTCCTAACATAAAATTGTGACTGTCCAGGAAATAAAAGAAACTTGTAATTTTGTTGTTTGCATGTAACGAACTTGTATGTTGTTTGGAGACTAAATCTTCGGATTTTCTACTCCGGTTGAGATTAAAGTTTTCAGAACTTTCTACTCATTTGGGTACTTGATTTGAAGATATAAAAACTTCATCAAGTATACTACATACAGTTTATTACATTCTATTTGAAGTTTGTTTTAATTCTGTTTGTGTAAATTTGATTCGGTTTGAAGAAATAAAATCTTCACCGATTATTAAAGTGTTCTGTTATTTCCTACGACAGAAATGGGAGACCAAACTCCAAATTTGAATGCTACTGCTACTGTTACTGCCACACCAGCCCCCGTGGTTGGTTCTACGAGCAATGCTGCGTCCTCCAGTCGTACTGCACCAGCACCGGCTCCGGCAGAGAAGCCCGGAAAATTCACCGGAATTGATTTCAAACGATGGCAACAAAAGATGTTCTTCTATCTAACTACTTTAAGCCTTCAAAAGTTTATTAAGGAGGATATTCCGGTTCCGCCGGAATCAACACCTGAAAATGAACGATTTGTTGTAATTGAGGCGTGGAAGCACTCCGATTTTTTGTGCAAGAATTACATTCTTAGCGGACTGGAGGATGATCTTTACAACGTCTATAGTAATGTGGGAACATCAAAAGAACTATGGGATGCGTTGGAAAAGAAATATAAAACAGAAGATGCTGGCTTAAAGAAGTTTATCGCTGCCAAGTTTTTGGACTACAAAATGGTAGATGGCAAGTCTGTTGTCACTCAAGTTCAAGAGTTGCAGGTTATCATCCATGATCTCCTCGCTGAAGGTTTGGTGATTAGTGGGGCGTTTCAAGTTGCGGCAGTGATAGAGAAGTTGCCTCCTTCATGGAAGGACTTCAAAAATTACTTGAAACATAAGCGAAAGGAGATGACATTGGAAGATCTCATCGTCCGATTGAGAATCGAGGAAGATAACAAGGCAGCGGAGAAAAAGGCAAATGGGAGATCAACCATAGGGGGAGCACATATAGTTGAAACTGCCCCAACTAATATGAAAAAGAGGAAAAAGGCATCGGGACCAAGGAACTATCCCAACAAGAAGAAATTCAAGGGAAACTGCCATAATTGTGGAAAAACGGACGCTGCAGACTGTCGTGCTCCCAAAAAGGAAAAGAAGAAGGGTCAGGCTAATATGGTTGAAACAAACGAGGAGGTTCATGACTTGTGCGCTATGTTGTCCGAGTGCAACCTAGTGGGAAGTCCGAAAGAGTGGTGGATTGACTCTGGCGCCACTCGCCACATTTGTGCTGTTAGAGAAGCCTTTGCTTCATATGCTCCCGCCAGGCCCGACGAAACAATATATATGGGAAATTCTGCAACGGCCAAGATTGAAGGTTATGGAAAGATACTGCTGAAGATGACCTCTGGCAAGGTGGTGACTCTCAACAACGTCTGTCATGTTCCTGAAATTAGGAAAAATCTTGTATCTACCGGACTTCTAGTGAAGAACGATTTTAAATGTGTTTATGTTTCTGACAAGGTTGTAATAAGTAAGAACGAAATGTACATAGGAAAAGGCTACCTCACAGAGGGCCTTTTCAAACTGAATGTAATGGTTGTTGCTAATAATAATAAAGTTTCTGCTTCGTCTTACTTGCTTGAGTCAAATGATTTATGGCATTCACGTTTAGGACATGTCAATTATAGAACCTTGCGAAAAATGATTAGTTTGGAAGTATTGCCTAAGTTTGAATGCAATCAATCAAAATGTCAAATCTGTGTTGAATCTAAGTATGCTAAATATCCTTATAAGTCAGTTGAAAGGAATTCAAGTCCTTTAGACTTAATCCATACAAATATTTGTGACATGAAGTCAATTCCATCTCGCGGTGGAAAGAAGTATTTCATAATTTTTATTGACGATAGTACGCGGTATTTTACGTTTATTTACTTAATAGTAAAGATGAAGCAATTGAAGCGTTCAGGCAATACAAAACTGAAGTTGAGACTCAACTTAACAAAAAGATTAAAATGATAAGGAGTGATAGGGGCGGTGAATATGAATCTCCTTTTGAACAAATATGTTTGGAATATGGCATTATTCATCAAACAACTGCTCCTTACTCGCCACAATCAAACGGAATTGCGGAAAGAAAAAATAGAACACTGAAAGAAATGATGAATGCCCTGTTAGTAAGTTCTGGTTTACCCCAGAACTTGTGGGGGGAAGCCATTCTAACAGCTAGCCGAATACTCAATCGAGTGTCCCATAGCAAAACAAAATCTATTCCATACAAAAAGTGGAAAGGAAGGAAGCCCAATTTGGAATACTTCAAAGTGTGGGGGTGTTTGGCCAAGGTGCAAGTTCCTAAACCCAAAAGGGTAAAAATAGGACCTAAAACCGTTGATTGTGTTTTCATAGGATATGCCACAAATAGTAAGGCATATAGATTTCTGGTTCACAAATCAGAAAATCCCGACATTCAGGTGAATACGGTAATTGAATCAGATAATGCTGACTTCTTTGAAACCATATATCCGTATAAAAAGGAATGTGCGTCGTCTAGCAAAGAATCTAAACGACCTCGGGAAGAAATAAAGGAAAACATTCCTGATGAGGAAAATCCAAGACGTAGCAAACGTCAAAGGACGACTACTTTCTTTGGACCAGAATTTTTAACATTTTTGTTGGAAAATGAGCCTCGAACGTTCAACGAAGCTACGTCTTCATCGGAAGCTCAATTTTGGAAAGAGGCAATCAATAGTGAGATAGAATCCATATTGAACAACCATACTTGGGAATTGGTTGATCTTCCTCCAGGGAATAAACCTTTAGGTTCCAAATGGATTTTCAAGCGGAAAATGAAAGCTGATGGCACTATTGAAAAATATAAGGCAAGACTAGTTGTTAAAGGGTTTAGACAACGAGAAGGTCTTGATTACTTTGATACATACTCGCCGGTAACGAGGATTACATCTATTCGGGTGTTAGTAGCATTAGCCGCCGTGTACGGTCTTGAAATCCATCAAATGGATGTGAAAACAGCCTTCTTAAATGGAGAGTTGGAGGAAGAAATTTACATGGAACAACCCGAAGGGTTTGTAGTTCCAGGGAAAGAGAAGAAGGTATGTAGACTTGTTAAGTCTCTTTATGGACTAAAACAAGCACCAAAACAGTGGCATGCAAAATTTGACCATATGATGCTGTCAAATGGATTCAAGATAAATGAATGTGATAAATGTGTCTACATTAAGAACACTCCGAACCACGTCGTCATTGTTTGTTTATACGTGGATGATATGTTAATAATGAGTAACAACATTGCTAACATAAATGCTACTAAGCGCATGCTTGCTAGTAAGTTTGATATGAAAGACTTAGGAGTTGCCGATTTAATTCTGGGAATTAAAATCCATAAGACTCCTCAAGGTCTAGCATTGTCTCAATCTCATTATATTGAAAAAGTACTTGAAAAGTTCAAGTATTTGGACTTTAAAGTTGCAAAGACGCCAATTGATATGAACCTTGCTCTTGCAAAGAATAAAGGTGAAAGTCATTCTCAATTGGATTATGCCAGAGTGTTGGGAAGTTTGATGTATATTATGAACTGTACGCGACCTGATATTGCGTGTGCTATAAGTAAACTAAGTCGCTACACGAGTAATCCCGACCAAAATCATTGGCTGGCAATGAAACGAGTTTTGGGGTATTTGAAACATACTCAAAACTTTGTTTTGCATTATAACAGGTATCCTGCAGTTATTGAAGGATACAGTGATGCAAATTGGATCACCGGTTCAACTGAAACTAAATCCACAAGTGGATACGTTTTTACTATAGGTGGAGGAGCAGTGTCTTGGAAGTCATCCAAACAGACATGTATCGCCCGCTCTACAATGGAATCTGAGTTCATAGCTCTAGACAAAGCCGGTGAAGAAGCTGAATGACTCCGGAATTTCTTAGAAGATATTCCATTTTGTCCCAAACCGTTGGCTCCTATATGCATACATTGCGATAGCCAAGCGGCAATAGGAAGAGCCGGGAACGTTATGTACAACGGAAAGTCTCGTCACATACGACGAAGACATAATACCGTTAGACAACTACTCTCTAGTGGAATTATCACAATTGACTATGTTAAGTCAAGAGATAATGTGTCGGATCCACTAACTAAAGGCCTAACTAGAGAAGTGGTTGAAAGATCATCGAGGGGAATGGGACTATGGCCGAGGACAAGTCATCGTGGCGGTAACTCTACCTAGAAGACATGAGATCCCAAGATCTAGGTTCAAAGAGATCAAACAAAGTCATTGATGACGGTTCAACATTGTCACAATAACTTTTTGGTCCATTCTCGTGATGAGACAATGTTCAGTACCAGGATAAAGCATTAAGGCTTTTTAATGGTTTCTAAGTTTGATACGGGGTATATCAAATAGTGTATTTACGGGATGACACATTTAGGAATCACCTATGTAAGTGTGAAGTGTAAGCCGCTTCAAGGAGAACTCTGTAAGGCCAGCTCTCTACGCACTTATGAACCAGGAAGTGTTCATGGCTGAAACGAACAAAACAATGAGAACCAAAAACGGTTAAAGGGTTAATTGTGTGACATGTGGTTGTCTAGGTATACACCAAAGCTCGACGGTTCAAAGATATCAAATCTACCGATTGACCGAGTATATCCGACATATGCTCACTACGGAAAGTTCAAAGAGAAATCTACTTATCCAGATGCAATTAATCCTTGCTTACGAATCACACAGTTTTTTTTTGTCATGCATGTTTTTCATCATATAGCCATTCCCCATTCATGTGGGGGATTGTTAAAGCTAGTTAATGATTAAAGCTAGCTAAGTTGGTGTGAATGAGAAATGGAGGGAAGAAGAAAATAGAAGGAAAATGAAATTTCAAAGCAAAGTTTCTTTGAAAAGGAGCTTTGTACCACATTGGTGGTAGAAAGGGAAAGTTATGTGCTTATATTAGAAAGCACTTCTTCTAGCTCTTAAAGGGTTAAGAAGAGGGACTCCCCTCGCGCCGTCGTCGTCGCTCGGCTCGGCTTCGGCTTTGGATTTGGATTTGGATTTGGATTTGGATTTGGTCAAATGATCTGATTGATTGATAATCTTTTTGGACCAAATTTATTTAAAATTCAATCTTCATTTTCTGAAATTATTTTTAATTCCCGTGGGAAAAATATTAATTTGTTAACTGTAAACTTCCCAACGTTCTTATTTTTCAGAAAAAGGCATGGCCTTTCCCGAACAGGCACCAAGCCTTTCCGAACAGTCACAATTCGAGGCTATATAAACTGAGGCAATGCCTCATTTTCGAGTACTGAGAAAAAAAAAAAATATTCGTGCATTAAAAATTCTGCATTCTTTTCTGAAAACTGAAACATATCGAGTCATAGTGTGATTTCGTTCCCGAATTTGAGTTCGTCGAAGTCGTACGCGTTTGAGGTACCGCCACTCCTACGACAGGTATATCCGTTATATCCTGGGAGGAAATAATCCACAACCTCGGGTATAGTGAGGGGGTTAAATTCCTTAAGGACACACAGTGAATTCTGTGGTCTCGGATTTCTTCATTTCTGTGATTTTTTTTTGTCTCTTCTTCTTACTGGTTTCCAGTTTCTCGTTGCTTTGAACACGGACAAACGATAACAATTTTTGCCGAACTTACGTATGCCGGCGACCTCTCTAACTACTGCATAGATCCGCCTTTGCTTGTTACATTCTCACTAGCCCTGGTATCAGGTATTTCTGCTAACTAGAACTTAGGCAAATGAGAAGAAACTGTATAATGTTTTTGTTCAAAAATTATGAATACTGAGCAACTCTGGTTGCATAACATGACAAAATTTTCAAGCAGGCCTCCCTTTTTCCCAACAATAAAAATGACAGAATTTTAGGGACAATACAAGGGTCAAAATAGAGTAAAAAGTGCTCAAGATGATAATAAAGAAAAATACTACTTCCGACCTAAAAACATGGGACTCTCGTGATACTTATTTGTCCTGAGGTTGAAGAGATTAGATTGGTCAATATATTTTCTTCTGTGGACAACAAAATAAAATAAAATAAAATAAAATGGTGTGGCCCTCTTAATCTAATCCTCCATGTGAAAGTCAGTGTCCCTTTCCCTTTATTTTTATTATTTGTTTTCTTGTTTTTCTGTTTTCTATTTTCTTCTGTTTCTATGCCTTTTGTTCTGCTTATTCCCTCCTTTTCTTTCCTTGCTTATGGAGTTTTCCCAACTCAAAACAGCATTCCAACTCTGGAAATGAGATGTATCTCTGTGTAGTGGTGGAGCCATAATTTTTATTTAGGGAAATTAAAATATATGGAAAAGAGTTAAATATATCCCTATACTATTGAAAAATGTCTAATATTATCTTTCGTTATACTATCAGTTCAAATATATCCCTAACGTCATATTATCGGTCTAAATATATCCCTGACATCATAAAATGGTACAAACTTATCCTTCCTCCGTTAACTGCTTCTCTATGACAATATTTCATTGCTACCTCACCATTATACTCCTATTTTCCTCCCTTCCCACAACCTTTCTTTCCCTTTCATTTGAAGAAAATCACAGATTATAAATATACAAACAAACTATATCAAAAGAAATGCTAACAGTTATAGATAATATGAAACAATGTGAACCGAGAAAAAATTGATTTTGTTATTCAAAATTCATGCTTATACAAACGAAAATACATTTGCTTTATATAAAAAACTAAGCAAAGATACAAGCAAACTAGTTTAAGGTTTTAAAATTAACGATGGTGAGAAAGAAAAATAATTTGTTTCTTCTCTTCAACCACATTTCTGGAAGACTACCATTTTTTCTCTCTTTACATTTTATGTTAAAATAAAAGTGCTACTAAATTTTTCCTAAATAAGTCTTACAAATTCAGCAGCAACACAAGATAATATAAAATAAAACACAAAATTGTAAGATCAACTGAAAGGTATGTACAATTCCAGGATCGACCGGAGAAGCAACAAATATTTTGAAAAGCAAGAGGAAGTACAGGCAGTGAAATCTTCAAAATAATGATAGAACTTTAAAGTAATTGAACTTGATAGCTGCAAACATGGTGAAATGGTGAGGTAGCAATAAAATATATTCATAGGGAAGGCAGTTAATGAAGGAAGGATAGATTTGTATTACTTTCATAATGTCAGGGATATTTTGGACTGATAGTATAATGTTAGGGATATATTTAGACTGATAGTTTAACGGAGGGTAATATTAGATATTTTTCAATAGTATAAGGATATATTTGACCCTTTTTTGCAAAATATATAAAAAAATAAACTTACCAAGAAGTCAAAAAATATTGTTATACAGTATATATACATATTTTTTTAAAAAGAATATCACACTAAACAATAGTATAATTTTTCGATAAAGTAATGTTGGTGTACGTGGCTCTGCCACTTTCTGTGTGGGCACCTACCAACAACAACAGTTACGCCTCACTCTAAACTAGTTTGGGTCAGGGCGACAGGCGATATAAATCCTCATTAGTTATTTCTACCACCTTTTATGTATTTAAAGTCCGGAAAGGAGTTGATGTTCAACAATTGTTTAAATATCAGCATTGATCAACTCTAGTTGTAGCTAGTCAAAAAGACAATTTGTAATTTGAGGGATATTATCCTTTTTTTCTTTTAAATATTAAGGACTCGGGGAGTTAGTGAATCAAATTGTAAGTGCAAGCTAGATATTTAGGGTGTATTTGGTATAATAGAAAAAATTTTTCGTGGAAAATATTTTTCAAGAAACGTTTTCTTGGAAAACAAGTAGTAATCTTATTCACTTTTCAGTGTTCAGTACGCAAATTAAGGAAAATAACTTTTCAATAGTATTTATAAATAATTTAGATATAATAAATATGAAGCCATAAACTTTCAAACTAACAACCTTTCGAACCCACAAATTTCATAAACTTTCGAATCACTAAATTTTCTAAATCGCGGAATTTTGAACCCGTAAACTTTATAATTTCTAAACCTTCCAAACATATAAATCTCCGAATTTATAATTTTGGAGCTTGTAAACTTTTGAGCCTTTAAACTGATGAATAATAAAATTAAAACTGAAAAATTTATGCAAATTTTGTTTGGTGGGGGGTGGGGAGGGCAGGGGCAGTTAAACGAAAAAAATAGAATTTAAACTACAAAAAAAAGTAAATTTTTTTGTGGGGGGGGGGGGGGGGGTTGCAGGTGGAGGTTGGGGTGGTATGGTTGGTGGTGCAGAAAAATGAAAAAAGAGAAATTTGAAAATGCAAAAAAAAAAAAAACTTAAAGTAAAAAGATTATCTTTTTTACTGGGGAGGGGAGGGGGGATGGAGGGATAGTAGGATGGACGGTAACGGAAAAACTGAAATTTGAAAAGAAAAAAACCTCTTTTGGAGAGGGAATGGGGTGGATTGGCGAGGGTGAGGATAGTTGAGAAGAGCTTTAGAAAATATTTTCCTTCTTTTGATAAGGAAAATATTTTTATTCAATTGAAGGAAAATAAATTAATAAGAAAATATTTTTCAAAATATTAAATCAACCAACAATAAAAAATTAAAAAATATTTTTAAAAAATATTTCCCCTCGTACCAAGCACCCACAAAATTATGTTGATAGTGTAGTCTTTAATAGAGTTGGAAGTTTAATGAGCACGAGTGCTATAATTTTATTTTTAGATCTTTTTGGAGGAAGGATTCTGAATAAGAGAAAGAGGAAGGATGAAGAGAAAAAGGCTTTTGTCAAGATTTTAACCTGCATAGAGCGATGTAACATTGCAGCTTACTTATGTTAGTGACATAGTCAAAATTTTGACAGGAAATTCAAAATATAGAAAAAAAAATATATATGTAAAGAAGTCAAGAGAATTTAACATTTAATATACATTAGAATATGACCTTATATATAGTAGTATAATTTTTCGACGAAAGACGTTCATCTCCGACTAGTTCAGCCTATGTTCAGAGGCGGGTCCTCAGGATTTAAACTCTAAGGATTTAGTCTTTAAAATTTTTATTATTGAACAGATTATATTTCTAATATTATGAGTTCATATCAACTATTTATTATATTTTAGTGGTTCTTTACACATAAATTTATCCTCGCATCAAACATTATGAATTTAGTTAAATCCGATGTCAGAAGGTTAGATCCGTCTCTACCATGCTTTTTGCAACTCTCGTCTCATAGAACACAAAATTTGTATTACAGCTTAGATAACTAAGGGTTAGTTTCACAAAAATCACTTAACTTTTATTTGTCACTTTAAAGTAACTCCGCTTATAGATTATAACTTTAAAATTATTTTGGTAGTTTCTCCAACATATTTACATGAAAAATCTGACATGGCAATATAATAGAGCATGTTATATGGATGGGGTTCGTTTTATATTGACCCAGCCATGGGTCACGGTTCAGACCTTATTAAAATAACTGAAGCCGATGGTTTCATATATATATATATATATATATATATATATATATATATATATATATATATATATATATATATATATATATATATATTGTTATGAAATAGAAGATTCTTACACTTCTATTAAAGGTGAATGTCTTTAATGTCTTTAATTAGAGAGATTCTAGAGTTCTATTCTTGGTAGATAAATCATCCTCCTCCCTATAAATAGAGGTGCTCTCTACCATTGTAAATCATCTCTTGAGACCCCTCTCAACACAATAAGAAGAACTCTCTCTACTCTTCTCTCTATTGCTATTGTTCTTGTTCTATTGTTCTTGTCTTTTGCTTTAGTTTATAACACGTTATCAGCACGAGACTCTACCGTCTCAAGTATCATTCTCGAAAATCCAAGGTATTTTCCCTCTTCCTAATTTAATTTTCGAGTATGTCTGACATTATGAAAAGAAAGTTCGTTGCCCTTGAAATTTCGGGCAAGAACTATATGACATGGGTGTTGGATGCTGAAATCCACCTAGATGCTATGGGTCTCGGAGACACCCTCAAAGATAAAGAAAAAGCATCCACCCAAGATTGTGCGAAGGCCTTGATTTTCTTGCGCCACCACCTTGACGAAGGTTTGAAGATTGAATATCTCACCGTCAAGGATCCACTCGTTTTGTGGAACAGCTTAAAGGAGAGATATGACAACCTGAAGTTGGTCACTCTGCCACAAGCACGATATGATTGGGCCCATCTGAGGCTACAGGACTTTAAGTCCGTTTCTGAATATAATTCTGCTATGTTCAGAATTACTTCTAAACTGAAGCTATGTGGAGATAACATCTCCGATTACGATATGCTTGAGAAAACGTTTACAACGTTTCATGCCTCCAATATGGTACTGCAGCAACAGTACCGAGAGAAAGGCTTTACGAAGTACTCTGAACTGATTTCTCTCTTACTAGTGGCTGAGCGAAATAATGATCTGCTCATGAGAAAATCACGAAAATAGACCAACTGGGTCTACACCACTGCCTGAAGCAGATATGGTGCACTCGCATTATGCCAAACATAAAAGGGACCATGATCACGGTCATAAACGGGGTCAAAGCCAAGGACGTGGACAAGGAAGAAATTCCAAAGAAGTCCGTCACCCCCCAAAGAGAGATAACCACCGAAAGCAGAAACGGGGTCCAGAAGATCCTAAGGTAAATAGTTCAGAAACTATATGTTATCGTTGCGGTGGAAATGGGCACTGGTCTAGGACTTGCCGTATACCAAGACACTTGGTTGACCTTTATCAAGCATCTCGAAAGAGAAAAGGCCCTGAAACAAATTTTGTCTATGACGACAATGAGGATATCACCCACCTGGATGTGGCAGACTTCTTTGAGCAACCCGAGGGAAAGATAGACCACCTAATCGGTGATGGAACCATGATGAAAGAAGATGGAGCTGTTTGATTCTACTTGTATTAGTCAATGAATAAATTAATAGTCATTAGCATTAGCTCGTATTAGTTAATTCATGATATGATGTTAGTATTAGCCCTTTAGAATGTTTCAATATGCTCAAATATTTTTATTGTACAGTAGAGGTAATCGACTAACCTAAAAACTAGTCGATCGTCTAATATTTAGCAATAAAACGAACTTTTTTCCGCCAGGCCAGATATTCGAATATCAGAGTCTGATATTCGAACATCTGGGCCAGATATTCGAATATCAGAATTCCTATATTCGAATATCTGGCAAGATATTAGAATATGTGCTTAAATATTCGAATATCTAATATTTTTCGCATTAAAGTATTATTTTTTCCGCAAGGCATTATATTCGAATATTAGAATACAATATTCGAATATCCTAAATAACTGCTTCCCAAAACGCTGTTTAAACGCGAAACAAAAGAATTGAAGTTGTTTATACTTATATTTATGTATGTCAAACTATGGGATAGCAAATATGGATATCTCACAAAGCGAACTTGGACCAACGTCCAATTGTAAAAGTATTTGCCTAGTTGATTCATGTACTACACATACAATACTCAAAGAAAAGAAGAGTAATTGTGTAAGGCAAACATTACTACAATCTATGGAAGTAGTAAATTGATTGAAGGCTCCGGAAGAGCTATAGTAACTCTGCCCAAGGGCACGATGTTAATCATAGAGAATGCAATGTTCTCCTCCAAGTCTATGAGAAACTTGTTGAGCTTTAAAGATGTTCGCCGGAATGGCTACAATATTGAGACAATGGATGAAGATAATCTTGAATATCTCGTCCTCACTTCAAAGAATGTCTCCGGCCAAAAGAGGGTTATTGAGAAATTCCCGTCTTTATCTTGTGGCCTGTATTGGACAAGAATTAGTGCAATTGAGGCACATTCAACAGTAAATCTAAAGAATACTGAGTCCAGTACATTTGTACTTTGGCATGATCGACTGGGTCACCCAGGATCAACCATGATGAGACGGATTATAGAAAGCTCATATGGGCATCCGTTAAAGAATTTCAAAATTCTCTCAAGTAATGAATATCCTTGCACTTCGTGTTATCAAGGCAAGCTGATTATCAGACCATCCCCAACAAAGGTTGGGACTGAGTCACCCCAGTTTCTGGAACGTATACAAGGGGACATTTGTGGACCTATTCACCCACCTAGTGGGTAGTTTAGGTATTTCATGGTCTTGATAGACGCATCCTGTAGATGGTCTAATGTGTGCTTGTTGCCATCACGCAACCTTGCGTTTGCAAAGTTAATGGATAATAGATGAGAATAATCTTGAATTCTTCATGAAAACGAGGCTGCCCATTTCGGTTTGGGTTCACGCCATTTTGCATGCAGCAATGCTACTTTGTCGGCTGCCCGCTTCGGCTTAGGGTCACGCCATTTCGCATGCAGCAATGCTAGTTCGTCTCTGACTGACGAATTATCACAAATATTCCCTATTGCAATTGGTTTTGGGTCATGAACCCAATATATCCCATTTAAGAAGCTTTGGATGCGCAGTATAGGTGCCTGTAGCACCGCCATCCCGCACCAAATGGGTTTGCAAAGAAGGTTAGGAATATATGTTGAGTATGAATCGTCCTCCATTATTCGCTACCTCGAAACATTGACAGGAGATTTGTTCACTGCACTATTTGCAGACTATCAATTTGATGAGACACTTTTCCCAAAATTAGGGGGAGAAGTCGGTGAAACCAAATGGGAAATTTTGTGGAAAAATGTATCATTATCTCATCTTGATCCACATACCTCTATTTGAAAGAAAGAGGTACAAAAGATTATCCATTTGCAAAGAATAGCAAATCAAATGCCTGACGCATTTACGGACTTGAAGAGGATAACGAAATCCCACATTCACGCGGAAAATGTTCCGATCCGTATTGAAGTCCCTATTGGACAAATATCTAGTGTCATATCCAATGAGTCAAATGCACGCCAGAAGCGTGGCAGACCATTAGGTTCCAAAGATCGAAATCCTAGAAAGAGGAAAAAGAACGATCTAAATGACACTATGAAAGAATCACATGAGGACGCTCATGATTTGATTAATTCCGAGATTCACGAAGAATCTATTGAGCCTGAGACTCTTGAAAATACGGAATGCAAGAATGTGAGGATCTCGAACCTCAGTCTGTGGCAGTACAAAATTAATTGAGAGCTCTCGAAGAGCCAATTATTACTATGTTGGAGAAACACAATTGAGTATTGTGCTGTAGTAAGTCTCAAAGAAACTTATTCAGTTTCCAAAGTACACGCGAAAGCGATAGATTATATTGAGACTATAAATAAAGGAAGGCTTTGATTCTCCTATTACTACAACTTGTAGCGGGGTAATTTGTATATGAAAAGCTACCCGCTTTGTTCTCCAGTTTGTACTACACAAACGAAAGAATGCCACAATAAAGTGGATATCTATTGGTATATAAAGCCATGTCATAATAAACTCGAAGTTTATTGATAAGTGCACATGTCATGGTGTAAATTTGAAGTTTACCAATATTGATAATTTATGTTAGCCATCTCATTTTAAGTATGATGTGCAAATTCACATAGGTGAATATTAAGGAACTAGAAAGTTCTTTACGAATACTCTTGTATCACTTGTTCTCAGTAATGAACTGACCAACTAAAGAGTTCGGGTTGAAGCCCCTAAATTCTGGAAATATCAAAGGTGAATATGGGCCCATTCACCTGCCATGTATACCACATATGATGCATCTATGATATGGTTACATGCGCCATTGTTATTAACCCGCAGCCTGGCAGTGCTTGCGAGGTAAATCGCTCAGTAATCTAACTTCGAGCATAGTTTCCAGATTCTCTACTCAAGACAGTTCATCTTGATAAGTTGGTTTATATCAAAGTTGGTTTAGCAAGATAATTATTGAGTGCTTCCACTTAATAGCTAAAATGTTCCTTATGAGAACGAAGTTGTATATATCAGTTTGATATAAGTTGTATACAAGAGTATATTCTCCCCTCACAAGTGGTTCAGGGTCAGGAACCAAATAATTTCATCTTATTATTAAGGTACTGTGTATATTGACATAATGCACAAAGATGATTTTCCAAAGTTGAGGAAACATGTTAGCTTTACTAACATGAGGGGGAGACATGATAAACACTTGAGAAAGTGTTACATGGGATGAATTTTCATTTGTATATGTATATCCCCGAATATCATGATATGAACCTGTAGTTCATAAAAGGGAAATGCAATTGCAACATATTGCAAAGCATGCTATACGCATTTGCTGACTCAAAGAAAGTAACTAAATGGAAGAGATACAATTCAAGAAGAATTGATTCCATATGAAAGACATGTAGTTTTGAACCTATAGTTCAAATGCTTGAAGGTATAAAGTCAAAGGTATGTATAATCAGTTTTCGATATCTTATTTGTTTAGCATGACATGAAACTTTGATATGCAGCTAAAGTCTATTATGTGACTTACATGACTTAACTTGAAAGATTTAAGTTGCTTGAAGCATATGCAATTCTTGGTCCTGAAGTACCGCATCCTAAGTACAATTTGTGTACATATGAATCTTGCCATAACCATAAGCATGATGGATTTGAGAATGCATCTATGGAGATATTGAAGAGCTATTCCACGACATCATATGAAGATGTTCATACCTATCAAGAATGATGATTTCAAGGTGCGGAATATTTATTCAAGTCAATATGGTTGATTTATTTATCAAGCATCTACCAAAGATCGTTTTGAAGATGATGCACAAGATTGGAATGCAAATGCTCAAGGATATAAATTGATGTACTCATTAGGGGGAGTCAATGCGCGTTGCACTCTTTTTCCCTTACAAGGTTTTTTCCCACTGGGTTTTCCTTGCAAGGTTTTTAACGAGGCAACCAATAGGTGCATATTCAAACATGTGTACTCTTTCCTTACTTTAATTTTTCCCATTGGGTTTTGTTTTAAGGTTTTAACGAGGCACATCATTGAATAGACATTCAAGGGGGAGTGTTATGAAATAGAAGATTCTTACACTTCTATTAAAGGTGAATGTCTTTAATGTCTTTAATTAGAGAGATTCTAGAGTTCTATTCTTGGTAGATAAATCATCATCCTCCCTATAAATAGAGGTGCTCTCTACCATTGTAAATCATCTCTTGAGACCCCTCTCAACACAATAAGAAGAACTCTCTCTACTCTTCTCTCTATTGATATTGTTCTTGTTCTATTGTTCTTGTCTTTTGCTTTAGTTTATAACATATATATATATATATATATATATATATATATATATATATATATATATATATATAAAATGAGTTCTTATAAGCTGATGTGGCATTTTTAAAAATTCATAACCAGATTTATATTGCCATGTCAGATTTTCTATGGATATATGTAGGAGAAACTATCAAAATGACCTTAAAGTTATAATCTATAAGTTGAGTTATTTTAAAGTGACAAATAAAAATTGAATGACTTTTTTGAAATTAATACTTAATTGGATATCCATCAGTGAAATTAATGAATTAATTACCTCAAGTTCATTAAAAAATATGTTGTCTGTTCTTCAGGTAGCACACTGCACACAAGTCCCAAAATTAAAAAAACCACGTCCTATACTTAAACTATATCTATTTTAATTGATTTATTTGTTATTTTTACGCATATTAAGGAATCCATATATTACATTAATTAATAATAAAATTGATTATATTAATTTTAATTAATTTATTAAAAATATAACAAATATTTCTAAATTCTTTTTTCCAAAAGTAACTTTGAAAAAAAAATTAAATATTATAAACCACAAAAAAATATCAAAAAATCTATTAAAGTGCACCGAAGGAAGTAGTTATGTACTTATGTTCATCTTGAAAGTTTTCATTTGAAGTAAGGTAATCAACACTTACTATATGTCTATTAATTTGTTCATTCATACAAATAAACTTCATTTTTCTCTAACAAGGAACGAAATTTCAAGATTATTCTCTTTACCAGAAGTGTGCCAATAAACCCCATATTAAACGAAGTACCAATTTGATCAATCACTCGCCTTCTGCTTTTGTGCAAATGATGTATATTTGGTTTTGAAGGATACTGATGTTAACGTGTGTAATGTTCATGTCCCCTTCATTAGTAATATAATTTGAATTGGCACGAAGTATGTGAAAAAATGAGGATTTTTAAAACTTTAAATTTTAAATAGGCGAAATGACTTTCTGGCCGTTCAAATTTGTAGGGCTTTTGAAAGCCGATACATAAACTTTTGTCTTTCTCATTTAAACATTTAAAATCTTGAAACCTATAACTAATAAACACATTTGATCGTTGACCCATCCCATGTGGCGTCAGTTGGTCCTAGTCAGCACCCTACGTGAATGTCATATACTTTTAGGTACGTGAGAAACACCCTTCATAACGCCCAACGGTAAAAAATAGGGGCTATTTAAGTGAGTCTTATTCTTTCAATTGGATACACATTATCCCTCTATTATATGCATCTGAAGCTTCATTTCTCCTACTTTCTTAAAATCTGAAGCATTCTTTATTTATTTTTTCTTTTTTTAGATTGTGGTAATGAATCAAAGACCTATATTTTATCATTGTGGAGTTGAAGCTCATATTTGCATAACTTGGAAGCTAACAAATCCAGGAAGGAGGTTTTATCGGTGCTCAAACTATGGTCGAGCCAATTCTTGTAATATTTTTAGGTGGTTTGACCCACCTCTTCCAGATCACTATAAACATGTGATTTCAGGGTTGTTATCAAGAATTAAAGAGAGAGATCGACTACAGCGTAGGAAGAGGGCGAAGAATATTGTAACTTTAGTTGTTGTAGTTGCACTAATAATTGTAATTTTTTTCTTAGTGTAGTTAGCACTAACTTCATAACCCTATCTACAATGATAATGACAGAATGAATGTTGTATTTTTTGTGGAATGAAAAGCAATTTTAACATAAACAAGCAAACATATATAAACAACCAAGTTCAATCAGCCTTCTTGATTGACAAAATTAGCATTGAACTGTTGTCTAGTAGCAGAAATAGTTTAAACACTGTTCCAAAAGAAAATTCATAGTTCAATAGACTTAAGTTAACCAACAAATTAAGTTCTGCAACTAACAGACTTAAGTTACCACAAAAACAAATATTCAGTCAGCTTTAAGGTTGAGATTGGTTGGTGTTTTGCTGAGATTGGCTCAAGTTTAGACATGGAGATTGGCTTGGCTGAGATGAAGAATGGACTTGAGGTTGGATAAGGCTTGCTTGAGTTTGGCTTCTCCTCAACTGTTGTTGAAGTTGTCTTTGTACTATAGCATTTCTTCCTTGCCACCATAGTTCAGGTGCACTGTATTCAAGATCGATATTGGTCTGCCCAGCATCCACTACTTTTATAGGATCAAAATGTGACCCATCTCTTGCTCCACACTGCATAGAAAGCCAAATTAGTGCCCAAACAACTAATATATAAATAAAAATTCAAATCCTTAATGATCTTACCCTTTCTATCACTGTTTCAGTATCACTAAATAATATACCAAATCCAGTATTTCTTGGTCTTCCTCGTAGTCCACTACCTCTTGGCCTTCCTCTAACACTAGCTATAATATCCTCAGAAGTTCTTGATCTCATACTTCCAGTATCCTGATGTAAGATAAAGTACTGTTTAGTAATTTAAAATTTTTAGTCGTAATATAAATTAACTAAAATGAGTACTTACAGATGCACTTGCAACAACTGATGGTTGAGTATTTCTGGCCCTGACAGTTCCAGAATCACTTGTAGGACCTGATTGTTGAGTTGTTATTTGAGCAGCCTATGATGGTTGAGTAGCACCATCATTACTGGTTCCTGTTGCTCCAGATCGTTTTTCTTTCTGAAATTTCTATCTTAATAATTGAGATATAGAAACAACCAAGGTACAAGACACAACCAGACACAAATTAAATACATTACCAGGATAGGACACCCATTCTTGTTATGGCCTACTGTCTTACAATTAGAGCATGTCATTGGTGTCCCTTTCCTTGATCTCTTACCAAACTTCTTCTTAGGTTCATCTTGAGATTTTTTTCTATTTTTCTTGTAACTACCAGGCATCTTGGTAATCACAGGAGGTTCAACAGTTGGATTCAGTGTTGATGGCCACATCTCCATGTTGGTTACTGGCTGTATGTAACAACTATAAGCCTTTAGGTATTTTTCTTTCTTGTACCAGTGGGCTACATAGTCGGCATGCTCAAATTTCATAAAAATATTGCACATATTGCATAGGAGCATGGTATTCCATTGAGCTTCTATGATCTACATGTGCATGTATTGTTGGAGAAGTCAATACTATATTTGTACACCCCATGTTGTATCTCATACCCACTATCCCCATTCCATTTTAATTCATGCTTAATAGCATATTGAGATTGTTCATCTATGTACCCCATTGCCATAAGAGATACATCAGAAATCCACTTTGTTGCAAATTCTCTCATGGTAGTCATCCTCTCCATCACTTTCACTCTAATCTCTTCTAACATGGTTATGATAGACTTGTGCCTAGCAAACAAGATCAAACTGTTAAAGGTTTCACACATGTTCTCCACAGAATCATATTTACTCCAATCTTTGAAGAATTCTCTACACCAATATTATTTTGGGTATTTCAGCAAGTCCTCAATGATCTTACTATCACCTAATTCTGTCAGCTCATCTATCTTAGCCTTCAAATATGCTTCAAATGAAGCACTTGCACATGCCCAAAACTTCTTCCTTCTTTCCTCTCCTTTCCACTTTTGTTTCTAGTTGTTCCATATGTGTCTTGCACACATTCTGTGTTCAGCATTTGGTAACAACTCAGAAACAGATGCAACAAGTCCCTTAAGCAACAAAAAATAAACAATAAGAATATCATAAACATATATAAAGTAACCATGTAATTAAATGAAGAACATGGGTGTATACCTTCTGCATATCAGAAATGATGGCCAGCCCCTCACCTTGGGATTCACTAACCAGCAGATCATGCATCAGGCACCTAAAGAACCATGACTATGTGTTCGTTGTCTCCTTTTCCACCACTGCCCAGGCAACAGGGAACATTTGGTTGTTACCATTTTTAGCAATGCATGATAGTAGCTCACCCTTAGACACACCCTTCAGAAATGCTCCATCAAAGCCAATAACATTTCTACACCCTTCCAACCAACCAACTTTGCAAGCATGTAGACAAATATAGATACCCACAAGCACCTCCTTACCAGGTATTGTCTTCTTTGAGGTCTTCACAACAATAGTGTTGCCAGGATTTGTGGACCTCAACATGTCAGCATAATCATATATTCTAGCAATCTCCTTCTTGTAATCACCTATATACTGATCCATGACCTGATGTTTAGCCCTAGCACATATGGATTTTCCCACATACGCACCATACTTTATCCTAATCAAATCCTGCAACTTTTTTAGCTTAATGTTAGGTTGGTTGATAATCTTGTCATTGAATTGTTTAGCTACACATGTTGTATAGCCATCTTGTTTCTGGTTACTCTAAAAGATAATTATGAACAGGATAGTAGCTCGTGACAATGAAATTCCATGTGTGTCCCTCCAAACTTCCCAAAATATGCCATCTACATCTTGTTGAGTTCACACATTTTGCCCTAACCCCTATGTTGCTCATTAGGCCTCAACTTAATTTGAACTCTTCTTTGTACAGCATAATCTTGCAAAGCAGATTTGAACTGTTTCACATTTCAAACACCATATCTGACTGGAAACAAATTTTCTTACAGCAAGATCAAAGTATACCCTACTGTTTTATCTTCTTGGTTGAGGGTTATGCACCCCATCTACTTCATCATTTGTATCCTCACTACCTAGATCTAAACTGTCCAGATATTGCTCATCCCCTCCCAAATTTCCAGCATATTTGGATCCTCTGTCTTTATACATGTCTTCAAAACTAGGGTCTATACCTACAGGTCCACTAGGTATCTCATTAGTATTAACTTTAGAAGATCTTAATTTACTACTCTTTGCATTCGCTTTAGCCTGTCTAGCAGCAACAACTTCAGGTTCTAGGTCACTTGTCTCTCCAACAATATCCTCATAAGAACTATATATTATCTCATCTGTATCATCATCATCATCTTCAGAAATAGCCTCATAATCTGTATCACTCTCAGTACTTACCTCATGACCCTCAACATCACTCTTAGAATCAGTTGCTAGATGAAAGGTATAGAAGTCACCCTTATATTCAATAGACTCTTCTGTTTCAAAAGAACTTTCAGCAGCCCTCTTTTTACACTTACCATGAGTGTTTTCACCCGATTTATATCATTTTTAGGTGAGTGTGTTGCCCTAGCATTAAAATCACTTGTCTGCCCATGTGGCATTTCATTAAAGCCAACTGGCTGAACATTAATGGAGTCCACATTTAAACCACCGCTACTTAACATTTCATCTAGGTCCAAATATATTGGTGTATTAATTGTGTGACATATATACACATCAATAACATTCTCATCCTTAAGGTCCTGACAGAAATCTAACACACAATATCATATTTCAAAAATCTAAATTCTCCTTTTTGGTTAATTTTACATACATATTTATCTACTGTTAAGTACCCCATATCCTTAGCCCAATCATGAAATTGAATTATATATAATTCATCAATGTCAGCTTGAAGAACAACTTGCCAAGTTTGACCATTTTACATACCTCATAATTGGGTCAACCACTAACCACCCTCGATGATAAAATTTTATTTCACATAGACAACCATTGAAACCTATAAAAAAAGAGGGGGGGGGGGGGGAGGCACAAGTCAGATACACTTTAACCATAAAAGCCATAAACTTTAATAAAATGGGAGACAAGAATATTTTGATATTCACCCTACTTTTTTAACCCTAAATGCCATATTACTCATGAAAAAGATAAACCCCTAAAATAAAGTGAACATACGATTGTTTTCCCCAAAATACTACTATAAAATTTCATAATTTGGGTATGCAGACAAAAACCCTAATTTTTTAATTCCAAATGCCAGATCAATTATGAAAAAGACACCAAAAAAACTAAAAGAGTGAATATTAGAGTGTTTCCCAAAATATAAAATCCCTAATGTAAAATCCCAAATGGCGAAATGGCTTCCACTATATCAGATGAAAAAATATGCATGCAGACATATAAAATCCCAAAAGGCGAAATGACTTCCACTATATCAGATGAAAAATTATGCATGCAAACATATATAGCTTTCACTATCAAATATTACCCAGGTTATTTCACAAAAAATTAGAAGACAAATATGAAACGACATCAAAAGAAACAAACTAACCTTCAGATACTAATGTGACTGAAATCGAAAGCTCTATCGACGCCCCCTTTTTCCAAGGAGAAATCGGGTTTACGACATTATGGGTGGAATGACTCTTTTACCCCCTATTGGAGGAATTTGGCTTATGGAGTTTTGAGAGTCACCACCTAATGATTATAGTGCTTTAGGACACTTTTTAGAGAAAAAAGAAGGATTTGAAAGAAAACCAGAGTTCAGGTAAGGGCTTGAGATTATCGCGAGGGGAAGGTGTTAGGAACCCCTCAAGATCCACTAGTGTGGTTCTCGGCCTTGCTTGATTGTGACTTTAAGAAGAGTAGGAATAGACAAGCAATGTTTGCACATAAGAAATATAAACAGGTTGACAATTTTGAAAGAAGAAAGGCACAAGTGAAAAGAGAACTTAGTTCTGAAGAAAACATTTAATTTAAATAAAGGAAAAAGCAAAGAATAAGGGTCCTAGGTTTAACTATAATATGCATCATTCGATGCGATATCCCACACACACTCCTCAGAATAGGGATCGCATATCATGTTAGCGTACCGCCATCATCTCCATATTCTACCCTTCCCACCCCGTTGAGGTATTTAAACGTGATTAGTCTCGTTTACTTATTGCATGCTAATACCCGTCCGACCTATCAGTCCCGGGGTATTTGGACTTCTAATCCTAAAGGGGAGAAAGGGATGGATGCATATATGGATTTTAAAAGGATAAAAGACTAAGGCGTCAAAAAAAAAAAACAAATAACAAATAAGTGGGTTACAAATCAAACACTCAAAGGCTTATACAAAACCCCGTAGAGCACAACAACAATTAGTTTAGCATGACTTGCACGTACTGGTTTGGTCTTTAAAGTTAGGAAATTAACGGCGGATGAACTAATTCAACACATAAAGTTGGACAAATTTCTGTATTGAGCTCCTCGGGTCTGGTTTGTTAGTTATTGAGGTCTTAATGCAGAAGAGCTTAAAGGGAAGTAAAGACTGCAGTAAATTTGTAAATGGATTTTGAAATCAGCAAACTGTTTGAGTAGGAAAAATACAGAAGAGTTACGAAACATTTTAAAGGCAGGAATGTCTTACGAAAAGAGTGTATTACAGGACTATTTTTTAAAAGACAGTTTCAGGGACTGATTAAAACGTTTAGGCAGAATGTTCAAAAGAACTGTTTAGGAAAAGATGTAGATTTGAAACGCTTTAAAAGCGTACTGGTTATACGGGTTTTATTAAAAACATCACATTAGGACATTAAGGGTTAGTTAACGGATTGTTATTGCTTAAAATGAATCAGACAAGTTGAGACAAAATCCTATAGGTATGATGTCTATATTGAATTTTAAAGCCTGTTAGAGAGTTGGTAAGTAGACGAACGTTTTGTTATCCTATGGTTTGCCTGTGTACATTCCCTATAAGCATGGTTTCTATATGCAATTGATTAGGCGAATATTAAAGTCCTATAGGCAGGATCTCTAATGATTTGTCATATGATCAAACATTAAAACCCTATAGGCAGGTTATCTAGGTGGCGCGTAAGTGTTAAACCTATAGGCATGGTAACTAGATGATGTTAAGCATTAGAACATCCTATATTCATGATTTCTAGATAATTGAAAGCATAAAAGACCTATAGGTATGATTTCTACCCTTTGACTTATACAGGCAAAATAAACCCATCTCACACCATTTACTAATATTTTTTTCGAGTTTCATTACATATTTATTACAAAATTGGAGAGAAAAAGACTAAATAAATACATCAAAACTAATGTCAAACCCGAGGAGGCTCAATGCAACCTTCAACATCCAACACATGTGTTTCACCAAATCTGGATTCCAGATTCCAAGGCCTTCTCTTAGAGTGTTTCAAAGTTCCAAGGGTTTTTCAAAAGCCTAGGCAATGCTTACACACTGAAGATTGAATATTGTAACAGAGTAGTGCAATATGTGGAATTACCAGCCTTTAGGCATCCAAGTTCAGAGGGAACTCTAGGGTCCCAAAGCATGGTTTACTAAAAGGGGGCAGAACTTAAAGAACTAAGAATAAGTGTAAAGTGAGGGGATTAGGGGAAACCAAAGCAAAGGGTGGTCATACCCAGCCATGGGTAAGACTTGCACACCCCTGACCCTCCACTTGGTTTAAAAAGATAAAGAGCAGACATTAGAAGTCAGACAGGGCCCTAGGTGATGATTAGAACACTTCTAGACCCTAGCCAAGGCTGAACACACAACAGGGAGAAAGAAATGGGACTGATTTGAGTAAAGGTCCAAGAGAACCTGGTCCCGGGTCATGGATAGCAATGCGGTGCTACCTTTACCTAGAACAATACACACACATAAAGGGGTTAAAGGGAAGGGGGTTCACATGGAAAAAGCATGTATAGAAAACATCAAGGAAAAGAGAGCATAACAAAACATAAAGGTGCAGAAACATGAAGAAAGAACATAACATACTAAAATACGACTATATGATGCAAGCAAGCTAAACATATAGTGAGGGACATGTAAAAAGGAGAAGTAAGCATATAGTTGTGGAGAATGTTTAACTTATGGAGACATAATAGTTGCACCTCTCAAACAGCATAACAGACAAAGCAAGAAAACAGCCAGATAATCTTCAGCAAACACTTGAGGAAAGCAAGAGAGATTCCAAAGGCTAGCCTTGGCTTTCAGCCTGTTAGCCAAAACAGTAGCACAAGTAATAGTAAAGAAAAGAGAGCTTTGAGTGTGTGTGTTTTTGAAAACTCTGTTGTTCGTCCTTAAAGAAAAAGGGGTGAGGTATTTATAGTTTGAAAGCAGGCAGGAATAAGGCAAGAAATAGTTCAGTATCAATAATAATCAATCAGGGGAAGAGAACTCCTTTAATTATGGAGTTCGAATTTGAATAAGAGAGGCATAGTTTTATTTAAGGAAAGAAAATCAAGAACACATTTAAAGGGTAAATATATAAGAGAAGTTTTTTGAAAATACACGATTTAGGTAAATAAGGCATGAATAAAATTGACTAACACATAGTAAATGAAGGAACTAAAGATTCGAACTTAATAATGAATTAAGTCAGAAAATTGGTCCAAATTAGGCAAGGAAAGAATCAAATAAGCTCACATAATGGTGGTCTGAAATCAATCCCCAAAATTAGGGTTGTTTTTGAAAGAGAAAGGTCGGACTATAAAGAGTGCCTAACTTTAAACATATGACGCTAGAATTAAACAAACAGAGTGGTCATGCAATGAAAAATAGAAGAACATAGTCATGAGAGAAACCAGCAGATCTTGCAAAGCTTAGCAAGAGTCAAAGTACATGAGACGAGCGTTTAGAAATTAGGGTTTTTTTTTCAAATCAAACAAGAAGCAACACAAGAAGCAAAACAATCGCACATAAGTGGTTGAAAACCCCCAAAATCTAGGGTTTCCTCCACGGATTACATGAAAAGACGAAACCATAGAAAATCAGGCAAAATAAACTTAGAAAATCCAAGGAATCTAAACATTTCATAGAAGCAAACACAGAAAAGGAAATTACTAGAAACAATAGCAGGAAAATACGGTAAAGAAAATACACATAAACCATAGTAAAACATTTAGGAGTTACAATAAAGCAAAATAATGTAAGAAATCATAGTAGAACAAGTAAAAAATCAAGAAAACCCTAGGTTCGAGAAGGCGAATAGTTTTGAAAAGCAAAAATCGGAAAAGATGTAAGAACTACTTTGAAAATCTCAGAAATAGAACGAATTTAAAATAGATCTAGAGAGAAACAAGAAAACCTCGAAAATGGCTTAGGGTTTCAGAGAAACCCTAGAAAAATGAGGAAGGCCTCTAAAGGGTTGGTCCGAGTCGAAAATGAACTCGCAAGGCTAGGACACGCCGAAGATGAGCCAAAGATGGCCATATAACCTAAATCGGAGGGTTTCTGAGCAAGGATATTCAAGGTCGAACCTTGGAACTTAATGTAACAGGAGTATAAGGGCATGTGGGGGTGAGTACAGGCCATCCAGGGCCTGGCATGCCATGGTTTCCGGTAAGACAAGGTGGAAACCGATGAAAAGGGGCTAGGGTTTCGGAGAGGATTTGAGAGAATCTGAAAGGATGAGAGTTTAAAGGCGGCTGTTTTGTGAGAAGTGATTAGGTTTTGGGGGTTGGGCTGAGTTAAAAAAAGGTAAGGGCAAACGTGGACTGTTGATTAAAACAATCGACGGCCACAATTTAAAATGGAGTTCGGGTGGGTTGGTTTAATTGGGTCTAGGTCGAGTAAATTTCAAATTGGGTCGCTAATTAGGGGCTGGGATTGGGGTTGAAATTAGGCTATAATTGAAAGTAAAATGGGCTGCAATTGAAATAGCCATTTTTCCAATTTTGAATTTATATAAAATAGTTAAAGCTGTTTAAAATCAAATTAAAATATTGATTTAATAAAAAATATTTATGTATTAATTTAAAAATTTTGGGAATGATTTTGTGATTAAAAATGCTATTAAATCAAGAAATAGGCTAAAATTACAATTTCATGCAATTTTAGTTTAAAAAATATCAAATGAACTTGTAAAATTATGTAAAAATCATGTAAATTATATTATTGTGTAAATGTGAGAATAAAATAAATTACTCACCAGAATGAAAAGTTTTGATAATAATTATTGGATTTTATAGTGCAAAATAGGCCACAAATTGGTTTTTAAATCTTAAAAATTTTGGAAAAAAATACCAAAACCTTTGGGGATGCATATAGATGCTATTTTGAAATTATTTTGAGTATAAAAATACATAGAAAAAATTTAGGTATCAACAACCGCCCCTCTTTACACGAGGAGGATGAAAGAGTTGTCGGGTAAAGATAAGATGGCTAATTTTCACCGGAATTGGTGATTGTAGAAGAATTTTGATTGCACTCTGGTTGCTGAGCTACCTACATATTCCTGGTTTTACAAGAATATGTCCATATGTAGTTTGGGATCCATTGACGGAATGTGTCGATGAGGTTCGAAAGGACGGACGACGATGGTTAGATCTGAGAGAGTACTTGGAATTACACAGGCAGCGGAGAACTGGATCGGGATTGCTCCTACTAGGAGGGACGTGAGCCAGCCGGAGTACCTGCAAATGGGTTATGTGAGTATATATTACGTAATTTAAATGTGATGCAAGTTCCTGTTAGACCATGAATGTTATTTTCGGACGATTAGGATGACGTTCTCAGACTATGATGTCCTGGGCCATGAAGAGCATAAAAGTAAGGGTTCGCAGAGCATGAATTGATGTTCTCGGGCTATGCAGATAGTGCCTCTGAACTATGATGCCTTTGAACGAGTTGGCGATCTTTCAGCCCATAAGAAAGTGGCAATCTTTCAGCCAAATGAATGCGACGGGTGGCGATCTTTCAGTCAGATAAATGCAAAGGGGGGGAGGGTGATCTTTTAGCTAGAGCGAGAATTTATAAACCAGGTGGCGATATTTCAGCCAATCGAAAAATAAAGCGGCTATATTTCAGCCATGTAGGGCGAAGACAATTCTTAGTCTCGGAAGGCAGATAGGTAGCCTCATGTGATGCAGATGGAGATAGAGCTTAGTCTCGAAAGGTAGATAAGTAGCCTTATGTAATATGGAGGTAGAGCTTAACCTCGGAAGGCAGAGAGTAGCCTTATGAAAAATGCATATGGAGACAAAGCTTAGTCTCGAAAGGCAGATAATAGCCTTATGTAATATGGAGGTAGAGCTTAATCTTGGAAGGTAGAGGGCAGCCTTATGCAAGATGCAGATGGAGACAGAGCATAGTCTCGAAAGGCAAATAATAACCTTATGCAATATGGAGGTAGAGCTTAACCTCGGAAGGCAGAGAGTAGCCTTATGCAAAATGCACATGGAGAAAGCTTAGTCTCGAAAGGCAGATAATAGCCTTATGCAATATGGAGGTAGAGCTTAACCTCGAAAGGCAGAGAGTAGCCTTATGCAAAATGCAGATGGAGACAGAGCTTACTATCGAAAGGCAGATAATGGCCTTATGCAATATAGAGGTAGAGCTTAACCTCGGAAGGCGGAGAGTAGTCTTCTGCAAAATGCAGATAGAGACAGAGCTTAGTCTCAAAAGGCAGATAATAGCCTTATGCAATATGGAGGTAGAGCTTAACCTCAGAAGGCAGAGAGTAGTCTTATGCAAAATGCAGATGGAGACAGAGCTTAGTCTTGAAAGGCAGATAATAGCCTTATGCAATATGGAGGTAGAAGTTAACCTCGGAAGGCATAGAGTAGCCTTATGCAAAATGTAGATGGAGACAGAGCTTAAACTCGAAAGCTAGATAATAGTCTTATGCAATATGTAGATAGAGACAGATCTTAGTCTCGGAAGGCAGATAATAGCCTTATGTAATGCAAGAATGTAAAAGAACGAATAGTAGTAAGTTTTCTTAAATGATAGATGGTTTGCGATATTAGGACTGTTGGGGAGTGTTAGGTGTGTATAGTGAACCTTTAAAAGTTTCGACTCTGAAGAGCAAATGTACTTTGATCCGCGGCCTGAAATCCTGCATCCAAAGAAAAATTGTGAGTTCTGTAGAGGGGGAGGTTAGTTCGTATCCTCCAGCTCTTGGCGTCGTGTATCATGGGGGTAGCATTGCTAAATGATGGTGATGTAAATAATATTTATGCATGACTTAGTGAATGTAATGCAAGTACATATGTATAAAACGAGAAGTTTTTTTTATGAACCAACAACTATAACGTGGTTCAAGACGCGGCGACCTTGCTTGCTTTGAAATTTTGAGGGTCCTCCTAAAAATTCAGCCCCAGTTTACTGGGTTGGTCGTGCTGACGGTTATGCTGGATAACTGAACGCGGAATGATACCCTTAAATTCTGCCCCAGTTTACTCGGTTGGTGCTGATGAAAGGACTAAAAACTTACTTCGGAATTTTGAGGGTCCTCCTCAAAATTCTTCCCCAGTTCCAATTACGGGGGAGGGGGGAATGGAATTTTTATTAAAATGTGACCGAACCCATAGGACTGCCTGTGTATCCCCTCTTAAATGGGAATCAGGTTAGGCGTAGTTCGAATTACATCATGAAAGAAAAGCATACGGTCAAATGTTGTATCGTTTCACTGCGTTTGAGTTGATTGGCTTCAGCCAGACTTCTCCGTCCATTTCTGCGAGAATAAGGGCTCCTCCAGTTAGAACCTGATGAACCATATACGGGCCCTGCCAATTGGGAGAGAATTTCCCTTTGGCTTCATCTTCATGCGGAAATATTTTCTTCAATACAAGCTATCATGGCGTGAACTTTCTTGTCTTAAATCTTTTGTTTAAGGCTCTGGACATTCTGTTCTGATTTAATTGACCGTGACAAACAATATTCATTCTCTTCCCGTCGATGAGTGATAACTACTCGTAGCGATTTCTGACCCATTCTGCATCATCTAACTCTGCTTCTTGTATGACCCTCAAGGAGGGAATTTCTACCTCGGCGGGGATGACTGCCACTGTACCATAGACCAACATGTAGAGCGTGGCCCCAGTTGATGTGCGGATCGTGGTACAATATCCCAATAAGGCGAACGACAACTTCTCATGCCATTGTTTGTGCTTTTCGATCATCTTCCTTAGTATCTTCTTGATGTTCTTATTGTCTTCTTCTACAACTCCATTCATCTGGGGTCTATAAGCTGTAGAGTTATTATGTTTAATCGTGAACGTTTCACACGTTGCCTTCATCAGGTCGCTATTGAGATTGAAACCATTGTCGGTGATGATTGATTCTGGAATACTTAACCGACAAACCATACGATCATGAATGAAATCTGTTACTACTTTCTTGGTGACTTCTTTGTGTGATGCTGCTTCAAGCCATTTGGTAAAGTAATCAATTTCCACTAAAATTAACATGTTCCCGTTCGACGCGGCTGGCTCGATAGTTACAATAAGATCCATTCCCCAAGCGAAGAACGTCCATGGTGAGCTTGTTGCAGTAAGCTCGTTTGGAGGTACTTTTATCATATCTGTATGTATCTGATAATTGTGGCATTTTGGACATACTGGATGCAATCCGTTTCCATAGTCATCCAAAAATACATGCTCAGAGTATCTTCTTTGCTAAGACAAAACCATTCATGTGCGGCCCGAAGGTCCCTGCGTGCACTTCCACCAATAGTTTGGTTGCTTCTTTTGCATCGACACATCTTAATAATCCCAGATCGGGAGTCCTCCTATACAGGATTCCTCCGCTTTGAAAGAAGTTGTTGGACAATCTGCGAAGGGTGCGTTTCTGAGTAGCATTGGCAAGCTCTGGGTATTCTCCTATTGTCAGATACTCTTTGATGTCATGGAACCAAGGTTTCCCATCGGCTTCTTCCTCAACATGAGAAAAATAAGCCGGTTGATCGTGAATCTTGACCTGGGTGGGGTCAATAAATTTTGTATCTGTATGCTGGATCATAGATGATAAAGTGGCTAAAGCGTCGGCGAACGCATTCTATATTCTTTGAACATGCTGGAATTCTGTCTTTCTAAATCTTTTCCGTAACTCCTGTACATGGTGTAGATAGGGGAGTATCTTGGAATTCTTAGGTGCCCATTCTTCTCGAACCTGATGTATGAGTAGGTCAGAGTCTCCAATCACTAATAGTTCCTGAATGTTCATGTCGATTGCCAATTTGAGCCCAAGATGCAGGATCCGTACTCGGCCATGTTCTTGGTGTACAGGAATCTGAGCTTGGCAGATACTGGTTAATGCTGACCGGTTTCTGATACCAAGATTGCTCCTATACCAACTCCTTCAAAATTTGCGGCTCTGTCAAAAAACATCCTCCAACCATCATCAGATTCTACAATGTCCTCTCCTATGAAAGTTATCTTTTCATCAGAAAAATACATCTTTAGATGTTCGTATTCTCCACCTACAGAATTCTCGGCGAGGTGATCTGCTAGATCTTGTCTTTTGACTACCTTTTGGGTAACATAAACTATGTCGAACTCACTTAACAGTATTTGCCATTTGGCGAGCTTGCCGGTAGGCATGGGCTTATGAAAGATATACTTCAGTGGATCCATCCTGGACATGAGATAAGTGGTGTAAGTGCAGAAGTAATGCCTTAGTTTCAAAGCTACCCAGGTTATAGCACAACAAGTGCGTTCTAATAAGGAATACCGAGCCTCGTACGGGGTAAACTTCTTGCTGAGGTAGTAGATGGCTCGCTCCTTTCTCCCCGTTTCATCATGTTGTCCCAAAACGCACCCAAATTCTCCATCCAATACTGCAAGATAAAGCAATAGAGGTCTCCCTGGCTCGGGTGGAACCAAAACTGGCGGTGTCGACAAGTATTCCTTGATTCTGTCGAAGGCCTTTTGACAATAATTAGTCCATTTAGTGGAAACATCCTTCTTTAGTATATTGAAGATGGGTTCACAAATGACAGTGGACTGAGCTATGAATCGACTGATATAGTTGAGTCTTCCCAGAAAACTCATTACATCTTTCTTGTTCTTTGGCGGTGGCAACTCTTGAATGGCTTTGACCTTTGACGGGTCCAATTCTATTCCCCGGCGACTCACAATGAAACCCAATAATTTTTGGCAGGGACCCCGAATGCACATTTGGCAGGATTCCGTTTCAAGTTGTATCTCCTCGGTCTATTGAAGATTTTTCTCAAATCTTCCATGTGATCTGTAGCTTTCATGGATTTAATGATGACATCATCCACATACACCTCGATCTCTTTATGCATCATATCATGAAAGATGGTGGTCATGGATCTCATGTAGTTAGCACCAGCATTCTATAAACCGAATGGCATCATTCTGTAACAGTACATTCCCAACGGCGTGATGAATGCAATTTTCTTTGCATCCTCTGCATCCATCCATATCTGATGGTATCCAGCAAAACAATCGACAAATGACTGCAGCTATGTTTGGTGCAGTTGTCGATCAATATGTGTATATTTGGAAAAGGGAAGTCGTCCTTAGGATTGGCCCAGTTGAGATCCCGGTAGCCGGCACAGACTCTAACTTTCCTGTCCTTCTTAGGTACCGGCATGATGTTGGCTAACCATGTTGGATACTCTACCACTTTGAGCCCTGGCTTTGACTTGCTTGGTAACCTCCTCTTTGATTTTCAAACTCATGTCTGGCTTAAATTTTCTGAGCTTCTGCTTTACTGGTGGGCATATCGGGTCTGTCGGAAACTTGTGCACCACAATGGATATGCTGAGACCGGTTATACCATCATACGACCAGGCGAATATATCCTTACATTATTTTAAAAACTTTGTGTACTCTTCCTTTTCTGATGGTGACAAGTGTACGCCGATACATGTTTCCTTGATATTTTCTGAGTTTCCCAGATTAACAGCCTCAGTTTCATCCAAGTTGGACTTAGGCCGATTCTCAAAATTCTCGACCTCCCTGACAACCTCTTCTGGTATTTCGTCCTCTTCTAAATCTATTTTTGTTTGTCACGTTGTCTCGTCGCAAGTTACAATGTAATAGTAATATTGTGTAAACAAGTAAATGGTAGATAAAAGTAATAAGAGCGAGATATAAAGATACACCGGGAAAATGCTTTGATTAAATTCATAACGTTTTGAAACATCGAAGATCTTTTCAAAAGTAAAGATAATGCGGAAAAGTAAAATCAACAAAAAGTAAAGTGTGATGCGTATGCATCGTTTAGCCTTGCTGTCCCAAGGCTCTCCGTGCGCTGGTGGTCCTGACTGACCAATTGGTGAGGTATTCCCCTCGGTTCACGTCTTGAATGGATGGTTTTTCCTCCCCTTCCTCCTCGAATATAACACATCAATCCATATCATCCTCCAGAAACAGGTTCTTCATTAATGGCAGTGTCTCATCTTCCTCTGATCTATATATGACATCAGTTGGCTGAAAGATCTGCTCCAACTGAGGTAGAGGGTGCTCCAGTGGGTAGTGGGGACCTCGCCATGGTGGTGACCAATGGTTGAACTCCTCCCAAGTATACTCATAACCACGGAAAAAAGTGGTACCATGCTTCTTCAACTTGATAGGCTTGGTGATACCTTGGAGATTTTTGCCAAGTCCTTTTCATACCCGCTCCAGTTCAAAATGCTCTCAATTTTGTTATCCCACCACTTGTCTTTGTCTATGTTGTTGACTCGCTCGATGTGATGGTATGTTTCTCTGCCGATTCTCCTTCTACCTCCTATCATCAGGATGGCCTGGCCACTGTATATAAGGTTGCTACCTTCGCCATGAATGATTACCTCTTGATGATTCCATTCAAATTTAACAGCTTGATGCAAAGTTGATGCCACAGCCCCAGCGGCGTGGATCCAGGGTCGTCCCAGCAACAAATTGTAGGATGCTGGCACATCAATGATTTGGAACTCAACATCAAACCAGGTGGGTCCCATATGTAGGCATATGATAATTTATCCGATGGTGGACCTCTGAAATCCATCAAAAGCTTTTACACTGATAGCTTCATATTTGATCTCGTGCAATCCTTTACATAATGTCATGGGAGTTATCAATGGACAAATGTTGAGGCTGGATCCCCCGTCGACTAAAATCCTGATGATAAACTGATCCTCGCATTGCGCAGTGATGTGCAATGCTTTATTGTGAACAAGCCCTTATGGTGGTAACACATCCTCGTGGAAGGTGATCTTACGGCTTTCCAGTACCTGCCCCGCCATATTGTCCATTTCGCCTCCTGTTATGTTGCTGGGAACATAAGCTTCACTCAGTATTTTCATTAAGGCGTTTTTATGTGCTGGAGTTTTGTTCAGTTGCTCGACGACTGAGTACTCTTTGGCATGTACCTTCCTCCAAAGATCGTCAGGTCCAATTTCAATAGCCCGCCCGAAAGCTTGCTTGTTGGACTCAGCCAAATATTTCGGGGTATATACCCTGCCTGTCCTAGTCATGCCATGTACTGCAATTTCTTCCCCGGTATATGTCTTTCCTTTCCTTCTAGCCTCAACGGTGTAATCCCAAGGTATGGCACTTGTCTGAAACGGGGTCACGTCTGTCATGGAGACTGTAATTGGTACCCTAGGAGGGAACACAGTAACTTCAAACGGTGCAGGCGCCTGTGGAACCCCGAACTCAACCTCAATTGGTATTGGCGCCTTTGCAGAAGGTGCTTCAAAATTGAGCGGCACGTACACATTTACCACATCGCCCTCAGAGGGTTAAATCTAAACAACAATGGGATTGAGAGTAACTGTTGGCTTCTTAGGCTCGTCTCCTTCAACTATCAAACTGATTGACCCCTTGGGGTCCCAATCATCTTCAATCTCGATCATATGGATGCCTTCACTCTTGTGGTCAGGCAGAGGGTTGTTATGGACATTAGGAGCGGGCTCTTTTACTATAATGATTTTGTTGTCAATCAGATTTCGAATCTTGTCTTTCAAAGCGACACTCGTCGATGGTATGGCCTTTCATCCCGAAATGGTATGCGCAAGTCTTGTTTGGTTTGATCCATTGGGAAGAATTTTGTGGAGTTACGACTAGGATAGGGTAACGTACCAGGCTGTTTTGAGTTTTTCATATAATTGATCAATTGGCTCGGCTATGGTGGTATATTGTCTTGGAGGTTTACGGTCGAAGTTTGGTCTAAGTCGAGGAAAGTTTTGGCGGGTAGGAGGTGATAGGTAGTGAGAAGGTTGGAAATTGTATGCTTGGTATACAAGTGCGAGTTGGGAATATTTGGGTGAGTTGGGTTGATATGTGGGTGGTGGAGGTGATTGGTAGGCAGATGGTGGAATTTGGTACGTCGGTGATGGTGCTTGGTAGATTAGGGTATGTTGATATGTGAGTGGAGCTAAGGGATAAGTTTGGTACTTCATAGGGGAATTATTCCTTTGCGCAAACATTACGAAATTTACATCCTTTTTCTTCGTCAAGCCACCAAACTGTATAGCCTTGTTGGTAGCCTACAATGCCTCAAGGTTAGTGACCATACAATTATTGATGCCTTCTTCAATCCTTTCTTCCAACTTGATGATGTCGGAGAACTTTTGGCCCTCTATTAGCATCAGCCTCTGTAGTATTGCGGATCTTGAGCACGGACGAAGAACCTGTTCATTTGTTCTTCCTCCAAGGCCGGTCTGACCTTAGCAGCTTCTAACCTCCAACGTGTTAGGATTTATGCCCGTCACTAGAGGGGGAAGGGGGGTGAATAGTGAGGCACGAGAATGTCGATAAATTTTGCGGAATTAAAATTGCAGGAGTAAAGTAAGTGCAGTGATTAAGAGAGTAAGGAGAGGACACACCAAATTTATACTGGTTCACCACAACGTGTGGTTAGTCCAGTCTCCCGAGAGACTCTCTCGAGTTTACACTAACTCCGTTAAGCTTACGGGTGCCTAACAAACCGTTACACTTGCTCGTAGATGTACGCTCTACAAGACTTCAACTTGCTCGAGGATACCTCACCTCAAGACTTCATAATGCTCGTGGATACCGCACCACAAGATTTCACACACTAAGATTGAAGGTCCTTAGCGAACCTTTCTCTTTTACAACAAGAACTCTCTAAGAAGAGTAGATAAAGAGATACAATATAAGCTCTATGAACAACACAAAGTTGTCTCTCAAATGGCTCAACAAAAGCGCTAAATATGATGTATAAATGTTATCAATATGTTCAAGAATAATGAGAGATGTTGTTGTTGTTAAAATCAGCTCTAAAGACCTCTATTTATAGGGTGTGGAGGTGACATATCCGTTGCTCAATGTTTAAACAATAAATCTGATTTTGGCTCAGCATAATCGATTATCTAACTTGTATAGTCGATTATCTTGTTTCAAACGTTCAGAAAACTAGCCGTTGGAAGGCAACAGATAGTAGGATAATCGATTATGCTATTGAGATAATCGATTATCTTACTTCTCTGGACTTTCCAGTTTTAAGCTAGAAAAGAAGATAATCGATTATCTCATTGTGATAATCGATTATGTAGCCATTCTGGAATTTCCAGTTTTGGCTGGAAACTCAACATAATCGATTATCACATAAGGATAATCGATTATCTGGCTGTTCTGTCCAGAATCGAAAACTTACTTAAAAAACCATTTTGGTTAAAATGAAAACGTTGAAAGTCATTTTGTTTGAAGTATATCAAAAATGTTTATGATGATTATGATTTGATAAAATGATTTTATACATATTTATGATGACCTATGTTGAGCCAAAAGACGAGATAACTTAAACGTTGCTCTTACATTGGTTCTACCTAACGACCTACGCCTTGGGTCTTCGGTCTTGAACTTTGAGCTCGTCTTGGCTTGTCTATGCAATCCCTTCATCAATATGCTTCTTGGCATTCAATCTTGATTGTTTGATTTATCATCATTGATTTGTCTACCATCTTGATTGTTTGCTAATGCATCTTCATTGTTTGTCATACAATATCATTGTCTGATAGTTGACTTCATTGTTTGTCATTCATCAAAACCTATACATGGAAATCATGCTAATACAACCAAAGCACACATATCAAAGATATCAATGATTTCCTACAATTTCCCCCTTTTTGATAATGACAAACAATAGGAGATATGCATATCGGATTCCCCCTAAAACCATGCTATATCTCAGCACATAAGTCATGCAAACTATTCTCCCTTAATTGAGTATTCCCCCTCAATTAAGGCATACTAGAAGGTAGAGACATTCCCCCTTATTAGATGCATATCGCCTAAATTCTTCCCCCTTTTGGCATTAGCAAAAAGAGAGTATACAAAGGCTACTTTCCCCTTTTGACATTTCCCCCTTTTTGGTATACAAATTGTCAAAAACAAATTAGGAAAGACAATGAGGAATATGCATGATGAATATTGCCCAAATAATTAAAAATCATACCAATTGTTAAAAAAAACATAATAAACATATCAAATGTTATTTTTATCAAAATGATACCAATTGTTATTGTTAGCAAAACATATTATTTATTTCCATATCAACTGTTAAATTTTAACAAAAAAAAAACAAGAGTCATAATCATCAAAACATGAATCATTTATTATTTAAAAAAATATACCAACTGTTAACACATATCGACTCTTAGGCTTTTATCAAAAATGATGACTGACCGAAATTCCCCCTTGATGCAATAAGGTTTCGTGCTTGATGCATCTACTACAATATTGTAGTCTTCAAGCACACCTGCAAACGTACCTAAAAATAGTTTTTAGGTACCCAACCACTTTTGGGTCCTTGGGGGTTAGACAAATAATAATCATAGCCAAAAGATAAATCCCTATGTTTTGTAAAACATACGGGTGCTATGTGTCCTACCTGGTTGCAATGATGACAAATAACGTTCGGGTTGTGCATATGTCTCGGTTGATCCAAAAACGTTCTAGGTGATCTAAAGTCATTATTCCTAGAAGAGTTGAAATTCCTAGAGTCATTTCTAGGTGGTCTAAAATGATTCATTCTAGACTTATCAACAAAATTCCTAGAATTATTTCTAGGTTGTGCAACACCATTTCTATCATGATTCTTATTCTTTTTAGGCCTTTTATTCTTCCTGGGCTTTTTCTTCTTAATTTCTTCAACAGTTTTAGGATCTTCTACACTTCGTTTTTCTAGTGTGTTCCTAAGTTCTATGTTCTCTAATTTCAAAGAATCATAAGATGAACAATTAGAATTTTGATCAATTGAAGAAGTTTCATTTATCTCCTTAATTTTATTTCTAAGATCAATATTGTCATTTTCCAAAAATTTATTTTTCTCTTCTAAAACTTTAATTTTAGCCTTGGCCTCTTTGGAGATTTTTGAAGACTTTTTCAATTCATCATATCGTTCTTGAAAAGCTTCTTGTAATTCTTCAAATGAGTAAGAGTTAGAAGTACTTACCTCTTCTTCCTCGTTGGCCATGAGGCATAGGGAGGCAGTTTCATCACCCGAGCTGTCCGAATCCCATGTCACGCGCCTTTGGTGTTTCTTCTTCTTCTTGTCCTTGGGTTTTGGACAATGTGACTTGGTGTGGCCAAGTTTTCCACAATTATGGCATGAAGTACTTGGTTCTTCCTTCTTCATTTCCTTCTTCATAAACTTATAAAACTTTTCAATTAAATCGTTGGAAATAGTATCATCATCGCTTTCCGAATCACTTACTTCTACTCTTTTAGAAGATGAGGCTTTGAAGGCAATACCTGGACTTTTCTCATCTCCAAATGAAGGTTTAAGAATTGTGCTTTCATAAGTTTTGAGGTTACCTCTTAGTCCATCAATTGTGACGTCCGTGATTCCTATCGACTCTTAGATGGCATTGGCTTTGGAACGCCATTCGGGAGTGAGACTCCGCAGGATTTTTCGAAAAAGATCTTTGTTCGAATATACTTTCCCAAGAGCATGGAGATCGTTGATGATCATTGAGAATCGATCAAACATATCATCGATGCTTTCAGGCTCCTTCATTCTAAATATTTCATATTCATGTGTTAGAAAATCAACTCTTGCTTCTCGGACTTAAGGCGTACCTTCATAAGTGACCTCAAGCTTATCCCACATCTCCTTGGCGGTTGTGCAGCAAGAAATCTTCCGATAGTCATCCGGATTCACCGCACAATACAACATATTAATGGCCTTTGCATTATATTCAACCTTCTTGATGTCCTCGGCATTATATTCATCTTCCTCCTTTGGAACCGTGGTTCCCCCAACTTTCTTTGTCGGCATTTGTTCACCGTTCTTGATGATTTGCTACAAGCGAAAGTTATTTGATTGGATGAAGATTCTCATCCGCTCTTTCCAATATGTGTAATTTGTTCCATCAAATAGTGGAGGCCCAATGATGGAGTGTCCTCGCTCATCATTCCTGCATTGAATATTCTCAACAAATATATGGAACGTTCTCTCAACCGGTTAAGGCTTTTAGAGCCCGTCACTAGAGGGGGGGGGGTGAATAGTGAGGCACGAGAATGTCGATAAATTTTGCGGAATTAAAATTGCAGGAGTAAAGTAAGTGCAGTGATTAAAAGAGTAAGGAGAGGACACACCGAATTAATACTGGTTCACCACAACGTGTGGTTAGTCCAGTCTCCCGAGAGAGTCTCTCGAGTTTACACTAACTCCGTTAAGCTTACGGGTGCCTAACAAACCGTTACACTTGCTCGTAGATGTACGCTCTACAAGACTTCAACTTGCTCGAGGATACCTCACCTCAAGACTTCACAATGCTCGTGGATACCGCACCACAAGATTTCACACACTAAGATTGAAGGTCCTTAGCAAACCCAACGCTCAATGAGAAGATATGGTCTTCTCAAGAACCTTTCTCTTTTACAACAAGAACTCTCTAAGAAGAGTAGATAAAGAGATACAATATAAGCTCTATGAACAACACAAAGTTGTCTCTCAAATGGCTCAACAAAAGCGCTAAATATGATGTATAAATGTTATCAATATGTTCAAGAATAATGAGAGATGTTGTTGTTGTTAAAATCAGCTCCAAAGACCTCTATTTATAGGGTGTGGAGGTGATATAGCCGTTGCTCAACGTTTAAACAATAAATCTGATTTTGGCTCAGCATAATCGATTATCTAACTTGTATAATCGATTATCTTGTTTCAAACGTTCAAAAAACTAGTCGTTGGAAGGCAACGGATAGTAGGATAATCGATTATGCTATTGAGATAATCGATTATCTTACTTCTCTGGACTTTCCAGTTTTAAGCTGGAAAAGAAGATAATCGATTATCTCATTGTGATAATCGATTATGTAGCCATTCTGGAATTTCCAGTTTTGGCTGGAAACTCAACATAATTGATTATCACATAAGGATAATCGATTATCTGGCTGTTCTGTCCAGAATCGAAAACTTACTTAAAAAACCATTTTGGTTAAAATGAAAACGTTGAAAGTCATTTTGTTTGAAGTATATCAAAAATGTTCATGATGATTATGATTTGATAAAATGATTTTATGCATATTTATGATGACCTATGTTGAGCCAAAAGACGAGATAACTTAAACGTTGCTCTTACATTGGTTCTACCTAACGACCTACGCCTTGGGTCTTCGGTCTTGAACTTTGAGCTCGTCTTGGCTTGTCTATGCAATCCCTTCATCAATATGCTTCTTGGCATTCAATCTTGATTGTTTGATTTATCATCATTGATTTGTCAACCATCTTGATTGTTTGCTAATGCATCTTCATTGTTTGTCATACAATATCATTGTTTGACAGTTGACTTTATTGTTTGTCATTCATCAAAACCTATACATGGAAATCATGCTAATACAACCAAAGCACACATATCAAAGATATCAATGATTTCCTACACAACGAGTAGCAGACTCGCGAAAGGTATCTGTGGGCTTCTTCTTGAGGTTTTCGATATAGAACATATCTGGTGCATTCTCAGTGTTGAACCTAAATCGGTCCATAAAGTCAGACGTCATGTTAAGCAACCTAGTACATTTCTTTGCATCTTGGCTAATATACCATGATAAAGCATCACCCTTCAAACTCCTCATGAACAGCTTCATGCTGATTTTCTCATCCCTTCCGACTCCTACCAACTTGTCACAATACATTCTCAAGTGGACCTGGGATCAAATGTACCATCAAACATTTCGAACTTGGGAGGTTTGTACCCCTCCTAGAGCTCAACATCTGGCTGAACACAGATATCTTCGTAATTTATCCCTTCGACACCTTTGTTACCATCGAAACCTTGAACCTGGCTAGTCAACTTCTTGATCTCAGAGGCCAAATTATGAATGAGAGAACTCTTGTCATCTGACTCGGCTGCATTTGTGATCAGCTGACTGTAGTGCGACGTAGTGTCCACAAAGATAGGAGTGTTATGGTCTTTTGTGGCGTTTTGTAGTTCAGGAATGAGCAGTGGAGTGCTATGAGTGGGTTGCATTGGATGTTGTGGGGGGTTTTTTTCTGGAGGTGTGGGGTTCTGGGTGTTAACATCAGGAGCAGCAAGAGTGATTGACAGGCTTCCTAGGTTTCTAACTTGGTCCAATTCCTCTCGGAATCTTAGAAATGTTTGATCCAGATGAGCAGCAGTCTCCTTGGTAATTACAACATTCTGAGAAGTTTCCTCAAGTTCCTTTCTAGCGCTTGTATTTCCCATTTTGCCTTTGTTCCTGTTTCTGGTAGGACTTGGAGGAGGAGGATGTGGAGGACCCTTGGATCTTGTTGAGTGTGCTGATGGTGCCAGAATGCGTGAACTAACCTTTAGGGAGGGGAATAAAAATAAAAGAAAAAACAAAAAAGGTAAAAAGTTAGTGCAAATTCTGATAAATAATATTGCGATATTTAAACACGTTATGCAATAGTATAAGTCATTTTCCTAATTTGGGTGCCTCGTTGTGCCCGAGGTAGGCATAGCGACAAATTAAATTTGGAGAACTTATAATGCTAGATGCCTCATTTTATTGATAAAAACAAACAACTGAATGATAAAGACGTTATTAATGGCCAGTGGCCTTATTACATTAAGAAAGCAGGAAACAAAAAACCTAACTACTTGGTCCCAGAGGGACCGTACCCTGATTCGGTACTCTTGACTCCCTCGTACAGCTGCATCAACTCGCACATTCTATTAGCAGATAGGCTCGGGCCAGATGTCCGCTTGCACTTCCTTCAGCATTCTGACAGTCTTCAATTCTTTTCAAGAACTTCCCTTCCAATTCCACTATACCTCACTCCAAATATCCTCGCAGTTGTTGGCATTGACGGCCATGTCCTTCCACTCGTTGATCATCTTTTCGTGGGCTTCCTATATTTCCCGATGTTCATTCTCACATTCTCCCATTCTCTTGCGCAGTTGAATGTATTTGACTTGCGCTTCAGTTTTCTCATCAATAATCCTATGATCATGGACGAATCCTGGGTGACCCAAACCAATGTGGTCATCTTCCATTCAATTTGTATAGTGCGGCACATACCTGGCATGATACATGTCTGGTTCAATAGACTCCTTCCTAAAGACTAGCTTTCAGTGCCACATGTGCTGAGCGTGACACCTGTGCGGGCTATCATCATCTTGAAAGTCAACCTTGAAATAGCTTATTTTCTCTATCCTGGGTATGATTTGCTTCCTTCCATCTTGCCTCATGGATCGGAGAGGAACATAAGGATGAGTTCCCCTCAGACCAATGAGTGTGAGGAATGGTGCGTCTCGAGAACGGACAATGAACTCCCATGTTGGTAACCACTCGAACATCCACTGAACTTGCTCTTCTTTTAGATTCTCGAACAACTCTGCCCATCCACTAGCGTCCTCTGGTTGAGCGAACATGTTGGGCATGAAGTTCATTTGCTTTAGGTGATGAAAAGTGATATGGTCATCCGAATCCCTGCGTATGATTTCCTATCTGTAGTCACCTTTCTAAAGGTGTTTTATGAGCCAAAGTTGAAGTAGAATATTACAACCCTCGAATATGGAGCCCCTTGCTGACATTTCCCAAGGCTCGAAAGATTTTCGCGGTGATCATAGGCATTATGCTGAAAGACTGCCCGTCGATTCCTTCCATTAAGGTCTTGGTTACCATGGATAGTCTGTGTGGATCCTAGCCTTCTTCATAGGGAAAATTATCGTACCCAAAAAGCAGAACATGAACATAAAGACCCTTCTATGCATGTGTCCCAAAGAAGTGAGGGCGAACTCGTCCATGTAGGTCCAATAGGACTTGTTGTGGCCATATCTCTCATACAAGAAGTCAAATGGTATGTAGGAGTCCTTCAGGAAAGAGAGGTCAGGATTTTTCTTGAGTCCCATCATCTTAAGAAAGCCTATACTTTTGCGGTTCTCTAGCATAAGCAAACTCGGACTCTCTCAAGGGATACCAGCTAGGCCCCTATCTCTTCTAGCAAAGGGGTCATTTCCAAGTCTCTGAAGCGGAACACTGATCGATCACTATCCCAAAACAAAGAGGCAGCCTCAATGATCTTGTTGTTGGTTGGATTTCCAAAAGTGAGGGCAAATTCCCTAAGTACTTGCGGACGAGGGTTTGATCGCTGCCATAAATATCCTCCCACCAGCTAGCAACCTTGGTTTGATGTGGGATACCATACCGAATCTGGGGACCTCGTGCCTCATTTTCTACAAAACAAAGTGTTAGGCCCCTAACCCCACCAGACTCGACTATTTAAATCAATAATTAGCAAAAGGCATTTAGTTCTCCAAATAAATGCACATAACGTGAAGGTGTCCGCTTGGGTTTCGGGGAAACCCGATGGACTTTGGATTAGGCTATCTTAATGAGTCATTATGCGGACAACATAACTGACTCGGCTAAGTTTGACCATGATGCATGAACACATTCAAGGGAATAAGGTTTCTACCTTTTGAAGTGCTAGACATGGTACCCTTGAGCAGATAACTCAAGAGGGAAAGGTATGGAACCGTCGACTACACCGTTGATCGATCGGTTTTTACCACAAATATGCCTTTGCCACATTTAGGGAGTTTATAATATCGGAAGGGCACAACTACTCATTATAAGCATTGCTATAGGTTTTATTTTTGCACGAGTGGAATATGATGTTGAGAATTCAGTTACTATAATGAAACAAATTACATGTATTTTCACGTTCATAAAGATTACAATAAGTTCTCAAAAATTACAACAGAATAATAAATCAGTAAAAGTAGAAATTAAAGGAAAGAAAAACATGAAGAGCCAAGTTAGTAATTATGATGAAATAACCACGGACAAGAAATAAATGCGATTAAGGAAGCGATAAAGTCACAAAAGCAAGTATTGGTAAAAGCCTTAAAGAAAAATCCCTAGAGGAGTCGCCATATTGTTGATGCCACTTTTTTGCAAGGAGAAATCAGGTTACGACATTATGGGTGAAATGAATCTTTTATCCCCTTTTGGAGGAATTTGGGTCATGGAGTTTGGAGAGTCGTCACCTAATGATTATAGTGCATTAGGACACTTTTGAGAGAAAAGAAGAAGGATTTGAAAGAAAACCACAGTTCGGATAAGGGCTTGAGATTATCTCTAGGGGAAGGTGTTAGGCACCCCTCAGGATCCACTAGTGTGGTTCCCGACCTTGCTTGATTGTGACTTTAATAAGAGTAGGAATAGACAAGCAAAGTTTGCACATATGAAATATAAACAGGGTGACAATTTTGAAAGAAGAAAGGCACAAGTGAAAAGTGAACTTAGTTTTGAAGAAAAAATTTAATTAAATAAAGGAAAAAGAAAAGAAGAAGGGTCCTAGGTTTAACTATAATATGGATCATTCGATGCAATATCCCGCACACACACCTCAGAAGAGGGATTGCCTATGATATTAGCGCACCGTCATCATCTCCATATTCTTCCCTTCCAACCCCGTTGAGGTATTTAAATGCGATTAGTCTCGTTTACTTATTGCATGCTAATACCCGTCCCGAAATATCAGTCCCGGGGTATTTGGACTTCTAATCCTAAATGGGAGAAAGGGATGGAGGCATATATGGATTTTAAAAGGATAAAGACTAAGGCATCAATCATAACAAATAACAAATAAGTGGGGTACAAATCAAACACTCAAAGGCTCATACAAAACCCCGTAGATCACAATAGCAATTAGTTTAGCATGAATTTCACGTACTGGTTTGGTCTTTGAAGTTAGGAAATTAACGGCGGACGAACTAGTTCAACACATAAATTTGGTCAAATGTCTGCATTGTGCCCCTTGGGTATGGTTTGTTAGTTATTGAGGTCTTAATGCAGAAGAGCTAAAAGGGAAGTAAAGACTGCAGTAAATTTGTAAATGGATTTTGAAATCACCAGACTGTTTGAGTAGGAAAAATTCAGAAGAGTTACGAAAGATTTTTAGAGGCAGGAATGTCTTAAGAAAAGAGTGTATTACAGGACTATTTTTTAAAAGACAATTTCAAGGACTGATTAAAACGTTTAGGAAGAATGTTCAAAAGAACTGCTTAGGAAAAGATGCAGATTTGAAACGTTTTAAAAGCGTACTGGATATAAGAGTTTTATTGAAAACATCACATTAGGACATTAAAGGCTAGTTAACGGATTGTTATTGCTTAAAATGAATCAAACAAGTTTAGACAGAATCCTATAGGCATGATGTCTATATTGAATTTTAAAGACCGTTAGAGAGTTTGTAAATAGACGAACATTCAGTTATCCTATGGGTTGCCTTTATGAATTCCCTATAAGTATGGTTTCTACATGCAATTGATTAGGCGAATGTTAAAGTCCTATAGGCAGGATCTCTAATGATTTGTAACATGATTAAACATTAAAACCCTAGGCAGGTTATCTAGGTGGCGCGTAAGTATTAAACCTGTAGGCATGGTAACTAGAAGATGCTAAGCATTAGAACATCCTATAGGCATGATTTCTAGATAATTGAAAGCATAAAAGACCTATAGGAATGATTTCTACCCTTTGACTTATACATGAAGAATAAACCCATCCCGCTCCATTGACTAATATTTTCCCCGAGTTTCATTAAATAGTTATTACAAAGCTGGAGAGAAAAAGAATAAGAACATCAAAACTAAAGTCAGACCCGAGGAGGCTCAATGCAATCTTCAACATCCAACACATGTGTTTCACCAAATCCGGATTCCAGATTCAAAGGCCTTCTCTTAGAGTGTTTCAAAGTTCCAAGGGTTTTTCAAAAGCTCAGCAATGCTTACACTCTGAAGATTGAACATTGTAACAGAGTAGTGCAATGTGTGGAATTACCAGCCCTTAGGCATCCAAGTTTAGAGGTAACTCTAGGGTCCCAAAGCATGGCTTACTAAAGGGGGGGGGGGGACAGAACTTAAAGAACTAAGAATAAGTGTAAAGTGAGTGGATTAGGGGAAACCAAAGCAAAGGGTGGTCATACCTATCCATGGGTAAGACTGGCACACCCCTGACACTCCACTTGATTTAAACATATAAAGAGCACACTTTAAAAGTCAGAAAGGGGCCTGGGTGGTGATTAGGACACTTCCAAACCCTAGTCAAGGCTCAACATATAAGGGGAGAAAGGAATGGGACTGATTTGAGTAAAGGTCCAAGAGAACCTGGTCCCAGGCTATGGATAGCAATGGGGTTCTACCTTAACCTAGAAGAATACTCACACATAAAAGGGTTAAAGGGAAGGGGTTCACATGGAAAAAGCATGTATAGAAAACATCTAGGAAAAGAAAGCAGAACAGAACTTAAAGGTGCAGAAACATGAAGAAAGAACATAACAGACTAAAATACGACTACATGATGCGAGAAAGCTAAACATATAGTGAGGGACATGTAAAAAGGATAAGTAAGCCCATAGTTGTGGAGAATGTTTAACTTATGGAGACAACCAGTTGCACCTCTCAAACAACAGAACAAACAAAGCAAGAAAACAGCCAGAGAATCTTTAGAAAACACTTGAGGAAAGCAAGAGAGATTCCAAAGTCTAGCATTGACTTTCAGCCGGCTAGCCAAAATAGTAGCACAAGTAATAGTAATGAAAAGAGAGCTTTGAGTGTGTGTGTGTTTTTGAAAACTCTGTTGTTCGTCCTTAAGAAAAAGGGGTGAGTGGATTAGGGGAAACCAAAGCAAAGGGTGGTCATACCCAGCCATGGGTAAGACTAGCACACCCCTGAGCCCCACTTGATTTTAACAGATAAAGAGCAGACTTTAAAAGTCAGAAAGGGGCCTGGGTGGTGATTAGGACACTTCCAGACCCTAGTCAAGGCTCAACACATAAATGGGAGAAAGGAATGGGACTGATTTGAGTAAAGGTCCAAGAGAACCTGGTCCCAGGTCATGGATAGCAATGGGGTGCTACCTTAACCTAGAAGAATACTCACACATAAAGGGGTTAAAGGGAAGGGGGTTCACATGGAACAAACATGTATAGCAAAAATCAAGGAAAATAAAGCATAACAGAACTTAAAGGTGCAGAAACATGAAGAAAGAACATAACAGACTAAAATACGACTACATGATGCGAGAAAGCTAAACATATAGTGAGGGACATGTAAAAAGGAGAAGTAAGCACATAGTTGTGGAGAATGTTTAATTTGTGGAGACATACCAGTTCCATATCTCAAACAGCAAAACAAACAAAGCAAAAAAACAGCCAGAGAATCTTTAACAAACACTTGAGGAAAGCAAGAGAGATTCCAAAGTCTAGCCTTGGCTTTCAGCCGGCTAGCCAAAGCAGTAGCACAAGTAATAGTAAAGAAAAAAGAGCTTTAAGTGTGTGTGTGTTTTTGAAAACTCTGTTGTTCGTCCTTAAAGAAAAAGGGGTGAGGTATTTATAGTGTGAAAGCAGGAAGGGAATAAGGCAAGATATAGTTCAGTATAAATCATAATCAATCAGGGGAAGGGAACTCCTTTAATTAAGGAGTTCGAATTTGAATAAGATAGGGCAGAGTTTTATTTAAGGAAGAAAATCAAGAACACATTGAGTAGTAAAGGGTAAATACATAAGAGAAGTTTTTTGAAAATACACGGTTTAGGTAAATAAGGCAAGAATAAAATTGACTAACACATAGTAAATTAAGGAATTAAAGATTCAAACTTAATAATGAATTAAGTCAGAAAATTGGTCCAAATAAGGCAAGGAAAGAATCAAATAAGTTGAAATCAATCCCCAAAAATAGGGTTGTTTTTTAAAGAGAAAGGTCTGACTATAAAGAGTGCCTAGCTTTAAACATACGAGGCTAGAGTTAAACAAACAGAGTGGTCATGCAATCAAAAGTAGAAGAACATAGTCATGAGAGAAACCAGAAGATATTGCAAAGCTTAGCAAGAGTCAGAGAATATGAGATAAGCTTTTAGAAATTAGTTTTTTTAAATAGCAACACAAAAGCAAAACAATCGCACATAAGTGGTTGAAAACCCCCAAAATGTAGGTTTTCCTCCATGGATTACATGCAAAGATGGAAGCATAGAAAATCAGGCAAAATGAACTTAGAAAATCCATGGATCTAAACATTTCATAGAAGCAAACACAGTAAAGAAAATTACTAAAAACCCTAGGAGGAAAATACGGCAAAGAAAATACACAGAAACCATAGTAAGACATTTAGGAGTTATAGTAAAGCAAAATAAAGTAAGAAATCACAGTAGAACAAGTAAAAAATAAGGAAACGCTAGGTTCGAGAAGACGAACAGTTTTGAAAAGCAAAAATCGGAAAAGATGTAAGATCTACTTTGAAAATCTCAGAAATAGCACGGATCTAAAGTAGAGCTAGAGAGAAACAAGAAAACCTCGAATATGGCTTAGGGTTTCAGAGAAACCCTAGAAAAATGAGTAAGTATGGAAAGGGCTGGTCCGAGTCGGAGATGAACTTGCAAGGCTAGGACACGCCGGAGATGAGCCGGAGATGGCCAAAAAACCTGAATCGGAGGGGTTCTGAGCCAGGGTCTTCAAGGCCGGACTTTGGAACTTCACGTAACAGGAGTGTAAGGGCACGTGGGGGTGAGTACAAGCCATCCAGGGCCTGAGATGCCATGGTTTCCGGTGAGATAAGGCGGAAACCGGTGAAAATAGGCTAGGGTTTCGGAGAGGATTTTAGAGAATCTGAGAGGATGAGAGTTTAGAGGCTGCTGTTTTGTGAGAAGTGATTAGGGTTTGGGGGTTGGGCTGAGTTAAAAAAGGTAAGGGCAAACGTGGACCGTTGATTAAAACAATCGACGGCCACAACTTAAAATGGAGTCCGGGTGGGTTGGTTTAATTGGGTCTGGGCCGGGTAAAATTCAAATTGGGTCACTTAATTAGGGGCTGGGATTCGGGTTGAAATTAAGTTATAATTGAAAGTAACATGGGCTACAAAAATAGCCACTTTTCCTATTTTGAATTATAAAAATAGTAAAAACTGTTTAAATTAAACAAAAAAATAATGATTTAATAAACAATATGTAAGTATTAATTTAAAAATATTGAGAATTATTTTGTGATTAAAAATTCTATTAATTCGATAAATAAGCTAAAAGTGCAATTTCATGCAATTTTAGTTTAAAAAATACCAAATGGACTTGTAAAATTATGTAAAAATCATGTAAATTATATTTTTATGTAAATGTGAGAATAAAATAAATTAATCACCAAAATGACAAGTTTTGAGAATAATTATTGGATTTTATAGTGCAAAATAGACCATAAATTGATTTTAAAAATCTTAAATTTTTTGGGAAAAATACCAAAACCTTTGGGGATGCGTATACATGCTATTTTGAAAGTATTTTGAGTACAAAAATACAAAAAGAAAAATTAGGTATCAACAAGCTCAGACAAAACTCGATCAACTTTTAACTATAAGAGGGGGGACCCCAATCGTTTGGTTTTGGTTTTGGAGTGATTAAGATTATTTTGGAAGGAGATGACCAAGTTAATCAGCCATTGCTTAACCTAGGATTAAGTGGAAATGATTGGTTAAAGAGAGGAAAATAGACGAAAAGTGGGGGAGGGTTTGTAGGTGTACTGATTAAAAGAGGAGGACCCCAATCTGTTGGGTTTAATTTCGCGCCGCGCCATTGATGTGTACTGGTCTCATTGGTCATTTGCTGACTGGATGGACACGTTAGCGAATGTGTAATGCACGCGCATAAGGTCAAGGATAAAATGTGTTTATTAGTTATAACTTTCAGGAGTTTAAGTGTTTAAATGGGAAAGACAAAAGTTTATATATCGGCTTTCAAAAGCCCTACAAATTTGATGGCCAAGAAGCCATTTCGCCTTTTAAATATGTCATAATATTTGTATGAATATAAATTTTGAATCTTGTGACCTTAAATACGCTATAGAATTTTAAATTTTTTTTCATAATGGTAAAATAAAAAGTATAGAGTTAATTAATTCTAATTTAAAAGTCTGTGATTCTTTTTTATATGGACTGGAAAATGACAATGTGTTAATCAAATGTAGAACGGCAGCATGGGGGTTGAGGGACGAGAAAAAGAGACAAAGAGGATCACAGTAGGTGTAAAACAAACTATAGGGGTTGGTTAAACAATATACAGAAGATTAGAGGAGATCTACGAATTAATTCAGAAACCTCCAAAATCAACTTGATCGGCGGTGAGAAAGACGGAGACACAATCGATCGATTCAATGGATTCTCCATTTTCGCCGGCGATTCTCCTCTTCATCTTCCTTTTAGTTTCTTCTTCTCCGATTCCATCCGTAGGGCTTGGTGAGATCTCTATGGAACAAAGAGAAGAAGGCATCGTATCAGTAGGACGGAGACATCTGATGAGCTTTAAAGAGACGCCTATTGGTACAAATATCACGTACGATTGTTCTCCGTCTGGTCCTTGTGTTCCTTGTACTTATTCCGAAAAGGTTTTGCTTTTTTTTTTTTCCTTTTTCAATTTGATAATTATGATGATTATTTCATTTTCTATTCTAATTTATGTATTGTTTAGTTACCTGATGCGTGTTGGTTATAGAGTTATATGATCAACTAGCTCGGAAAGTTTCAATTTGGCTTTTTAACTGCAGTATTCCTCGCGATCAATAGAGTAATTTAAAATTCTTAGTGCTTGTATAGAGATTATTGTTACGGTTGAGAATGGCTTATAACAAGTTTATTTGTGTTACCTTTCTGCTTAAAAAGGTTGTTTGTATTGAGGATTAAATGCCAATTTCCTATCTCAGGACCATGACATAGATGCTTGTTTGACTCATGGAGTTTAAGAAAGAGCAAAACTAAAATCATTTCGAAGTATAGAACAGTGTAATTCTATTTGGTTTGGCAGCAAAATATTATGTGAGATATTAGCTATCAAATTTTGGAAGTAAACTGGAGCACTTATTGAACTGTATTGGGAGAAGGGGAATGGCAATTGGTTATAGTCTCAAGTAACAAAAGTGAATGAAAGTGATGTTAAAATAAGGTTTGTTTAGATTAGATTTCTTAGTAGATTTGTGATGTTTCCCTATGTTCTTTCCTGTAGAATGATGAAAAGTATAGGTGCAGTGAAACTGGATATCGTATCCCATTCAAGTGTGTAGAGATTAAAGCTAGTTCAAAGGAAGTGAACAGCAATAAAGGAAAGAAGAACCGATCTGCTCTGGAGGACACTTATGCTGCAGTAAGGCCACATGTGATGAAGCATAATGGACAAGCTCTTACCTCCTCGGTAAGAGAAAGAAATTTTCTGGATGATTCATCCAAATCAAAGAGTGGATCGCATACTTATGTAACTTATAGGAGCTGTGTTCTTTCTGTTAATGAAGAGAAGCTGTCAGTACTTGGCTTTGAGGTAAGTACATGCTATTTCTGCTTTTTAAAAATGCCTTGTGGTGAACCATCAAATTTACATTCTGCAACCAGTGACTTTGGAAGTCTGGAAGGTTCTAGCATGCCAGACATATAGAGTTGTTCACTTTTTCTTCCAATCTAGTTGGTTCTTTTTGTATTCAGAGCTCATTTTAGTGCTAGCCAAGAGCGAAGCATGAAATAGGATGAACCAAATGATGTGAGAACCATATATGATAATCTTGTTTTGATAATTTTTGCCTGGGGAAGCTGTAAGCGCTGTGTCATCTTGAACTGCTATAATGTACATAAATATGTGAAACCTAAATAAGTGTTTAAGGGTGAAAGTTAGTGGGGTATTGACAAAAAAGACAAAGGTGCAAGTTAGTGAGGTATTGAGAAGTAAGAGATACTTTATTTTGCTATGGAAAACCACTCAATTTACTAGGAGGACTTTGAAAGGAAGCAAAGGAGACCCAGGGCATTTCATTTCCATAACGTGAAAAAGTAAAACTAGGTAAAACCCTGGTTAAGCTAATGGAAGCAGAGGGACATATTGCTATTTTGAAACTTCAAACAAATGGTTAAATATCTTTATTCATCAAATGGAGAGAATATTATGAGGGCTTACAACAACAACAACAACAACTACCCAGTATAGTCCCACAAAGTGGGATCTGGGGAGGGTAATATGTAGACGAGCCTTACCCCTACCCGAAAGGGCAGAGAGGCTGTTTCCAATCGACCCTCGGCTCAGTGAAGGAAAGGAAAAACAAAAACAAAAACAAAAACAAAAACAAAAGAGCATTAGTAACTATAGCAGAAATAGCGTAAATAATTATCTAAACATAAGAAACATAAATAAAATAGCATGCAATAATATCATACAGTAACTACCATAGATAACTGCCATAAGGGAGACACAAGTCAAAACACAAATCATCTATGGATAGTCCTGCCAAGCCTCACCCAACCCCGGGTGAGGAGTACGAAAAACTCTAGGAGCCCCTATCCTACAACCCTGATACTAGACCTCCAGACATTCCTATCAAGGGTCATGTCCTCGGAAACCCGCATTGTAGCCATGTCATGCCTAATCACCTCTCCCCAATACTTCTTAGGCCTCCCTCTGCCTCGCCGAACGCCGACAATCGCCAGCCGCTCACAACTCCTCATCGGGGCATCAGGACTTCTCCTCCGCACATGCCCGAACCACCTCAGCCTCGCTTCTCGCATCTTCTCATCTACCGGGGCCACCCCCACCTTCTCTCGAATAACTTCATTCTTAATCTTATCTAACCTGGTGAGCCCGCACATCCACCTAGGCATCCTCATCTCCGCAACTTCATTCTCTGAACATGAAAGTTCTTCACGGGCCAGCACTCCGCTCATACAACATTGCAGGTCTAACCACAACTCTATAAAATTTCCCCTTGAGTTTATGTGGAACTTTCTTGTCACACAGGACTCCTGATGCAAGCCTCCACTTTGACCACCCCGCTCCTATACGATGAGTGACGTCCTCGTCAGTCTCTCCGTCCCCCTGAATCACCGACCCAAGATATCTGACACTGTCCCTCTTGGCGATGACCCGAGATCCAATCATCACGTCCCTGCCTACTTCGCTCGGATCGGCGCTAAACTTGCACTCCAGGTATTCTGTCTTAGATCTGCTTATTTTGAAATCTTTAGACTCGAGAGTCTGTCTCCATACCTCTAACCTCTCAATAAGACCGACCCTCGTCTCATCTATCAAGACTATGTCGTCAGCAAATAGCATACACCAAGGCACATCCCCTTGAATATGTCGGGTTAGAGCATCTATCACCAAGGCAAACAAGAGAGGGCTAAGCGCCGATCCTTGATGGAGCCCCATAACCACTGGAAAATGGTTTGAGTCGCCACCCACCGTCCTAACCCTAGTCTTAGCTCCATAATACATGTCTTTGATTACTCTGATGTAGGCTTCCGGCACACTCTTCGCCTCCAAGCACCTCCATAGCACCTCCCTTGGGACCTTGTCATACGCCTTCTCCAAGTTGATAAGCACCATGTGCAAGTCCTTCTTCTTATCCCTGAACTGCTCCATCAGCCGCCTGGCAAGGTGGATAGCTTCTGTAGTAGAGCGATTCGGCATGAAACCGAACTGGTTCCCAGATACAGATGTCATCTCCCTTATCCTCGCCTTGATCACCCGCTCCCAGACCTTCATGGTGTGACTTATTAATTTGATACCCCTATAGTTGTTGCAGCACTGGATGTCCCCTTTGTTCTTGTACAAGGGCACCACTGTACTCCACCTCCACTCATCCGGCATCCTTTTGGTCCTGAAGATCGCATTGAACAACCTGGAGAGCCACTCCACTCCTGACCTACCCATGCACTTCCAGAACTCCACCGGGATCTCGTCAGGCCCGGTCGCTCGACCCCTACTCATCCTACGCAAAGCCCCCATGACCTCCTCCGCCCTAATGCGCCTGCAGTACCCGAGGTCTCTATGTTGCTCTGAATGCCCCAACTCCCCTAGCTCTATGTTACGATCCCCCTCCTCGTTAAGTAAGTCTCGAAAGTACGCCTGCCACCCTAATTCTTGTAGAGTTCCTATTGGATTGTCATGGGTAGTCAAGAGATAAATCCAGGTTGAAGTTCTGTTATCCAAGAGATCCTATTATTTTCTGCTTGCAATTCACAGTCATGTCCAGTGTGGAAAGGATCCCTTCTATCTAAAGCCTAAAGCATAAAAGACTACTGGTTATACCAAGGCCTTCCAAAGCTTTCTTTTGTTGCGAAGGTAAAATTTTATTGATAAAACAACATTAAGACTGTTCTGACTATGTTCGAAATGCATTCACAAGTTCAATTGTTGTTCGCTATTATATAAAGAGCCAGTGAAGTCTAAGGAGGTCTTTATCAGCACTTCATTAGTTCTATTATGGTAAACCATCAACCGTGGATGTTTTTGGGAACAATGTCTCCAATGAAAACATTTGTCCTGCCATGATTACTTGCTGTTAGTGTGTCATTCTAACAGTTATCAGTTTCTTAGTTTTTCTCGACTGATCCAGTCATCTAATTTTGAAAACTTCCTGGATTTCTTTCTCCTGAATGAAATAATACGAACCATTTCCTTGGTGTGTAGAGTTACCACCAGGTACTGTGGGAGATAGCAGGTACCTGGTGAAATAGTCTAGGTGCGAGCAAGTTGCCGCAGACACTACTGCTAACAATTAAAAAATTATGTGAACCATTTTTGCAGGCTTGCCTTAGAATTATTGGCTGCTCGTATAGTGCATAGGGATATTTGAGTTGTGTGGTGTTATTCTTTTTGGACATGGAAAATCTCTAGGCATAGTCAATCCAATTAGAAGATCTTGTCATTCTGTCATGGACCTTAACATGGTAGTTGTCACTGCACCATTCTGTTTTCTTACCCTCTTCACCGGCAACCAAACTGAAATTCTAAGTCTTTCACAGTTAGCTGATGCACACCAAGTTTCAGTATATTCTTTGACCCACACAACTTCTCTCTAAAGGAGACCCGTTTGTGGAATAGTTCTCTGAAAAAGCCTCACAGTTTGATTGGAAGAACAAGCTATTTCTGATTCTGTAAATGTATTGGAATTAATTGGGAATATCTGATTCTTATTCTGAGTTGTTTAATTGGATCTTTATTCTGTAGGTGCTTATGCTGGGCTTGCTGATTGTCAGTGGTTCAACAATATATTTCAGGAAAAAGCGAGCTGCTGCTGCACCTGGTGCTGGACCAGTTAGACTTCCTACTAATTCTCGATTTTGACAAAAAAAATCTGTAAATTCGCAGCTTAGGGATCCATTTTTCCGCATCTTTTTTTTTTATTGTTTGGTCGGAGGTTGCACTCCTAATTGATTTGCTGTTAAACATGTTTGAATCAGTGTAAAATGTTGTAATTCATTCTTGAGTTAGGAGAAAATAGAGATTTCATAGTTCCTCTATATATGTACTTGTGCCTTTGCTATACATAAAGTATGAAGAGGGAAAATTTTATTTTGTATCAACTCTGGACAGGGTAGAAGGTGATCATATCCTGTTGTACTGTATATTCTTTTGAACCTTTCAAATCACAGGATTCTCTGTTCATGATCTCTTCTTTCGGATGTGCATGGTTGGCGGCAGCATTTAAAAATATTCAAATTCATCTTTTTTTTGTCTCTCATATAGTTAAGACAAGAATTTTACTTTTACGGAGAATAGAACAATGTCTTGGCACCTAAATTCAATTTAGCACATTCCATGTGTTTTGAAGTTATAAGTATTGCACTTTGCACGTTACTAGAAGTCTCGGTAGAGAATATGATTTTGCACCATCATAGTGCAGACCAAAAAGGCACTAATAGAGTTCACGTTCCTATCAAGCACTATAAAACATCGGACTGAAGAAGAGCGTGAGCACAAACCTCCTGCTTTACAAAATTTCGATATTTTTAGTAACTTATTTAATATGGGTAAAAACGTGTTTAACTATTTGAAATTTATTATTTACTTGAAAAACCTGTTTAGGAACTTTTCAAGTCTTACATTATTTGGAACTCTTGATTAATCTAAAGCTTACACCGTGGGTTATCATAAGAGCGATAGCAATCAATAGGGAAGTTCCGACGTTCTCAAGTAAAATGATGTAATGACCCAAAGATACAAACGCACACCTAAAGCTACTACTTCATTTCCTTATAGAGACCAACTTCTGACCAAATATAAATCAAAGAAAAAGCTGTTAGTAATAGCAGAAAAATTAATTTGATATAACCATCTACCAATTCGGGTGCCAGGTGCCATTGACAAGGGACTTGGGATAGAAAAGAGAACCTGCTTTCTACGATAAACTTCAAATACAGACCACAATGTGCCATGTTATTGTTGGCTTCTTTTTCAAAAAAAATATACACAACAACTAAGGCGCTTTATCAAAACTTTGGTGGATCTCTGGTGCGCATGTTCAAAGCCAGCAGCATAGTAAACTCCAAACAAAAGAATGGCGATGATAATAATCCTTAAATAACTCTTTTTACGACACATCTACAGGGATACGATATTGGTGGGCTACAATCAGCTCAAGTATTCGGATCACAAGTAGTAGTCTGGAGTGTTCCTTGTAGTGTCAGGCTCAATTTGCCGTGGAGCTGGGTCAAACTGAAGGAAATTTTGTTCCATTTTCACCTATTTCTAGAATTGCAGCCATATTACCACACCGGTAACAATAGTTTGGAGCGCTAAATACCGTTACAACATTCTTATCCTGCAGAAAAGCAACCAATATCATGTTAATAGTACAATTTAATACCTTAAAGACAAGCTCACTTAAATGAACAAAAGCGGGAGATATTTCCCTCAGAGGTGCGGAAGAAACAACAACAACAACAACCCAGTATAATCCCACTTAGTGGGGTCTGGGGAGGGTAGTATGTACGCAGACCTTACCCCTACCCTTGGGTAGAGAGGTTGTTTCCAAATAGACCCCCGGCATCCTTCCCTCCAATAACTTCCCACCTTGCTCTTGGGGAGACTCGAACTCACAACCTCTCGGTTGGAAGTGGGGGTTGCTTACCATCGGAGGTGCGGAAGAAACTGTTCGGATTATATCCACAGATCTGACACCAATTAAAACCTTCCATGACAAGCTGATGGGCTCTAGATATCAGTGTGAGACCATTGGTGTGGTTGAAGTGAGAAGCTATATCCTGTCCAAATGTGTAACCAGCCCCTCGGGGTGATATTCCCCACCCACAGCGATCATCTGGATCAGACCACAGGAGATCACACATTGGCCCTTCATGTGGCACCTAACGACCATAAAAAAGAGGCATAAATGATAGGATCAGTAACATTGGCATGAAGATGATAATAATAATCATGAACCATCTGAAATAATCGCAGCCACTAGTGCAACTAGGAAAGGAGCAACTGAAAGATAGTAAAGTGATTCTAGTATTTTGCCTTCTCCAGACCCAAGAAGAACTGGAAAAGTAGATTGCATTAACTGGTGAATGGAATATACTACAAGCCTCTATGTTACATACACGAAACATTGTCAAACTATCCAACAACACATTTAGAAAAAAATGGAACTCTTACGACTAATGATAGTAGAAACACATCTCTTCCTGCTCAATTCTTGATTAGTTTGGTTCTGAATTCATAATCTTGCTGGAAAAGAAATGGATGTAACCCACATAAGACAGCCTGCTTTGCCATAATGATCAATTTTGTGAGGTAAATAGGTGATAAAGTTGATACATGGTGTCAAATAGAGAGAGGAGGAAGAGCAGGCAGTGACAAAATATAAAGCAGACTAGTTTGACATATCATGAACATGTAAAAGCTTGAAGAAAACAACTATTATTATACCTCTTGTATACGATCCAGTGCTCGGATGTTATCGAGGGTATCAGGGGATGGTGAGAGTCCTCCATGCAAACAGAATACCTACAAATTTCTCAAAATTAGGCATATAAAACTTGCCAACAGTTCTATTCAAGTACATTAACAGCACTGTTAGAGCTCAAACTGTTGGGAATAAAACCCTACCAAAATAATATTCACGATAATAAAAGTGGAATAATAATGTAAGCACCGAGATACGGTAATTAACAAGAATAATAGAGTAATAATGACACCAAGTTTTTTACGTGGAAAACTCTTCTGAATAAGGGAAAAAACCACGGCCCCGAGAGGAGCAACTGATATCACTATAATAAGAAATTTACACTTTGTAGGTCCGAGTAAAATACTCCAAAGACCACTACAACACTCAAAAGAAAATAACCCTCGTTTGATATTTTCACGTCACTACAATATCGCTCACTCTTTATTTTCTTCACAGATTATTTTCTTATACCCTGTTTGTGAAACCTTACTCTTTTTCTCTCTTTCTGTTGGTGTATCAAAATGAGAGCCGAAGCTCTCATTTTATAGGCAAAAATTAGGAAAGAGCAGCACACCCATCTTGACATTTTTAATCCAACAAATTAAAAATGTGGGCTGCTTGCAGCCCTTTTTGACAAAAGAAGGAAGAACCTTCTTCCACAATTAAATGGGAAGGACCCCATTAATCTCCCCCCCCCCCCCCCAGTCCCATTTATCTAGAGGGAATAACACTGCAGATTCTAGTTTGAGTGTATGCGGACAAGTTCTTTGCATAGATCAAACTTGTCCCTTGGTACCACCTTGGTCAGCATATCCGCAGGATTTTCGCTTGTGCGAATTTTTTTGACCTGTAAAGATTCGTCCGTTACTTTCTCACTTTTCATCCGGTGTGGGATGGGATTTTCACTCCAACAAACCTCCCCTCAAACCCACACCACACAATCCTGTGACCTCTCCTCCAGCGAATATCCATTTCCGATCTGCCACCCATCTTGCACCGTCGCAACTATCGCGGGTCCCGCCGCCCGACCATCTGTTTCTGTCGGGAAGACTTTCGACACAAGGCATTTCCGCAGACACCTTACCCCGCTAGCCCGGAGATCACCTCTGGTCCAGTTTGGCACACCGTCGACTTTGCACAACACAAGACACCATCCACACATCTCTCAGTCCTATTCGGTTGGCACACTGTTCCACCGGGTACTCCTGCAAAACACTCGGACCCTCTGCGAATCTTTTCGGTCTTTCCCCTGTTGGTCGCTGTCGCTCCAAGAACTCCGCACGCGTCGGTCTGCTACTCCGCCCTCCGAACCTGGGCTCTGATACCAGTTGTTGGGAATAAAACCCCTACCAAAATAATATTCACGGTAATAAAAGCGGAATAATAATGTAGCACCGAGATAGGTAATTAACAAGAATAAAAGAGTAATAATGACACCAAGATTTTTTCGTGGAAAACCCTTCTGAATAAGGGAAAAAACCACGGCCCTGCGAGGAGCAACTGATATCACTATAGTAAGTAATTTTACACTTTGTAGGTCCGAGTAAAATACTCCAAAGACCACTACAACACTCAAACGAAAATAACCCTCTTTTGATATTTCCACCTCACTACAATATCGCTCACTCTCTATTTTCTTCACAGACTATTTTCTTATACCCTATCTGTGAAACATTACTATTTTTCTCTCTTTCTGTTGGTGTATCAAAATGAGAGCCGAAGCTCTCATTTTATAGGAAAAAATTAGGAAAGAGCAGCACACCCATCTTGACATTTTTAATCCAACAAATTAAAAATGTGGGCTGCTTGCAGCTCTTTTTGACAAAAGAAGGAAGAACCTTCTTCCATAATTAAATGGGATGGACCCCATTAATCTCCCCCTCCAGTCCCATTTATCTATAGGGAATAACACTGCAGTTTCTAGTTTGAGTGTATGCGGACAAGTTCTTTGCATAGATCAAACTTGTCCCTTGGTACCACCTTGGACAGCATATCCGCAGGATTTTCGCTTGTGCGAATTTTTTTGACCTGAAAAGAGTCGTCCGTTACTTTCTCACTTTTCATCCGGTGTGGGATGGGATTTGCACCCCAACACAAACCTGACTCTCTATGAGTGCCGTCAATGGTAGATAATCAAAAAGATCAGTGAAATGCTTCCAAAGATTAGCATTTCCATACTTCCTCAAGCATTCATCATAAAACCCATACCTAGCAGGAAAGGAGATCTGTCAATTACACAAAATGACTCTGAACCTGCAGTCATATTTTATGCAGTGAAAAACAAGTAGGGCAGCTGATCAGGAATAGCATAGATGATCCCTCCCTGCAAGACTACCCATAGATACACTTTATTTAAAAAGAAAAAGAAAAACTGCATACAGATATCTTCACTGATAAGTAAACATACTTAAATATCTATCTCATGGTTCAAGAGCAAAGTTGTTGAAGTGAACCTAGTGCACAGCAGAGCGCTCTAAAGCACAAGGTATGTAATCTCCAAGTGTGACTCAAGTTATCAATGCTAAGATTTGGTTAAAACATAACTCAAGACATGCGCAAGAAGAGATACTTTCTAAAGATCCTTATTGAAAAAAAGATACTTTCTAAAGATCTAGCAATTTAACATCCAAGCTTCTAATATGACATCATTGTCCAACTACTCAGTTACGAAATCCTCCTCTTGAATACGATTACTAAGTTTGTCCATGCAAAGAGTTTCATGACATTTTGAGAGCAGGTGTGGATGAAATACATAAAGGTCAGAGTGTTCTCAACCAAAATCTTCACAAAGACCATGTTAAACGATTTTGCATATATAAAAGCACTCGCCATGACAAATTATAACAGTTCTCAGACCCAGTGATATCACATTTTTTCGCAACTCTTGGGACTACTACATATTGTGACTGTGAGTAACAAAATTATGGTCTCATTCAATAAGTAGAGGAACATAAAATCATATCTATCCTCATTACAACTTCAAGATGAGAAGGAACCTGCTGGAACATCCTCATCTTCATTGTCCCATATTTCTCATTAATGCACAGCTTCAACAACTAACAACACACTCAGTGTAATCCCACAAGTGGGGTCTAGGAAGGATAATGCATATACAGACCTTATCCTTACCTTGTGAAGGTCGGAACTCCGGAGGCTATTCCGATAGACCCAATCCTTGCACATAAAAGAATAATGCGATAGAAAATTATTTTCGCTTGAATTTCGAAGGTATCTTGACTCGGATGGAGTCGGCAAATTAATGGGATGAATTATGCATGTACTCATTTTAAGGCGAAAATCATATTTTATTTAGTACACTATTACATCATTTGTTCACTTTATTATATGCACATGACTTTCATATTTTTAAATATTTATTTAACATTCAGATTCAAATTTAAAAATCTTATCAATTCATAAATTGTTAGTAATACTTTTTTTTTGAAACATAGGATTCTAAGATCCTATTTATCTTTATCCAATAATAATATATCTACCTAGAAAATCGTACAAAAAATTAACTTAAAAAGGAGCAATTAAAAATTGGAGCTCTAACTTATTTGTCAACAAACTAACGCTCTTTCTTTCCTTATGTATTGCTTATTTGATGAAATCTTATAGCTTTCAACTTGGGTTACAAATATTGATATTATATTTTTACTTAACTGAATCTTAAGAGTACTACTTATATACGTATATAAATCAGATCAATATAATTAAATTTTATATATTATCATTAGTATGTAAAAATCATCAACCTTTCCTCAGGTGTATTCAATATGTATAAAGTTCTAATACCTGACCTCAATGGAAAGAGGGTAAAGAAATGGAAGGAAGAGTTGCATTGAGTATGCTGAACAGAAGCATCACATTCAATTACATACGCATTGCTTTTGTGTGATACGAGAAGACATAAATCAAGCAAGGACATTTGGGCCATAGATGCGAAAATTTCAGGTTGCTACCCTTACTGGCTCACACAGACCCAAGGAGAGAGAAGCAAAGACGAGATTAAAGTAATCACTAGCAGAAAGTCGAATAACATAATCCACCAAACTGGACAAATTTTGAAAGAAAAAAGTAGCATGTACGAACATCCTACGCCAGTGAAACACTAAGGGATCATTTGGTATGAGGTATAAGTAGATATAGTGCCGGTATAAAAATTTAATACCACATTAATACTTTGTTTGAGCGAACCGGTATAAGTTATCCCGGGATAACTTATACCTTGTTGGGAAACGGGGTAATTGGTACCGGGATAACTTATATCTTCTTTTTAGAAATTATGCAATTTTTAATTTTAAAACAACATACCAAACAGTGGATAAAACAATCCCAACATAACTAATCTCAGCATAACTTATCCCTATTAGAATATAATTCTGTGTATCTTTTTATTATTGGTAGAATATTCTCTCATTATTGTACAGTCCTATAGTTGGTAGGATTTGATTTCCTTCATTATTGTACAGTCCTATAGTTGGTAGGATTTGATACCCCTGTACTCAATATATACTTTTGTGAGCAATACGAGAAATTTACTTCTCCCAAAACTCTCTACATGGTATCATACGCCAGTGCTTATCGCCAAAGAAACCCTAAAACTACCCTACCCGCGCCGTCGCCGCTGCTCTCGGCAGCCTGTCGTCGCTGCCGCCAACGCTGCACTAATCGGCGGCCCTCTCTCTCTCGACGTCGATCAGCACCTCCTCTCCTTCGCCTCGCGCTTCATGGCCGCTACGACGTTAAACGAGCTCCTCCAGCCGATTGCCATCAATGCATCGGCTCAGATCCCACTCAAATTGGATTCCACTAATTACCTGGCGTGGAAATTCCAATTTCGAACCCTTCTTACGGGTTACGACCTCCTCGGCTTCTTCGACGGATCGAACCCGTGCCCACCAGCCACTATCGTCGACAAGGGGGTGACTTCCCCCAATCCAGAATATCCCTACTGGATTCGCCAGGACAATCTTATTCTCAGTGCCATCATCTCGTTGATCACACTGACGATCATCTCTTTTATTGCCGCTGCGGAAACCTCTAAAGAGGCCTAGGACATCCTCGCGCGCACATACGGCACTGCTTCTCGCGGTCGTATCATGTCTCTCAAACAGCAGCTCCATAATCCGGTAAAAGGTTCTAAATCTGTTACTGATTTTATGAACGATATTCGCGTGATTGTGGATGAATTATCACTCCTAGGTGTTACTGTTGATTCTGAGGATCTTGTCATTAAGGTTCTAAATGGTCTTGATGATCCGTACATGGAACTCTCTCATGCCATCCAAGCCCGCGAATCTCCCATCTCTTTTGCTGAATTACATGACAAGATGTTAAGCATGGAGGCTCAGATTACTGCTCGTGTGCCGGCCACCTCCGCTGCATCTGATTTGGCTCCGTTGGCTGCCTTCGTCGCCGGACAACAGTTAGGCCGTAGCCGCTTCGGTAGCCGCGAGCACGGTCGTAGCAGCCGCGGTTCAGCCTCCGGTCACGGTGGTTACTCCAGCAATGGCCAATCTCGCGGGTACAATGGGAAGTGCTAGCTCTACGGTGAATTTGGCCACTCCGCGCGCCGGTATCTGTCCTATCCCATCTCCGGCGCCAATCAACCCCCTTACAATGGACCACTGCCGCGGCCAGCTTATGCTTCGCTGCCTTATCCGGCTGCTCACACAGCCCATCACTCCCCGACGATTCCCTCTACATCCGATTGGATCCTGGACTCTGGTGCATCCCATCACATAACCTCTGATCTTGCCAGCATGTCTCTTCACAGTCCTTACACTGGTTTCGACAATGTGGTTATTGGTAACGGTGAAGGTTTGACAATCACACATACTGGACAACTTAACAGTTATTCCTCTTTTTTATTACCTGGGGCTCTCTGTGTTCCGCATATGCGTAAAAATTTGATCTCTGTTGCACAATTATGTCGTCACAATAATGTTAATGTTGTTCTTTCTGATACTAATTTTCAGGTGAAGGATCGTCGCACGTGGGCAACACTTGTTCGCGGCCCACTTAGGGGCAACACTTACTACTGGGCGGCGGCTTCCAGTCCCTCGTCCGCCCTCACGGCTCAAAAGCTCAAAAGTCCCTCGTCCTCCCTCGTCCGCCCTCACGGCTCCAGTAATGTGTCTGATCTTGCTTGTGTCTCTTGCAAACTTCATAACTGTCATAAGTTACCTTTTTCTGAGTCAAGTTTATCTTCTACTGCTCCGCTGGAGCTTATTTTCTCCGATGTATGGACCTCTCCAATTATTTCTAATGAAGGATTTAAATATTATGTCATCTTTGTTGATCATTTTTCTAAGTATGTTTGGTTTTTTCCTCTACGCCGTAAATTTGATGTCTTACAAACCTTCCCCACCTTTAAATCCATTGTCGAAAAATATTTCTCTGCTAAAATCATTACTCTGTATACTGACAATGGGGGTGAATACCTTGCTTTACGCTCTTTTTTTTCCTCCAATGGCATCTCACATCTCACTTCACCTCCTCATACACCTCAGCACAATGGCTATGCTGAACGCCGTCACCGTCATATTGTCGATACTGGTCTCACTCTCCTTCATCATGCCTCCGTACCTCTCATTTACTGGCCGTATGCCTTTGCTACAGCAGTCTATCTCATTAATCGTCTTCCCAAGACAAATCTCTCGATGCTCTCCTCCTTTGAGTCTCTCTTCCATAAGCGCCCCAACCTTACCAAACTACGTGTCTTCGGTTGTCAATGCTTCCCTTGGCTTCGGCCCTACACCTCACACAAAATGGAACCCAGATCTCGTGCCTGTGTCCTCTTCGGCTACTCTACTACTTAAAGCGCCTATCTATGCTTTGATCCATCAACGTCTAAAATCTTCTTCTCGCATCATGTCACCTTCCGTGAAGATGTTTTCCCGTTCTCCAAATTGTCCAACCCCACGTCTCCTCCTGTACCCATTCCGGTCTCCCTAGAAGTCCATCTGCTGCCGCCACCAGTAGCTGCCGCCGCTCCCACTAGCGATCCTTCACCGGCTGCACTTCCGGTGCCACCGCCCGCGCCACCAACGCCCCTTCTGACACCGCCATCGGCCCCTGCCGCCGCTACACCCATCATGCCGCCACCTGCATCCTCTCAGGGTGGTCATCATATGCAAACTTGTAGCAAAAATAACATCTTTACGCCCAACAAGAAGTTTGGTATGTCTGCTGTCACCTCTCCAGTTGTTACTGAACCTCAGACTTTGTCTAGTACTATGTCTGATGAACGCTGGCGCACTGCTATGTCATTGGAGTTTGATGCTCTGCTACGGAATGGCACCTGGGATCTTGTTCCACCTGATTCTTCACAGAATGTTGTGGGCTATAAGTGGGTTTATCGTATCAAACGAAAGCCTGACGGTACTGTGGATAAGTTCAAAGCTCGACTTGTTGCGAAAGGCTTTCATCAGCGACCAGGTGTCGACTTCCAGGAGACTTTTAGTCCGGTTATTAAGCCGGCAACTGTGCGTTTGGTTCTCAGTTTAGCTGTATCCAAGGGCTGGCCACTTCGTCAAATGGATGTGAACAATGCCTTCCTTCACGGGAGGCTTACAGAGGATGTCTATATGGCACAACCACGAGTTTTGTTGACAAAGCCTATCCATCATATGTCTGTAAGTTACAGAAAGCTATTTATGATCTCAAACAGGCACCCCGGACATGGTATAGTGAGCTCCGCCAATGCCTTTTGGCCATGGGTTTCGTCAACACTACATCTGACACTTCGCTCTTCGTCTTTCAGCATTCTAGTATTACAGCCTATTTTTTGGTATTTGTTGATGATCTCATATTGACTGGTAATGACTCTGCCTTCTTAAACCGTGTGATTGACTCTCTTGGGACTAAATTTTCTCTTAAAGACATGGGTGATCTAAGCTACTTTCTAGGTGTTGAGGTTCTGCGCAGCTCCAAGGGGTGTTTTCTTTCTCAACGTAAGTATGTTGTTAATCTTTTGACTCGTCATAATATGCTGGAATCCGACCCTGTTCAGACGCCAACAGCGGCGTCCACCCGCCTTCATCTGGCCGACGGCTCGGCTCCTGCCGATGCATCCGCCTATCGACAGGCCCTTGGGGGCCTCTAGTATCTCTCCTTCACTCGTCCTGATATCTCCTTTGATGTGAATAAACTCTCACAGTTCATGCACGCTCCTACTGTCACTCATTGGGTAACAGTTAAGCGCCTCTTCCGGTATCTGAATGGGACGCGTGACTTCGGAGTCTGGCTGCGTCCTTCATCTGCCATTGTTTCTCTGATGCTGACTGGGGTGGAAACTATGATGACCGCTCCTCAACTAGTGCCTATGTTGTCTTTCTGGGGCCTAATCCTATTTCCTGGAGCTCCAAAAAGCAGCGTTCTGTTGCACGGTCTTCTACTGAGGCTGAATATCGTGACATTGCTTCTGCTGCCGCCGAAGTTCGTTGGCTTCATTCCCTGCTGCGCGAGCTTCATGTCCCTCTTTCGGCGGCTCCTGTCATTTACAGTGACAACATTGGCGCCACTTACCTCTGTGCCAACCCTGTGTTACATTTTCGCATGAAACACATCTCCATTGATTATCACTTTGTTCGTCAATTGGTTCACAATGCGTCTCTTTGTGTTGCTCACGTATCCTCTGCTGATCAGCTTGCTGATGCTCTCACAAAGCACTTATCTCGTCCTCGGCTTCTTCTGCTGATGTCCAAGATTGGCGTGTCCTCCGGCCCTTCATCTTGAGGGGGCGTATTAGAATATAATTGTGTGTATCTTTTTATTATTGATAGAATATTCTCTCATTATTGTACAGTCCGATAGTTGGTAACTTGATTTCCTTCATTATTGTACAATCCTAGAGTTGGTAGGATTTGATACCCCTGTACTCTATATATACTTTTGTGAGCAATACGAGAAATTTACTTCTTCCAAAACTCTTTACAATCCCGACATAAGCCGTATTGTAACCAAACGACACCTAAGTGTAAGAAACACATATAAGTGTCATGCACCAAGCAGCATAAATGAACAATCACCAAATATAAAGAGATGGAACTTAGGCAGCATTGCATATTAAGTTCTTCTAAATTCTTTTAATCGGAGAAATAGCAGTTTAGATAGATTAAGAAATATAAGAGCAATGCAGAAACCTTTTTTAATTTTACAAAAGCATCGGATATACATAAACCAGATCGTTTAAAAAATGAAACCTCATTTACGCACTTTAATGATGAATAAATATTAGGGTTTCACACTTGAGTGATCTGACAGCTTTCGTGGTTTCCCCTAAGAATTGTGATTCTATCTCTGTAACGGACCTTCAGGGCAACCAATAGTGTGACAGTCTCAACGGAATAGTATCCACGGTCTGCATTTGTTAGGCAATTATTAATGACAAACAATGAATGCTAATGTACTCAACCAACAAGGAAACTGATAATACTAGTTAACGCTTAACATACAGAGAAGTAAACTGAAAAGATAAGAAAAGGAATCCATCAAAGAAACAGTAAAAAGGTAATAAATGTAATCAGTCATTGCAGTTTATGGAGTGAGACCTACGTAATAAAATCTACCTTAGATGAAAAAAGTATTAGAAAGACAAAAGAAACCCTCAAAAGCCTTTATCTACCATCATGTCATAAGGAAAAAACATGTGAGTCATTTAAAATGGAAAACAGTTACTAAATTTACGGAACCCGTTGACAGAACACTTCCTTTTTGGTAGAGAGAGCTATATACAGAAAACAAACAATGATGAGTAGGGAAAAATCTACACCGCTCAAGTGCCCACTTGACATCTGTGCACCAAATTTTGACATGCGTAGGAAGAAGCAGCTTTCTGTATGGGGAGAACTTCTTCTAACAAAAGAACATATTTAGAAAGCAAAACTCAAACAAAAAATCCATGACACGTAATTACTTGTAGCATCTTTGTCCGCAATGTACGACTCAGGCACAAAATCTAGCACCTTGCACTGGTTTTCCGGATGCTTCCCACTCATACTAAGAATAAGCTTGTGAAAGGACAAGAATCAGTATGTCTGACAGTTGTCAAGTCATCGTATTTGTAAGGTAAAGTGACACCATAACTCCAAACCAATTTTGGTCACTCATCTGCCCCAGAGGCTTGGTCTAGTGATAAGAGCACAACAATGATGTGCTCATGTCACAGATGTAAACCTCGCTGCAGATAAAAATGTGGTATTTATGTGAAGAAGGGTAGAGGGACAGGCCCATTATCCACCGAGTTTGTGCGCCACCAGCCCACAAAAATTTCTCTATTAAAATAAAATAAAATTGGTCACTCGTCTCATTGGATGGCCAAATTATTTTGTTCCTTACTCAGCATCCTGCAACTCTTAAGAGGATGTTTCCACATGTACGTTTTACCAATTTGTCATTTTCAGCAGCAAGAAAATTACCAAATTAAGTACGCCCACGTTTGGCACGTTTGGCTCCAAAATATTATATTACTTTGTCATATTCCAACCACCAAGCACACTAGAAATCCACATCACAACAACACTTCATCATTCTCGAGTATAAGCAAATGATTAGATCAAGATAAAGCTTGCCATTTGTTCGACACATCATAGTAACACTGCCAATAAATGAACTGCATCATATATCATCCTTATCAAGAATGATTGAGAAATAAAATCTCGAATAACGGCAAACTACAAAACAACAACCATAAAGTTGTTACTTCACGACGCCCTTACATTCGGCAGAACCACGCGCACACAACGATTGGAGCTAAAAGTTACACTTCACATTCTACTTAGTACACAAAACAGCACAACCTCTATCATCCTTCAAGTGCTGCTCACATTAGCAAAAGCATTCTTACTTATTTTGTTTTTGGTTTCTCGTCCAGTGTCTGGTATCCGCTTTCGAATTAACAATCCGATTTCGTGCTACGTGAGGCCCATTAAAGGAGGAAACATTCACTACTATCCGGAGCTCAAACCCAAAGACAGACGGTAACATTTTATTTCTACTTCCTATTTACGTCAAAAAAAAAACACAGAGAAAATTAACACAAAAACCAAGATATCATGTGCAAATTTCTAATATAACAGAATGTATCTACCAAATCCAACCTATATTTTACATTTCCCAAAAAAACAATCGTTAGAATCCATAAATATATAACCTGATTACCAAAACTCACAAACATAATCGCCTATGAAGAGGTAATTTTCGGAATTTTTTTTAAATATCATATAAAAATCACTAGTAGAACTAGAATGCAATAACATATATACTTTTATATAACTTAGAAAAATTTTATAGATATTTTTACAGTTTAAAAGGTGATGAATTAAGAAAATATGAAAGATTACTAAAGTATAGATCCATCAACTATTCTACACATCAATGTAAAGAAACTATACAAATACAAAGAAAATATAAATCACATGAGTGGAAAGATATTAATCAACCTAGGATTCAAGAATAAAATCTATAGAAGATCAAAATTCAAAAAGATAAATCTAAAGCATACAAAAGGAAATATATTCAATACATTGTAGTTTACTACTCATATTCGCTACAATACTGTTGGAAGAGGATTGCTATTAATATTTGGAAGGAGGCTTTTAGGTTAAGGGAATTTTGGAAGAGTAGAAAGATTTTGGAGAATAGAAACTTTTATTACTCAAACTTGTTTTTGATTTTTTTTGGCTTGATACAAAATGAGCAATCCTACACCTATTTATACTTGGCCACTTCCTCAATCAATGGCCATGATTTATCCAACACAACTTTAATCTAACGGCTACAAATCACCTTCTACACAATTCTACAAAAAAATCTTCTCTAGATCACTCCATACTTATCTATATCATTCTACTATTCTAAAGATATTTCTAGAGTACATTTCTAGAACATGGGCCAAATGGGCTCACATTCTACAAAATAGGCTAATTGGGCTCTTTATTTTTCATAATTTCTTAAGCCCAAATAATTATTACAAAATCAAGTTTATTTTAATTTTATTTTCAACACCCCCCCTTAAACTTGATTTGTCATTCCAAGCAAACTTCTTAACTTGATGAAGTCCTCTTGCTTGAGTGGCTTGGTGAAGATATCCGCAACTTGGTCTTTGGACTTCACGTACTCTACTTGTACATCCTTTCTTGTGATGCACTCTCGTATGTAGTGATAGCGTGTGTCAATATGCTTGCTTCGATCATGGAACACCGGATTTTTCGCCAACGCCAATGTCGACTTATTATCCACGCAAAATATAGTTGGATCTTCTTGTGGCCATCCGAGCTCCTTTAGCAAACTTCGCATCCAAATTGCATGACATACACAGGAGGTAGTGGCAACGTACTCAGCTTCACATGGGATAGAGTGGCAATTGGTTGTTTCTTGGACATCCAAGTGAAGGCGGTGTCTCCCATGAAGAACACGAAGCCCGTGGTACTTTTTCTATCATCAATGTCTCCGGCCCAATCGCTATCGCTATAACCAACAAGCTTATAATCATTAGAAGTTGAATAGAACAAGTCAAAGTTGATTGTACCTTTGAGGTAGCGGAGAATTCTTCTTGCAGCCTTCAAGTGTGTAGTAGTTGGATTCTCCATGTAGCGACTTATGAGGCCAGTAGCGTAGAGAATGTCGGGTCTCGTGCAAGTCAAATATCGCAAGCTCTAAGCTCTTGAACATCATCGAGTCCACTTTCTCAGCTTCATCATGCTTCGACAACTTGATCCCGCACTCCACCGGTGTGTTGACTGGGTTACAATCATCCATCTTGAACTTCTTTAGGATTTCCTTCGCATAGCTCTCCTGTGAGATGAAAATTCCATCCTCAAGTTGTTTGACTTCAATGCCAAGATAGTATGCCATAAGCCCAATGTCGGTCATCTCGAACTCTTTAGCCATCGCTTGCTGGAACTCATCGATCATCCTTTGGTTATTTCCTACAAAGATTAAATCATCCACGTACAAGCAAACGATTAAGATATCTCCATCTTTCATCTTGGCATAGAGCGCATGCTCATGTGGGCATTTGGCGAAGTCATTTTCTTGCAAGTACTTGTCGATCCTACTGTTCCACGCCCTTGGTGCTTGCTTTAGTCCATATAACGCCTTCTTCAATCTTAAGACTTTGTCTTGCTGCGCCTTCACCTTGTAGCCCATGGGTTGTCGGATGTAAACTTCTTCCTCAAGGACTCCATTCAAGAACGCCGACTTTACATCCATTTGGTTCCATTTATTTTGAGCTGCCAGAGAAATGATTAGTCTTACAGTTTCTAAACGGGCTACAGGGGCAAATACCTCGTCATAGTCGATGCCGACTCTTTGACTGTATCCTTTTGTAACAAGCCTTGCCTTGTATCTTTCGATTTCTCCCTTACAGTTTTTCTTTGCCTTGTACACCCACTTGACGTCGATCGCCTTTTGCCCTTTTGGAAGTGAAGTCAGCTCCCATGTGTCGTTCTTTTCGATGGACTGGATCGCCTCATCCATTGCATCTCGCCATTTCTTACTTTGTACGACTTCTTCAAAGGTAACTAGTTCACAATCAGCAAATAGACAAAGAAGAGTTAGGTCCTCTAACCTTTCAGTGTCTCCATAAATGTCTTCCAAACTCCTTGCGCGTTCCTCGCTCCTTTCATTCAGAAACGATGGTGGCGAGTCATCTTGAACTGCTGTTGGTGAGGTAGGTGGAGTAGTTAGCTCTCGCTGGGCATCCTCTGCTGTAGATCTTTGTTCTTCTTCTTCGGTTGGAATAATGGAATTAAAGTCCTCGTGAGAACCAAAATTCCATTATCCTTCTTCATCAAACTCCACATCCCGACTTATCACAAGCTTGTTAGTATCTGGATTATATAACTTGTAGCCTTTGGAGTTGGAATCATACCCGATAAAGATGAACGCCTTACTTTTGTCATCGAGCTTGCTCCGTGTCTCGTCAGGTACATGTGCATATGCTTTACTTCCAAAGGCTCTTAGATAGGAGATTCCTGGCTTCCTTCCACTCCAAGCTTCTTGTGGTGTCTTTCCCCACACGCTCCTTGTTGGTGATCGGTTGAGTAGATAGACTGCACACGCTACTGCTTCGGCCCAGAATTCCTTTGGTAGCTTCTTGCTCTTTAGCATACTCCGGGCCATGTCTAGAATTGTCCGGTTCTTCCTTTCCGCCACTCCATTTTGTTGGGGGGACCTTGGTACCGTTAGTTGACGCCTTATTCCATGCTCCTCGCAAAAATTCAGGAACTCTCTAGAAGTGAACTCGCCTCCACGATCGGATCTCATGGCCTTTATGTGTAGTCCACTTTCTTTCTCCACTGCTGCATTGAATTTCTTGAATACTTCAAATGCCTCCGATTTTTGCTTCAAGAAATACACCCATGTCTTTCTAGAAAAATCATCCATAAATAGAAGGAAATAGTTGCTTTTACCGAGGGAGGTTGGCTTGATAGGACCACATATGTCGGTATGTATGAGCTCCAATGGCTTTTGGGCTCTCGAGCTTGACTCCTTTGGAAAAATTTCCGAAATTGCTTTCCGAGTAGGCATCCTTCGCACAATTGATCAGGGTGGCTAATGGATGGTAGTCCTCGCACCATGTTCTTTTTGGATAGTAGCTCCAAGCCTCCAAAATTCAAGTGCCCAAATCGAAGATGCCAAAGCCAAGATACATCTTTGTAGCAAGCTTTAAGACACTTTGCAACATCATTTTGAATGTTCAACAAGAACATTCTATTTTTGGACATAGGCACCTTAGTGATTAAATTATTTTTATTATCTCTTATGGAAAGACTATGATCTTTCATGTGAATGTTATATCCCTTCTCTAAGAGTTGCCCCAAACTCAATATATTATTTTTCATATTGGGCACATAGTAGACATTTGAGATAAATTGGTGATTTCCATTCTTCAAGCGGATTAGGATGTTACCTTTGCCTTTCACTGGTATTTTGGATTCATCACCAAAAGAAACATTACCACTCACCGATTCGTCGAGCTCCACGAACATGCTCCTCTTTCCACACATATGGTTGCTCGCCCCGGTGTCAAGGTACCAAGTGTTGTCTTGTCTCCCTTCTTCTCCTTTGTATGCTAGAAGTAGGGTCAGGTCTTTTTGGCCCTTATCCTCCACAAGGTTGGCGGTCTCTTCGACTTTGGTTTGAGACCCTCTACATTGTGAAGCATAGTGTTCATATTTTTGACAAGAATAACATTTGATTTGAGATTTATCGTACCTTGCACCTTGGTTGCCTCTCCCACGACTTGGGTATTCTCTTCTTTCTTCATTGTTGTTGAAACCTCCTCGTCCACGTCCATGGCCTCGACCTCGTCCACGACCACGACCTCTTCCATATTGACCTCGTCTATTTCCGATATTTTCTTCCTTATCTTTTATTTGCATCTTGAATAATTGCTCCACTATATCTTATTTTTTCTTATGCTTTTCTTCATATGCTTGTAAGGATCCCATTAATTGATCAATTGATATCTCCTCCAAATTTTTGGTTTCTTCAATTATTATGACAATATGCTTGAAGTTGGAAGTTAATGACCGGAGTATCTTCTCAATAATTCTAACATCTTCCAATTTTTCACCATTTCTTTTTATTTGATTTGAAACCACCAAAACTCTTGAAAAATAGTCGGAAATGGGCTACCCTTCTTTCATATGTAAAGACTCAAATTCTCCTCTTAATGTTTGGAGACGTACCTTCTTTACTTGCTCGGCACCTTTGCAAGACGTTTGGAGTTTCTCCCACGCTTCCTTAGCAGTGGTTGCACTTGAGATCTTCTCGAACCCATCATCATCCAATGCTTGGTAGATGAGGTAGAGAGCTTTCTTGTCTCTCTTTCTTGAATCCTTCAAACCATCCTTTTGAGTTTGGGATAATGTAGATACATCTCGAGGCTCATTGTAACCTTTCTCTACAATATCCCAAGCATCATGTGCACCTAGGAGAGCCTTCATCTTGATACTCCAATTATCATAGTTGCTCTTGTTGAGCATAGGAACTTGGAAGGATGCAACACCATTTACCATAATTTTAGAAATTTTTGGTTAGAATCTTGTGGCTCTGATACCACTTTATTGGAAGAGGATTGCTATTAATATATGGAGGGAGGCTTTTAGGCTAAGGGAATTTTGGAAGAGTAGAAAGATTTTGGAGAAGTGAAACTTTTATTACTCAAACTTGTTTTTGATTTTTTTTTGGCTTGATACAAAATGAGCAATCCTACACCTATTTATACTTGGCCACTTCCTCAATCAATGGCCAAGATTTATCCAACACAACATTAATCAAATGGCTACAAATCACCTTCTACATAATTCTACAAAATATCCACTCTCTAGATCACTCCATACTTATCTATATCATTCTACTATTCTAAAGATATTTCTAGAGCACATTTCTAGAACATGGGCCAAATGGGCTCACATTCTAGAAAATAGGCTAATTGGGCTCTTTATTTTTCATAATTTCTTAAGCCCAAATAATTATTACAAAATCAAGTTTATTTTAATTTTATTTTCAACAAATACCTGGTGTCTTGCTAGTGAATATGCTAGAAATAATTTAGTTTCAAAAGGAGTGGCATAATAGGTTTGAGAATTATGATTTTGAGTTTAACTGTTTGTTGGCTTGTAACTGCTTCATAATTTCAAAGCCTATGAAAAAATTTAATGCTTTATTATTTTTAAACTTAATATATAAATATATTTTTTATATTGTAAATTTATCGGTACGGTTCGATATCTTGTCACTTTATTTTCATAAAATTAAAAATCTACCCTAATTATCGGTACAGTTATAGACTTATATAAAAAAACCTATGATTTTATTAAAAGAAACCTAAAGGTCGGTTTGGTATGGTACGGTTCGGTCAGTTTAATCTTCAAATATTCATTGACACCCCTAGTTAGATGTCATATGTATCTTATTGTACTGTTTGATGAATATTAACATTTGGATATATGTGTCATTTGTCGTAATTTTATAATGTTATGCACTAACAATATGAAGAACAAAAACTGGCAATATTACTAAAAAAAATAGGATATGTAATAGAATTACTACATAAAAGAGTAGAGTAAAGGATAAAACGTAATTATTTAATAGCAAGGAAAGACAAGATGATAAATAAAAAATAAGGTAACGACGCCACGACACCAAATCTATAGTTCCATAAAGTAGCACTTTATTTATTACGTAACGGCAGAATTAATGATACGATAACATAAAATTTAAGTAACAATCAAAACAAACATTATATTTAAAGTAACAATACAATATAGTACAACGGGTAACAATCATCCAAACAAGCTGTTAAACAGCTCAATTAAAATATTACTATTACTTGTCAAACATTCTTTTTCCGTGTGCTAAATGCCTTTAAATGACCAAATTTCAGGTGTGCGCTTAGCCCTCTCTTATTTGCCTTGGTGATGGATGCTCTAACTCTATCGAAGGGGATGTGCCCTGGTGTATGCTATTTGCTGATGACATAGTCTTGATAGACGAGACGAGGGCCGGTGTTAACGAGCGGTTGGAGGTCTGGAGACAGACTATCGAGTCTAAGGGTTTCAAACTAAGCATGTCTAAGACAGAATATCTGGAGTGCAAGTTTAGCACAAACTCGAGCGAAGTAGGCAGCGACGTGAAGCTGGGATCTCAGGTCATCGCCAAGAGGGACACTTTAAGATATCTTGGATCGGTGATTCAGGAGGATGGAGAGATCGACGGGGATGTCACTCACCGCATAGGGGCGGGGCGGTCGAAGTGGAGGCTTGCATCAGGAGTGTTGTGTGACAAGAAGGTTCCACAAAAACTCAAGGAAAAGTTTATAGAGTTGTGGTTCGACCTGCCATGTTGTACGGGGCGGAGTGCTTGCCGGTGAAGAACTCTCATGTTCAGAGAATGAAGGTTGCAGAGATGAGGATGCTCAGGTGGATGTGTAGGCACACCAAGTTAGATAAGATTACGAATGAAGTTATTCGGGAGAAGGTGGGGGTGACCCCAGTGGATGAGAAGATGCGAGAAGTGAGGCTCACATGGTTTGGGCATGTGCGGAGGAGAAGCCCTTATGCCCCGGTAAGGAGTTGTGAGCGGCTAATGGTGGTCAGCGCTAGTCGAGACAGAGGGAGGCCTAAGAGATATTGGGGTGATGTGATTAGGCACGACATGGCTGGAATGCGGATTTCCGAGGACATGGCCCTTGACCGGAAGGTATGGAGGTCTAGTATCAGGAGTTTTTCGTACTTCTACCCGGGGCTGGGAGGGGTTTGGTAGGGCTTGTGTATTGTATTATGCTTATGGTAGTTACTGCTGGATTTTATTTCATGCCATTTATTTATGGATTATGTCTAGATACTTATTTATTTAATTTCTGTTGGAGTTACTAATGCTCTTTTGTTTTTGTTTTATTTTTTTTCCTTTCTTGAGCCGATGGTCGATCGGAAACAATCTCTCTGCCCTTTCGGGTAGGGGTAAGGCCTGTGTACGTATTACCCTCCCCAAACTCCACTTTGTTGGATTATACTGGACAATTATTGTTGTTGTAAGGAGATTCATACACAACATATATTTCCCTCCCCCTGTGAACACATCTAAATATTCTAAGAAGAACTGTTTTGACTTTTAAACCAAAATCAATCATAATAGAAAGATTTTCTGATAATTTCTTCCCCTGGGGCGCACAAATAACATTGTATACAAATAACAAGACCACATGCCAGAGCGGGAGGTGTTATTCATAACCAATGATCTAAATATTAATTTGAAATGCTTTATAAATGATTTCTCTAAATCGTTTTGACTAGGTGGAATGATAAAGTTGAACCAAACCAATAAATCGAATCAGGTTGAAAAGGAAAAAATCAACTTAGGTTTGATTTAGTTTATATTTCAAAAATTCAATTATATTTAATTTGGTTTGGTATTAAACGAAAAATTAAACTAAATCGATATATATATATATATATATATATAATTGCATGTTTGTTGGGTAAATTTGCATATGCAGATGAAATGAACTACATATAAAACTTCAAATCGAGCTTGGACCCGTGTTGGCACGGGCTACACCCATCTAGTAAAAGAATATAAAAGTAAATACATTTCTAGTGAATGCACGGCCAACGCTAACCCATTAACCTTAAACCTTGCGTTCCAAAACAATATCCTGAAACCGTAAGCCCCTCCGTAGTATACACAGGTTTCTTTTCATGAGAGGCTCTCTTAATCGAGAATATACTTGCGGGACTGCTAGTGAAATGTTGAGATGCAGAAATGTTTCCAAGCCATGGAAGGCCATTATCATTAGCCCAAAATTCATCCAAGCCCACATCAAGCGACTTGCAGTGAAACCCAACGCTGATGTCAAACTTATTATTGAAAGTGGTCGCTCCTTGTTCTGCATTGATTTCAATAGAAATCCAACCTAACATGAGCAATTTGACCACCTACTGAAGCAGTCGCAGCAACCATCGGTGCTAGTGAATTATTGCAATGGTTTGGTTTTGATGAAATTTGATACTCCATTTGTTCCAATTTAGTGTCACGATCCAAAATCCTAATCCGTCAGGATGACGCTTAACATATTAGTTAGGCAAGTCGAACATAACATATAGAACCAAAATATCACGACCCAATTTCACCTTAGGTTGTGATGGCGCCCAACACCGTTGTTAGGCAAGCCAACGCGAAAATATTAGTGAATTCTTATTTTACTTACCAAAAGCAGTTACAACACTTTTCTTAATTTGCAATTAAAATGGGTGATAATAAGCACTATTCAATAATAGTTATACAACTCAAAAGAACTGTCTACTAATGTGTGTGCCAAGACCTGATGTCACAAGCCGTGGGCAACTAGTAGAATATACAAAATAATATATCTATCCTACTGTCTGAAATAGAATAGACAGTCAAAAGTAAGAGAGACTCCATCAAGCTGTTGATTGGCACAGGACGGGAAGCAGCTCACCGTGGAAGTCTCGGATTATGATCAGGGACGCGCACCAATCTGATAGCCAGATGTACTTGCCTCAGAGCCTGTACAATGAAGTACAGAAGCATAGTATGAGTACAAAAATAATATATACCCAGTAAGTACCTTGTCTAATCTTGAAGAAGTAGAGACGAGAGGTCGACTTGACACTTACTAGGGTCAAATAATATGAGAAATGAATAATAATGAGCATGGATAGTATAAATAATTAATAGTTTATATCAAGAAATAACAGGTCCTCTCATGGATAAAATCACAATTGGCCACTTACATTTCAGGGCATTCAATGAAGTTTAGTCCAAAGAAAATTACTGAGTACAGCATGCACAGGTAGTGCCGAGGTCGTAAGGCCCGATCCACCATAAAAGTAAACTGTATACTGCCGAGGGTCGAATGGTGCGAATAATTGATGCATGCTCGCGCATCAAATATGCGATACGGTCAAATGTAATTAAACACAATAACAAGTAGACAAGAATAGATAATCGGGGAGCTATCACTCACAGAAATATCAATTTCTTATTAAAAAGCCAAGAATGATAATGTTCCTTTCACTAGTCAGATTTACCATAATCACCATGATTTTGAAAATCCAAATTAAACATAAAGCTGCAAGGATATCACATAAGGCATGCTTTTGGGTTCTAGACTACCCGGACTTAGCATATTAGTAGCTATGCACGGACTCTCTTCATCTAGTGCGTATTTAATCCCCACATTTAATGGCAAATTATTTGATTATACCACATATGGGGATAATTCCCTCTTCCAAGGTTAGATAAGAGACTCACCTCACTCCAATGTGAACTTTCAATACCAAGAACGAGCCCGGACTCTCAATTTTAAGCTGAATGATCCAAATATTAGTTAAATGGGGTAAGAACTAGTCAATACAAGCTCACAAGATCAAATTCTAACTATTAAAGAAATTTTTCAACCTTAAACACATGTTTTCTAAAATCCAATATCGGGCCCACGTATCCGGATTCCGAAACTTTTCGAAGAAATTTGTTCTTTGTAACCTAAGGATCAATAATATATGATTCCTGCTTTGCTTCATAACCAATTTCATGGAAAAATTTAAGTTTTATCAAAACCCTAGTTTTTGCTCAAACCCATAATTTTACCTTAATCATAGTGTTTAATCTACTAAGACACACGTATTAAACTAAGAATAGGTGGGATAAAATTACCTCAAAATGCTAGGTGGAAGTCTCTTCTCTCAAAAGCTCCAAAAGCACCCAAGGGAGGAGTGAAAAATGGAAAAAATAACTTAGAACCCGTATTAAAAGAAGCTCACTGCTTTAGCAATTTCCGCATCTGCGGTCTTGGGCTGCACCTGTGGCCACCGCATCTGAGGACGAGAGCCTGCTTCTGCGAAATTTCACCTGGGCTGCTAGACCGCATTTGCGAGTTGCGGCTTTGCTTCTATCGAGGAATAGCCGCTTCTGCAACTTTGAGCCTGGCCTGTCTTGGATGCATCTCTATGAGATTGACCTCTTATACAGTCTCGCACCTGCGGCTAGCCAATCGCAGGTGCAGTTATGACATCAAGTGAAACTTCAGCCCTTCTCCAATTTTTCTAGCTTCACTCGAGCCTTGTCCGATTGACGCTCGAGGCTCCCGGGCCTCCTCCGAACATACCGACAAGTCTAAAATCATGAAATAGACCTGCTCGAACCTTCGAAACGCCTGAAACAACGCTAAATCTATGAATCACCCCTAAGACAAATTAAATCAAACTTATGAATTTCAAGTTCTTAATTCACCTCTAACGAGCCGAAACGTACATAAACTACCCGGATTGACACTAAATTTTGCGGGCAAGTCTTAAATGTTATATTGGACCTGTATCGGGATTCGGAACCAACATACGAGCCTGATACCAATGTGATCAATCATTATTTAGTTTCTTTATATCCTTAGAATTTTAGTTTAACAATTTTCAATAAAAATTCATTACTCGGTTTATGGACCTTGGAATTCAATTCTAGCATACGCTCAGGTCCCATATTTTTCTATGGTCAAAACACCAATCCGGGTCCATTTGCTAAAAATATTGACCAAAGTCAAACTATTCTTTTAAGAAAATCTTATAGAATCAAGTGAGCCTATTTCAACCAAAACTATTCCAAAACCCGAACCAACCATCCACGCAGGTCGTAAATCAATTAAAGCAAGCGCAAGGAGTTTTAATTAGGGGAAAGTGGGTCTAAAAAGTAAAATAACCGATTGGGTCGTTACACAAAATAACGGAAGTATATAGAATTACCATAAGTCTAAAATCTCAATGTAATAAAATACCGCTAATACAAGATAATCCCTTAGAAATTGGTAAATGTAGAGTCATGAGCTTTATAACGGAATACAAGTCTGAAACTGAATAATGAAACTGTCTTAACCAAAACAATAGTAAATAAGAAAAAACAAGGCAAAACTAAGGCAAAAAATGCAGCTCTACCTCGCATCTCGAAGATAGTCCAACAAACAAATCTATTGCAGATAATTGGTTCAACACCTGCATTTATACAATTAAGTGCAGAGTGTAGTATGAGTACACCCAATCCAATATACTCAATAAGTATCATAACTAACATCGGTGAGTTAAAGAAGCAAGAATTATAAATGATACCTGCTATAACCTGTACAATGTTACGCCCCATAGTATTACATCGAGGTTATGCTCTGTAGTAAAATATTACGATAATGATACCCTCTGCAATAATATATTACGATGATGTTATGCCTTTCGGTTTTATATTACGGTGATGTCACACTTTGCAGTATTAAGTTACGACAATGTTGCACCCAACATGATTACATTACGGTTATGTTATGCTTCGCAGTATTAAGTTACGACGATGTTGCACCCTATAGTATTGTATGTTCAATTTGTCGTAAGGAAATTGACTAGGAAAAGATTATTTGGGGATGATAAGGATTATAAGTGATGAATAAATTCGTGAATGTAAGAGTATAAGTAAAATTGAAGAAAACGAACTTTATCGAAGTTTGGCATTTTGGGATAAAGCACGACCCGAGCTAAAATACCCGGTATTTATGGACTAGTGCCATACAAGGTACTACATGATCATGCTAGTAAGGTGTACAAGGTATGTTAAAATAAAGTAATATTTAATTAAGTTGAGATAATTTGAAATTATACGAGTAATTAATTAATTAACGGGTAACAGGACATTACCTAATTAACTAATAAGTGGATAGGAATTACCCGTGCCAAGAAGCCAGAATTCAAGAAATGACTAAGGGTTTTATTTGCTTAGGTGGCTATGTAGGATAACCAGACTTTTAACATGTAAATTAAAGACATGCAAGTTCGGTTCATTTGGACATAGTATAAGTTAAAACTTTTCAATATATAATGTTCTTGGGAATTCCTTGTAAAAGGCCAAACCAATCTGCCTTTGGCTTAAAAATCCAAGAACATTAAGCAGAAGCATTTCATTTCAAACAAAACTGCTTCTTGGGAATTCCTTGTAAAAGGCCAAACTAATCTTCCTTTGGCTTAAAAAGCCAAGAACATTAAGCAGAAGCATTTCATTTCAAACGAAAGCTTCATTAGAAGCAGTTTCATCCAAATTTCAGCAAATCAAAGCAAGATTTCGTTCCTCAGTTTCAAAGTGCATAAGCTTAATCCAATTTTTAGGTTTTAAGAACAATCCACGAAGGTTTTCAATAAAATATTATACGGAGTTTTTCCTAATCTAGGTATGTTAAGGCTCTTCTTTTTTTTGGCATGATCTATACGGCACAAACGAAATATTCAAATGCATAAATTACATAAATGACTCGATTCATAGAAGTATTAGAGATATCTATTTTCTTGAGTTTCCATGTGTCACAATATTTTATCATCTGTTTATAGGTCTCAGAAAAATACGAAAGTTGAAAAGAGTTTACTTTATGATATAACTCAAAGGCAAAATGGTCTTATGACATTCCGAAAGATTTTATTAACGTACTTTTCTTGCAAAGCATTCATGAACATTGACCCATGACCAGATGACATTATATATATGTATATATGTATGTATTGAAATATGGGAAAGGTTATGGTGTTATGTACACACTGCCACCTGATCAACTGGTATACGTTAATGATTTTTCCCCCAGTGACCAAGATGATATGCCTTCAGAGGCAGATGATGCTATGAAACATGTACCTATGCATGACATGACATTCATACGCATATGCATGATACTATAATTATTTTATAATTTACAAAGTTATTTAGACTTACATGCGGGGTCATTTACTCTATATTACCCCCATGTATGTTTTGTACTTATTTATGTGTCTTACATACTCAATACAATATTTGTATTGACGTCCCTTTTTTCCTGGGGATGCTGCATTTCATGCCCGTAGGTTCTGATAGACAGGTCGAGAGCCCTCTAAGTAGGTTATTAGCTCAACGGAAGATGTTGGTGCGCTCCATTACCATTAGAATATCTTGTTTGGTTAGTATGATTTAGACGTGTATTGTTTGGTATGGCGGGACTCTGTCCCGACCTTTATGACATTTATGTACTCTTAGAGGCTTGTAGACATATGTCGTGTACTTGAAAGATTGTGCGGCCTTGTCGTCCTGTGTTTTGAGTTTATAAATGATCATGTTGGCATATTAGGCTCGTATATCACGTGTCTATAATGAAGTAATAAAAAATATATGTTACGTTGGTACTCGGTTGAGTGAGGTATGGGGCGCCCGTCGCGGCCTATCGGTTTGGATCATGACAAAAGTGGTACCAGAGCAATTCTATCCTAGGGAATTTACAAGCCGTGTCTAGTAAAGTCTTGTTTATGGGTATGTCTTGCACCACACATATAAGTAAGAGGTTACACGGTATTTAGGATTGCCACTCTTTCTTCTTACTCTAGATCATGTGGTAGAGCTCATTTATAAGAATTCAAATTCCGAAACTCTACTTTATTCATACTAAGACGATACCTACATTCGGGAAGAAGGTTGGAAAGAGAGATAGTTGTGGAAGAGCTGAGTAAGAGGAATTAGATTTTTGTATGATGCCTACGATAAGTAATTGTGAGGTCTCTAGCAGATCATGAATGTACTGAAAGGTATAAGTTTCCTGATAAGAAGCCTTAAGACAATAATGCCTATACATCTTAATGGTGAAATACAATTAGAGATTAAGAAGATGCGTAAAGGTTTCAACACGCAAAAGAAGCAAGATAAATAAGGGTACGAGGCACCCAATCAACTAAGGTTAACACTGTTTATAATTCAGACAGGGGAACATATACTTTTTGAGTTATATTCAGCAGTAACAGAGGTATGTAAAATTGGTCACACCCATTCCAATTATGCTCTATGGGGGATAACATGTATAGTTTAGAGAATGACTTGATATCATGATCCGGCTGGGGTTAAGGTAACCCAAATTGGTAAATGGATGGTTTGCGTTAATTGGCAATTTCGAAGGACATTGCAAAAAAGTACTAATAGATCTCCTTGTGAAACACGTAGATAGTGCATTTTAAAATAGTACCACTAGATATGAGTGCTTCAAAACTGAAATCCTGGAAAGGATAAATATTATCTTAGTATGACTCCTGTCCCTAGTAGAAAGATAATGCTAGGCAACCCGAAGAACCAGTGAATGGAACAAAGGGGAGCTAAAAGCGAAAGAATATTGTATTGAAGTTTTAAAAAAAAGGGATATGCAGAAATATTAGCAGAGTAACGAGAAGAGAGATAAGGAAGCATTGTAAATAAAGTGTGATACATGGATGACAATGGTAGAGTGTTACACAACCGATCGTCAAATGAAATAGGAGACGAAAGGTGATGGGCCTTAAGAAAATAAAATGGTACATGCCATACAGTCAGATCCTCATTTCGGGGAATAAGTGCGTGACTCTAATGTGATTACCAGAAGGGAGAATTAAACCCCAAAATAATAGAAATCAATATGGGTAGGTGAACAAGATAAACTAAACATGAATTAGGGACTGAATGATTTGATAACGGTCATCATCATGAGAATTTTAGACCGCGCTCCGATAATAATAGAATAGACAACAAAAGGAGATTCATGAGAAATTCAAAGAATGGTTATTCAGGAAGACGTTTCCCTAAATCAAGCTAGGGGAGCAAAGTTAAGCTTAATGGAATATATGTGCTAGTTACACTAAGTGTCACCATTGTGAGTAAGGAATTTTTTTTATCCTTGGTACATATGGATTACCGTAAGGAGAGTAAAGGCCATCGATGGTGTAAAAGGACACCGAAGATGAAAAGGTGAAACATCTATAGGCAGGTCATCGTAGCTCCAACTCTTAGTACTCTCCTAAAGAAGGGAATATGGAATGATAAAGGAAGAATGCAATAAAAATGAGAAAGGGATGAGATATTACTTATCCAAATGCTACAGATATGCTACGATTCCAGAATATTGTGCAAATGCGACGTCAAGGAGAAGAAGTAAGGGTTATTGCCCTAGATTTTATTGATAATTAAGGAGCTAGTGCGAGACGTAAATAACCCAAGAATGATTTCGCGGAATATTGACTTGAGAATGGGGCCAACGAGTAATTAGTAGTTGATTCAGGGAGAGCCTAGTTATGGCTAGTGAAGAGGATATAGACAAGACATCAAGTCGTGTAAGGTAAAGATAGTAAAATCCAATATAGTGAATTTAGCACCGCAATTATGACATTTTAATACTTGAGAAATATTCAAAATAGGAGTTGAGGTAGTTGAAGGTATCGTATGAGTGTTACGAAAAAAAAAAGATAGTTCCATTGGGAGGACAGTCAAAGCTTTAGTTCAGAAGCAGCCGTACGAGCAGATGAGTGTGGAGGTAAGTAACTAAGGATAATTACAAGTGAGCACGAGCATCAAAAAATTCTATCCGGAATATGATATAATAAGCTCCCATCTTTACAAGAGTCAGAGGATCCTCCCTAAGTACTACAGTGAAGGACTAGCTGAGGAAATAAGGAAGAAGGTTTCAAGCTAAGCACAATGACCTTAAAAGGAAATGGTCTTGTAACAACAGTTTCACAACTACATTGTACATCCTCCATAAGAAAGAGGAATCTACGATGGCTAGTGCACGGGAAGTAAAACTCAAAAGAAATATTCGAAGATTATATAAGTTATGCTAAAATTTTGGAATGCATGGAAGCTAAGATAAGCTAAGTATGCACGCAACAAGGGGGAAACAAATCAGGAAGGGTAATAGCTTACGTTAAATGAAAGATGAGAAGGAACGAAAGGAATTATTTGATCAATCATCCCGAGTTGATGACGTTATGAATGCACTTAAGTGTTTTTTATACATGTAGCATATATGTTGACAATCATACAACCTTAAAAGATTCCGATATAAGTTAAAAGAAAGAATTGAGCCCAGGTCATAGACAAAGGAATGAATTGTTAAATGATTGTATCATGGATATTCCATAGTGTCCATGGAGGGCAAAAGTAATAACTAATACCATGAGCCGCTTATTGGAAAATAACTTAAGCCAGCAAAAAGGCCGATCAGAAGAAGAAGGAAACTAATAAGTTACATCAACAAAGTAAATCAGGAATCTAATTATTGGACCCAGAAGTTATAGGAATCATGATTGAGAACATAGTAGAATCACTCTTAATATTAGAGGTGCAAGAGAGATAGCACAATACTATGTTCTATAACAGCTCTGTGATAAAGTTAGTTAGAAGGGTACCGATTTCATAATAAGTCAGTATGAAACTCCCACAAGATTGTGTATGTACTAGAGGTTCAAGTATTATAATCGAACTTCAAATTATGGACGTAGATTATACCTAGGTGGAAGGGAGGTCATGAGAGAATAGAAGATACGATGCGAGATTTTAAGGTAATTACGGTAAAGGTGAACAACGTACGAGATACTCAAAGGCAGAAGATCGTGAATAGTCCATACTTCAGATAAAAGGCTATAAGAATTGGCATTCAACATCCAAGAATGATAGCGGCATCGTCAGTGGCATATCTTCTAGTCAATGATTTCTAGTTATCGAGAGGCCTAGTTAAGAAGTATAGAAAAGTTGGAGACAATGTGATGCCTCGCTTGACGTTCCATAATAACATAAGAAAATCTATGGTGCAAGCAAGTTAAAGGAAAGTTTATAAATAGATATGTATAGGTTGCAAGCTAAAGTATGGTAGAGCGATAAAGTTTTAAGGAAAACTGAGTAAGGATGAGGAAATGAAACTGAACAAGTGAGGAGAATAGATAAGTCTTTAGGATTATGAAAACAAGAAGAGCATACAATTTCTCTATGTTATACAAAACTCACTATAGCCTTAATGAACTCAGATGAGTCTAAGATTAATAACATTTAGAAGGAATGAAATGCTGACCCGGTAATAAAATGAGGATATAATTGTGACAGATAAAGGATGACGTTTGGGCCTTCGTTTGAATAATGATTTGAAAAAAATGGAGAAGAGAATGAGAAATTATTTTTCTGGCAACACGAAATTAGGATACCCCCATAAGGTGAATCACATTGAGACACTATGAAATATGAATATGGGAATCACTTCTAATATTCCTTGAGGTAACGTAAGACCTAGGGCAAAGTATTACATAAGAAGTTTCAAGTTGTCAATGGTATATTGTAGATCAATATTGAGGTGAATCAAAAATGGATGGACAAAAGTCACAAAGTATGAGATGAGATTAGGCCGTCATTCTAAAGATGAGGAGTAAGCATTAAAGGACTTAAATTTATACATATGGAATGAGCAACAAGAGTAAGCTGGGATTTGGTGCAAACCTCAGCAACGATAAATTAAAGTAAGAGTTATGGAAGTAAATTCATGCGGATGGCTAAATGGACCTATGCGATGAGATATAACAATATTCGTGAATTCAACGAAGTACCGAGCGAAGAACTTCAGTATACTCATATATGCCCAAACAGACATTTTATCAAGTTGTACATATGAAGCCTAGAGATTGGGCACACTTACAAGATTAAAATTATACATGCTGCATGAAGAAAGGCAGCAACAGTTACGAGATTGGAAGGATTCCGACTACAAGTTGTGGTGTGAGAACGAGGCCTAAGGGGAGGAATTTCCGAAACTTTGGACTCCTTCATAGAACATTCGCCTACATGGCAAGGGAAGTTCTAATGTATTTGAAAGATATAAGTTATGAAAATGATAAGTACATCAGTAAACATTCGAGGACGAATATTTCAAAGGGGGAATAACGTGACGCCCCACATTATTACGTCGATGTTATGCTCTATAGTAAAATATTACGATGATGCTACCTTCTGCAGTAATATATTACGATGATGTTATGCCTTACAATATTACATTACGGTAATGTCACGCTTCGCAGTATTAAGTTACTGCAGTGTTGCACCCAAGAGTATTACATGAAGGTGATATTACGATTCGCAGTATTAAGTTTCGACAATCTTGCCCTATAGTATTATACGTTGAATTTGTCGTAAGGAAATTGACATCAGTCCAAGGAAAATATTATTTGGGGATTATAAGGATTATAAGTGATGAGTAAATTCGTGAAGGTAAGAGGGTAAGTAAAATTGAAGAAAACAAATATTATCGAAGTTTGGCATTTTAGGATAAAATACGGCTCTAAAACACCCGGTATTTATGGACTAGTGCCATACAAGGTACTACATGACCATGCTAGTGTCACAACCCTAAACCCGGACCAGATCATGATGACGCCTCTCGTGAAGACAAAGCCAGCCGACACATTCCCATTCCAATATTAAGAAATAAAATAATGAGTATTAAGTCATAAACATGACAAAATATAAAAAATAAGCAGGTAACAATATAATTTGTAGAAGAACAAACCCAACACAAGCCGATACTGGAGTGTCACTAGTCATGAGCATCTACTAAGGTCCGAATACAACTAGAGTAAACAATATACCAAATACAGTCTAATGAAATCGAGATGGAGAAAACCAGTGCTGCAAACGTCGGACAGCTACCTTGCAAAATTCTGATGACTCTGCCTCTGAACAGTCAATACCCTTTACCGGGTTCAGAAATACCTGAATCTGCACGCAAGGTGCATGGAGTAAAATGAGTGTTTCTAACTCAGTGAGTAATAAAAATAAATGAAGACTGAATGAGGAGTACATCAACATGTTGTATAGAAGCAGCACAAAATTAGTAAGAAAGCAATGAAGCTGTAAAATCTCTTAACTACCTTATCTTAGTTTAAACTTCTTCAAAAATGGCTTTTCAACAGTTAAGAAATTGAATGCAAGAAATTAGAACATACAAGCATATAAGATCCACCCCTCATGCATAATTACACAATTAAACAGGTACATGACATGTAAATAAGAAAGATAAGTACATAAAGGTTCACCTCTCGGGCACAATGTCAATAAATCCATCCCTCGGGTAATATCTCAGAACATTACCAGCCTATGATGACCCGGCCGATCATCTTGAGAATTTATGCCCAAATCCTCTATTAACTGCTTTCCCAAGTTTATTTCTACTATTTTAGTTTGTCGGGACGTTCGGTGTTGGGTTTCGGAGTATTGGGACACTTCGTCCCTAAATGACAGCTTAAGTGTTGAAAAGTTTTCCATAGTCAGAAATGTGTGAACACGACCTCGAAATGGAAATCTGATGGTTACGTTAGCTCCGTTAGGTGATTTCGGGGTTAGAAGCGTGTTCGAAATGTGTTTTGGAAGTCCGTAGCGAATTTATGCTTGAAATGCTGAACTTTGAATTTTGGAAGTTTTCGATTCAATAGTAAAATTTTAATTCGAGGGTCGAAATTGAATTTTGAAAGTTTTAGTAGCTTCATCATGTCATTTGGGATGTGTGTGCAAAATTCAGGTCAATCAGACGTGATTTGGTTAGGTTTTTGATCGAAAGCGTATTTTGAAGAAAATTAGAGTTCCTAGGCTTAAATCCTTGATTAATTCGAGTTTCCGATGTTGTTTTAGGTATTTTAAGGATTGGTACAAGTTTGAATAAGGAATTAGGTGTCGTTGGTGGTTTTGGTTGGGTCCCGGGGGCCTAGAGATGATTTTGGATGGTTGACTGAAGGTTTTTGGAGTGGAAGAGTTGCTAATGATTTCTGGTATCTGTCATAACCGCACCTGCGATTTGGGTTCCACAGGTGCGGAGCCGCAGAAGCATCCTGGCCAGTGCAGATGCGGATGTCGGTACTCCCTCAGCTTTCGCAGGTGCGAAAGTATCACCGAAGATGCAGTTTTGCACCTGCGAAATGAGTATCGTAGATGCGGCCCTTTGGCTGTTAATGAAACCCATAGAAACGGCATATGTTCCGCAGAAATGGGACCGCAGATGCGGTCCCTTAACCACAGAAGCGAAAATCACTGGGAAAAAATATGAAATTCGAGGGTTTAGTTTCAATAGTTAGAAAAATCAAATTGGAGCTCAGGAGAGGGCGATTTTGAAGGGATTTTTGAACAGGAGATCATTGGGTAATGATTCTTTAACCCTTTCTAGTTATATTCCATCAGTCTATAGTTGATTTCATCATTTAAACTCGGATTGGGGATAAAAATTAGAAAAAATTGGAAGAAACTTCTTAGGCAGAAATTCTAAGTTTTGAGAGGGTTTTTGACATCTGATTTGGAGATTTTTATATGGTTAGACTCGTGAGAGTACGAGATTTCTGAAAATGATAATTCCATTCAATTCCGAGAAGTTGGCCTGAGGGGGATTTTTGTTATTTTGCATAATTTCGCTGTTGATACCCAATTTTTCTCCACATATTTTTATACTCAAAATACTTTCAAATTAGCACGTATATACATATACAAGCATCTCCAAAGGCTTTGGTATCTTTTTCAAAATTTTTAAAGATTTTTAATATCGATTTATGGCTTATTTTGCACTATAAAAACCAATAATTATTCCCAAAATGTGTCATTTTGATGCATAATTTATTTTACTCTCAAATTTATACAAAAATATAATTTACATGATTTTTATATAATTGTATAAGCCCATTTAGTATTTTTAAACTGGAATTGCAATTTTAGCCTATTTCACGATTTAATGGCATTTTTCAATCTTAAAATCATTTCTAATATTTTTAAATTAGTACTTATGCATTGCTTATTAACTCAGTATTTTTAATTTTGATTTCAAAAATCATTTACTATTTTTACAAATTCAAAATGGGAAGTGGCTATTTCAATTACAATCCATTTCACTTTCAATTATAGCCTAATTTAGATCCCAATCTAACCCCCCAACTACATGACCCAATTTCGTTCCTACCGGACCCATACCTAATCAAACTAACCCGCCTGGACCACGTTTTAAAATAGTGGCCGTTGATTATTTTAATCAATGGTCCACGATTGCCCTTTCCTTTTTAACCCATAAGCACCCTAACTCTAATCATTTTACACCAAACAGCCGCCCTTGTATCCCCTCGTCTCTCAAAACTCTCCCAAGCCCCTCTGAAACCCTAGCCCTCTCCACCGATCTCCGACCTTATTCCACCGAAAATCATGGCCTCTCAGGCCATGTGTAACCTATATCTACCCCTACTCACCCTCATCCTCCTTTTGCTCGAAGGTTCAAGGTCTGACCTTGAAGAACCTGGCTCAGAATCTTTTCGATTCAAGTTTTATGGCCCTTTTCGGCTCATCTCCGACGAGTCCCAGCACTGTGAGTCTATCTCTGACTCAGGACCAGCCCATTTCAGGCCTCGAGGTTTTCCTGTTTCTCTCTAAAATCTACTGTCGATCCTTGCTATTTTCTAAGATTTAAGTGTTTCTCAGATCTTTTCTGATTTTTGCTTTCAAAACAATTCATCTTCTTAAAACTTAGCGTTTCCGTGATTTTTACTTCTTCTAATGTGATTTTTACATTATTTGACTTCCCTGTAAATCCTAAGTGTTTTCATTATGATTTTTAGGTATTTTCTTTACTATTATTTCTTCTAGGGTTTTCGAGTAAATTCTTTACCGTTTCTTCTTTCATTATGCTTCCATGAATGTTTGTGTTCTTTGAACTTTCTGAGTTCATTCTTTGCCCGATTCTCTATGCTTTCGTCTGTAAGGAAGAAACCCTAGATTTTTGGGGGTTTTCAGACTACTTGTGTGCGAGCATTTTTGTTTTCTGTTTAATTTCAAAATCCTAATTTTCTAAAACGCGTCTCATGTTTCTGATTCTTGCTAAGCTTTGCAAGACCTGTTGATTTCTCGCATATATATGTTCTTTTACTTTGCATGACTACTTTGCTTATTTTTAACCTCGCATGTTTAAGTTTATGCTCCCTTTTATTGTCAAATATTTTTCTCTCTGAACAACCCTAATTTTTGGGATTGATTTCCATACGAATTTATTTTATTCACTTCTTGTTTGATTTGGACTTGTTTCCTGACTTCATTCATTATTAAGTTTGAATCTTTGATTCTTGGTTTACTATGTGATAAATTGATTTTACCTTTACCCTATTTACCTAACCGTGTATTTCTAAAAAATCTTCTCTTATGTATTTACCCTTTATTGCACCATGTGTTACTGATTTTCTTTCCTTAAATACAACTCTGCCCTCTCCTATTCAAATTCAAATTCCTTAATTAAAGGAACTCTCCTGTTCAAATTGATTCTGGTTGGTGCTGAATTATTTTTTACCTTGCCTACTACCTGTTTTCAAACTATAAATACCTCACACCTTTTCATTCAAACTAACGAACAACAGAGTTCAATACACATACACTCAAAGTTTCCCTCTCTTTTCTACAACTTGTGTTACTGTTCTATCTAGCCGACTGGAAGCCAAGGCTAGACTTTAGGAATTTCTTGCCGTCCTGCTTGTGTTTGCTTCTCTGGCTGTTCTCTTACTTTATCACTTGAAACTTGCAACTAATAGGTCTCCACTATTTAAATATTGTTCTCTAAAACTATGTGTTTATTTCTCCCTTCTACATGACCTCTCAATTACATGTTTTCTGGTAGTATGTGACCATACATTAGCTTGTTATACCTTTCTGCATGCTTCTGCTGTTATGCTTTTCTTATCTCTCTTTGAGGTTTTCCTTTATGTGATCTCCTTCCCATTTAATCCCCCCTTGTGTGTGAGTATGTCCAAAGTTGAGGTAGCATCTCATTGCTATCCTTGACTTAGGATCAGGTTCTTTTGAACCTTCACTCAAATCAATCCCTTTCCCTTTAATCCCTTATGTGTGAGTATGTCCAAAGTTGAGGCAGCATATCATTGCTATCCTTGACTTAGGATCAGGTTCTTTTTAACCTTTACTCAAGTCAATCCTATTCCCTTAACCCCTTTTATGTGTTTAGCCTTGTCTAGGGTCTGGTAATGTCCTAATCACCACTCAAATCCCTGTCGGACTTTTGAAAGTCTGCTCTTTTATTTGTTTGAATCAAGTAAAGGATTAGGGGTGTGCAGTCCCAACCATGACTGGATATGACCATCCTTTGCATTTGTCTCCTCTAATCCCTCACTTTACACTTATTCTTAGTTCTTTAAGTCCTACCCCCTATGGTAAGCCATGCTTAGGGACCCTAGAGTTCCCTCTGAACTTGGATGCCTAAGGGCTGGTAATCCCACACATTGCACTACTCTATTCAATCTTTAGGGTGTAAGTATTTCCTGAGCTTCCTAAAAGCACTTGGAACTTTGAAACACTCTAAGAGAAGGCCTTGGAATCTGGAGTCCGAGTTTGGTAAAATACATGTGTTGGACATTAAGGTTGCTTTGGGCTTCCTCGGGTCTATTTTTAGTTTTGATGTATTTATTTTTAGTCTTTCCCTTTCATTTTTTTGTAATAACTTTGCAAAAGACTTGGGGAATATTAGTAAAAGGGCGTGGGAAGGGATTTACTTTCCTATATAAGTCAAAAATGGGTAGAAATCATGCCTATTGGATTTCAATATTGCAAATCACCTAGATACTATGCCTATAGGACTTTAACATTGAAAATCACTTAGAAATCATGCCTATGAGACTTTAACATTGCAAAGCACGTAGAAATCATGCCTATAAGACTTTAATATTGTATCCCACTCAGAAATAATGCCTATATGATTTTGTATTTCAAGCATAATAGAGATCATGCCTATAGAAAATGCATAAAAATGCTAGGCAAACAGTAGGCCCCCTAACGTTCTAAAAGCAACAATAAATCAAGATGTAGATATTATGCCAATAGGGGTTCAAACTCGCCTAATCTGAGTAATAATATGTCAAAAACTTCCAGCAAAAACTTGTCCAAATCTGTCTGCCTTTGAAACCTGGCCAAGTATGTTTTCTTTACACTGTTTTAAATCTATAAAGTCTTTTTAAATTCCAAACTTTCATCTTTATTTTGAAACCAACTCTTGGTTCTTCGGCCTAAATCTTTACTTCAATTCTTTTTCGAAAAAACGCCTCCTTACGATTTTACTTAATTAGTTCGCTGGTTTGCAAGCGATCTCTTAACTTCTGAAAATTTCAATTTCTTGTTTCCAAAAATCTTCTGTATAGATCCTTGTCTAAAATTAGCGCTTTCTGAAATTACTGGTTTTAAAATACTTTAAGTTCTGACAAACTGGATCCGGGTTGCCTAATGCGAACGTATTATCCAACTCTATGTGTTAAACTAATCTGTCCACTATTAGTTTTAATCTTAAGACCAAATCTTTACTTGCAAGTCATGCTAAACTAATTGGTGTTGTGATCAGCGGGGTTTTGTATTAGCCTGAATGTCTGATTTGTATACCACTACGTGTTACTTGTTTTTATTGATGCCTTAGCATTTTGTCCTTTTAAAGCTCCATATATGTTCTATCCCTTTTCCCCTCTAAGGATTGGAAGTCCAAATACCCTGGGACTGATAGATCGGGACGAGTACTAGCATGCAATAAGTAAACGAGATTAATCGTGATTAAATACCTTAACGGGGTGGGAAGGGTAGAAACATATGACGACGATGCGCTAATATCATAAGGCGACCCCTCTTTGGGAACATGTGCGGGATATTGCATCGAACGATCCATATAATAGTTAAACCCAGGACCCTCCTTCTTTACTTTTCCTTTACTTAAATATTTTTCTTCAAACTAAAGCTCTTTTACTTGTATCTTTCTTCTTTCAAAATAGTCAACTTGTTTATAGTTCTTATGTGTAAACTTCGCTTGCCTAATCCTACTCTTCTTAAAGTCACAACTAAGCAAGGGCGGGAACCACACTAGTGGATCTTGAGGGGTGCCTAACACCTTCCCCTCGAGATAATCTCAAGCCCTTACCCAAACTCTTGTTTTCCTTCAAACCCTTTTTCTTTTCTCAAAAAGTGTCCTAATGCACTATAATCATTAGGTGGAGACTATTCAAACTCCGTAGCCCAAATTCCCCCAAAAGGGGATAAAAGAGTCATTCCACCCATAATATCGTAAACCCGATTTCTTTCCTTCGAGAGAAAAAAAGGGGGCGTCGACATTCACGTGTTAGCTTTGAATTAAATTGTAGAATCAGTTGTTTGAGATGTTATTTACAATATGTAATTAAATTGAATATATTTAAGCCATTTGGAGTCAGATACTCGTGGCTAAGGCATGGTTTCTAGTTGATTTTTGAGCCGGTTCGAGGTAAGTGGCATGTCTAACCTTGTGTGGGGAATTTTCCATTTAGGATATGATATTTGGTACTTGAATTACTCAGGGACACATGACGCTCAGAGTTTGAGCATTTGCGCCAGGGTGCAATGACAGAGTTAGAGTATTCTATCCTTTACACCAGATTGGCTAGGCATGCACCGGCTTTGGTTGCTACTGTCTACAAGAGGATTCACCGGTTCATTGAGGGCCTTATCCCGACCATCAGATCTATCATGGCTCGAGAGATGGAGATGGACATGTATTACCAGCAGGTGGTGATCATTGCTAATAGGATTGAGGATATACATGCTAAAGAGAGAGAGGAGAGGGAGACCAAGAGGTCTCGAGAGTCGGGCCATTTCTAAGGTGCCCGTACCCCAGCTTCAGGTTAACATGGTAGGGGTTATATGGGTTGCCCCATTCATTTAGCTCTACCAGCAGCCAACAATGCTCCAGCTCCTCCCAGACCTCACGAGCCTTATTATGCACCTCCGATTTATAGCTCCTCCTGCGTGGGTTGCTTTCAGGGGTAAGTCCAGTAGACATGGCCTGAGTTAGTCAAAGCCACTGCTCCCTCCCAGAGATTGCTTTTAGTGTGGTGACACACGCCATATGGTTATGGATTTCCCCAGACTTGGGAGGGGTGCGCCTTCACAGACTTCTCAGCCACTGCGTGCCCTGTAGAGTTCTCAGGCCATGATCACAACTCCAGCTGCTACCCCACTTACCCAGCCAGCTAATGGCGGAGGTCGGGTCGCCCTCGAGGGGGAGTCCAAGCCAGATATTATGCCATTCCTGCTCGTACCGAGGCTGTTGCCTCTGATTCAATCATCACAGGTATTGTACCGGTTTGTCACCGAGATGCATCGGTTCTATTTGATCCAGGATCCATTTATTCTTATGTGTGTTCTTATTTTGCTCTGCATTTGGGTGTATCCCGAGATTCTTTGAGTCTCCTGTTTATGTTCTACTCTGGGGGAGATTCTCTTATTGTGGACCGCATTTATCGGTCGTGTTTGGTTACTATTCATGGTTTTGAGACCTGAGCAGATTTACTATTACTCGACATGGTTGATTTTGATATTATCTTGGGCATGGACTAGTTGTCGACCAATTATGCTATTCTTGATTGTCACGCCAAGACCGTGATTCTGGCGATGCCAGGTAGTCCGCGTGTTGAGTGGAGTGGTACCTTAGATCACACTACCATTAGATCTATCTCTTTCCTTAAAGCTCAGCGTATGGTTGAGAAGAGGTGTGCCGCGTATTTAGCTTATGTGAGAGATGACAAAGTTGATACCCCTTCTGTTTATTCGGTCTCAGTGATACGGGATTAACCCGATGTGTTTCCAGCTGATCTTCCGGGCATGCCACTTGATAGAGATACTGATTTTGGCATTGATCTGTTGCTGGGCACTCAGCCCATTTCCATTCCTCTATACCATATGGCTCCTCCTGAGTTGAAGGAGTTGAAGGATCAATTACAAGAATTGCTTGATAAGAGTTTTATCAGACCCACTGTTTCACCTTGGGGTGTTCTTGTCTTTTTTTTGTGAAGAAAAAGGATAGTTCTATGCATATGTGTATCATTAATGCCAGTTAAACTAGGTTACAGTGAAGAATTATCCTTTTGATTAACCGAAAATAGGTTTTTAGTCAAAGCTAGAAATTTAGAAGAACACGAGTTACAGATAATCAAAAGTGAATATAAAGAAATACTTTTGAGAAAAATATGATTAGAAAGCAAGTAAATCAGAGTGTATTCCAATAATATTTCGTGTGATACAAGTGTTCAACATTATCCTTTTTATAGTAATTTTGGAGATACGTGCCTTACCTTTGTCATAATAAGGCTATTATGAGCAATTAATGACATTAAATGAAACGTTACACAATCTTTACATTAAATAAATATTCTCTAATGTTTTCAGTATTTAATACGCATTAAATACTATATTTGGTCTTTCACAGGATATCAGATTCATTCCCTTAATTCTTCTTGATCTTTAAGCTTTAAATGTCTTGAATATGTACGAGCTATGTATCACTTGAGTAATTGCCCGTGCCTCTTCTTCTACCTTTGCTCGCGGCTGTTTGACTAATAACGTGTCATGACATGTCACCTTTGATATGTAAATTCAATTTTTCCCAATACAGAAAGTCCCCCCACTTTCCATTTATTCATCAATTGAATATTTGGGAAGCGGATTCCCAATAAAATGGGAATTTCTATCATTATTAATGCTATGACAAGATTGAAGATTCAATTGTCTTTTCCATTTAATGCTCCGTGCACGTGTCATTCCTCGTTGACTCTGCTGTTTTGCAGCCCTTTTTAAGGGTTTTTACGGCTTCAGTGTTCACGAACTGCCAGTTACCTTTATTATAGGCTTGCCATCATTACATTTTTCCCTTTGAAGGTTGTTCTCTAATATAAATATAACTTCCTTTCTTGTCTTCTTTCACATATAGTTTTATTGAACACTTTGTTCTTCCCAATATTGTTTACTTCTTCTTTATGTCGATCTTCTTCATCATGTCTTCTTCAAACCCTAACCCTAGGAAAGTTCCTATTTTTGATAACTTCCCCAACTCCCCTGTTAGACATATAAGGGGTGGAGGTGGTAGACTTTGCAGTTTATGGTCCACCCGTGGTGGTAGTTCTGGTTCTTCTGTGCCCTCCTCTAGTTCTGGTCTTGCTTCTAGAACTAGAGGTTCTTTTACTCAAAAATTATCTTCTAAGGGTAAGGAACCTTTTGAACCACTACAACAACCCTTGGTAGAAGAGATAGTCCCTAACGACTTATCTTTCCACCAAGACAGACAATCACTTCAACTCCAAGTTTTTGGCGTAGATCATGCTGATATTTACCCCAAAATGAATACGAAGGTTTTGGCTTTCATGGTCCGTAAAGATTGCCATTGGAGCAATGATTTTCCCATCACAATTCCCAGTCCTAATCGGAGGATTTCTTCCTATAAGACTCGACTTTCCTTTGTTTACACTTACCCCTTTACTCTTGGATTTAAACCAGCTATTGATCCAGTGATTCTAGATTTTTGCCGTTTCTTCAAAGTTTGTTTAGCACAGATTGGTCCTCTCTTCTGGAGAGCGGTGTCTTTTTTAAGACATTTGTCTAACAAGGCAGGTGTGGATTTTTCCTTCCCCCACCTTATTCATCTCTACTCCCCTAGGCTTTTTTGCAACGACATTTTTACCTTAGTAGCAAGGAGTAAAGGGGGTTTTGGTGAGCCCTGAAGATGATAAGGATCGTGGTTGGCATGCCCGATTTGTTGCTGTCCCCACAGTTGGTTTGGTGGGTAATGAAAACATTCCCTTCCCTGAGAAGTGGAACTTTGCACGTAAGTCTTCTACCTCTCTCGTACCTCTTTCCTTCAAATATAGCATCTTCTCTAATTTTATTTTCTTCTATTTTGTAGCAACCATGAAAGTTGTGGATACCGTCCCCAATTTCTGTGGTTGGGTAGATAAGTTATTGAAGACCGTGCCTATGGAGGCTAGGTCTTGGAAATCTATTTTCATTCAGTACGGTTGGAAAGTGAAAACTCATGGTAAGAATTTTTTTTATTTTTCTGTATGTAAAGTTTCATTTTATTGCTTTAATTTTCATCCCTCTTTTTGTCAAGATTTTCAATTCGAGGCATTTTTGTTGAAGCAATTGCGGCTTCTCGAGCCTCTTTAGGAATTAAAATTACTTTAGGAAGAGCTCAGGATATACTTGTGAAGAAAAAAACCATTGAAAATGACTCCGAGAGGAAGATGAAGATGAAGGAGGCTCTTTAGCAACGAGGCCAAGAGCTAGGAGACGTATTATATCTGATGAAGAAGTTGAAGGTTCTCCTCGTGCCTCTCCTACCGAGCTTGTTCATCTCTTCTCTGATGACGATGTTACTCCCCAGGACACTGGTGAGTCCATCAACCAACTTTTTGTTAGTGGTTTTGAGAGTGGCGAGTTAGGGCCCGTTTTAGATGAACTTCCCCTCTCTTCTTTTTCAACTCCAGTATCTTCAATTCCTCCTCTTCTTGTGCCTGTAGTTTCTTCCTTACCTGCCCCATTTGCTTCTATTCCTTCACCTGCTCCATCTGCTCATATTCCTTCTTCTGCTATTTTAACTTCCTTCTACTGCCCCTCCTTAAGTAGTTCCCTCTTCTATTATTCATCATACAGAAGTGGGTTCTACGAGCAGAAGTGTTGCCACGAGGAGTGTGACTATTGAAGTTCCCCCCAATAGCAGACTTTTGAGGAAGTCTGGTCAAGCAGATGTTGGGCTTGAGCCTTTGATGGGACAGATTGAAAAGGAGAAAATGAACAGCCATAGGTGCCTGACTTTAATGAATGACATAGTTCACGCCACTTTGGAGGTATTTTCTTCCTCTATTTGTCATTTGCAAAAATTCCTTTTTCTAGGATTCTAATTTCTTTCTTTATTATTTTCAGACCAATCTTATTGGTACAGAGTTAATGGCCATAATTTATCTATTAGAGAATGTGGCCCGTGAGTCTAAAAGGACTATTCTTGAGTCCGAGAAAGTGGCTCGTGAATCTCAATTAGAAGCAGCTAACTAGAAAAGGGTAGTTTGATAGCGCTCAAATTGCTATTGAAAATTTGCAAGAAAATAGGAATAACCTGGAGCAGTGGTACGAGCATTGACTTCGGAGTTGGCAGTGGCCAAAGATTCTTCAAGCCAAGCAGAGAAGGACAAAAAACATCTTGAATGCTCTTTCTCTGAGCAGTTGTCCAAGTCAAATGAAGAAAATAAAGAGCTAATAGCACTTTTGAACCAAAAAGTGTGCAGAGTCTGACCCAGACACAAGAAAAGTTGAGAATCTCCTCTAACAAGGTGCGTGCCTTAGAAAGCTCGCATGACTTTCTCCAAGCCTCTTACGATTTGACCTTGGCTGAAAATGAAGAACTTAAAAATGAACTTGATGTCCGGGAAAGAGACTATGAGCTTCTCGAAGATAAACTGGCTGTTGAAGTAAGTTGAGCTTTTTTGATCTCTCGCCGTAATGCCCTAGTTGAACTTGGTCAGGAGAACTACAACTTAGAGTCAGAATTAGCCAAGGTTATGGAGATGATTGAAAAGACTCAAAAACCACTGGACTTCTCTTAGAAGTAGTATCTCTTCAAATGAACAACATTCCAGTGTGAAGGTAGAATTTTCCCGTCCATTGTCTACAATTCATATGATCCTTTTCCTGTAATATCACGAACTCTATAGGGTTCTTTCCAATTTGGACTTAGCTTTCCCTAATTGGAAACCTTTGTAGATTGAAAAACCTTTTTAAGTATGAAGTCCCCGATTTTGAAGAATTTGAGGCGTGCTTTTCGGCTGTAATACCGCTCCATAACTTGTTTTTGTTCTGCCATTCATATTAGTGCGGCTTTTTTTCTTCCCTCGAGTTAATCACGATTGACCCGCATCTCTACACTATTAGATTCTTCCGTTACCTGTACGAACCGTGTGCTTGGTTCTCCTATCTCAACTGGAATTAAAGCGTCAGCACCATAAATCAATTAAAATGGAGTTTCTACTATGCTTGTCTTTGTAGGTGTACGATAAGCCCATAAAACCCCCTGTAATACTCAGACCAGTTACCTTTTTATTCCTGTAACCGCTTTTTCAAATTTATAATAATGAACTTATTTGTCGACTCTGCTTGTCCATTACCTAGTGGATGATATGGTGTAGACGTACCTTTTGATTTGCCAACATTGAAAAAATTCCGTGATTTGGGCTCCTATTAATTGCATGCCATAATCACACACGATCTCTTTTGGTACTCCAAATCGGCATATTATGTTCCGCCAAATAAAGTCCTTAACTTCTTTCTCTCGTACCTATTTAAATTCTCCTGCCTCTACCCATTTAGTGAAATAATCAATGAGTACGAGAAAAAAACTTTACCTGTCCTTTAGCTTGTGGTAATGGACCCACAATATCCGTTCCCCATTTCATGAATGGCCATGGTTCTATGACTGGATGCAATAACTATTGTGGTCCATGCTGTTGTTACCGTACCTTTGGCATTTGTCACATTTAGCCACGAAACTTTCTGCTTCTTCTTCCATTTTAGGCCAATAATAACCTCCCCTAATCAAGGTTCTTACCAATGACCTTCCTCCTACGTTATTTCCCCAATGTCCCTCGTGTATTTCTCTCATTATGTGCTCTGTTTGATAAGGTCTGAGGCATCTTGCTAAGGGACCACCGAGCATTTTATGGTAAAGATTGCCTTATTTTAAACAGTACCGAGCAAGCTTTTTTCAAAGTGCATGTTCTTTTCTTTTATCCTCAGGGACGATACCATATTAAAAAAAAAACAATTTTGTTCCTCCAATCCCAGGTTAAGTTATTAAAATTTACCTCATTCTTATCAGGTTCGAGGACGGAATGAAATAAATATATATCTGAAGCATTTGCATTGTTTGATATGTGAGTTGCAGACGCGGGATTGGCTAAAGCATCTGCTCAACATTTTCATCTCTTGGCATTTGTACAACTTTCCAAGTTTGAAATTGCTTTATCAATTCTCGTACTTTTTCTAAGTACTGCTGTATCCTTACCTCCCATGGTTGTGTAAGTCCCCGGCATTTGATCAACAACGAGTTGCGAATTACTTTTGATTATAATCTGGTTATGCCGAGTTCTCGTGCCAATTCCAAACTTGTAATCACAGCTTCATACTCTCCTTCATTGTTAGTTATAGAATGACATTTAATAGCTTGTCAAATGGTTTCGCCCGTAGGTGGTAACAGAACAATTCCTAGACCTTCACCTTTTACATTGGACGAACCATCAGAAAAAAAAAGTCCAAGTCCCTAGGTTTGCACCATTGAAAACTTGTAACTCTTTTTCCGTTAAGTGCATCCCTTGGCTAAAATCAGCCACGAAATCAGCTAATACTTGAGATTTTATAGCAGTTCTAGGTTGGTAAATGATTTCATATTCACTTAATTCGATAACCCATTTAGCTAACCTCTATGATAATTCATGCTTATGCAATATATTACGTAACAGGTAAGCACTTACTACAACATTGGAATGACATTGAAAATATGGTCTTAACTATCTAGACGCCACGATTAAAGCAAGTGCTAGTTTTTCCAATAGTGGATACCGTGTCTCTGCATCTAACAAAGATTTACTAACATAATAGATAGGGTATTGTTTACCTTGGTCCTCTCGGACTAAAAAAACACTTACCGTAACTTCTGAAATAGCAAGATAAATAAGCAATCTTTCACCTGCCTTTAGTTTTGTAAGTAATGGCGGATTTGATAAATATGTTTTCAAATTCCTAAGTTCTTGCTGGCATTCTTTATTCTAATCAAAATGATCTTTCTTCTTAAGAGCTGAGAAAAATTTAGAACACTTCTCTGATGATTTGGAAATGAATCTTCCCAAGGCCGTAGTTCTCCCCATTAGTTTTTGGACTTCTTTTATACTTGTCAGCATCAAGGATTTCCTCTATTGCTTTAATCTTCGCGCGATTCACTTCAATTCCTGGGTTAGAAACTAGAAAACCAGAAAATTAACGGATGCAACTCCAAACGCACATTTTTCGGTGTTCAACTTCATGTTAAATTTTTGAAGAATTTGAAATGTATTAGATAAATGAAATATATGATCCTTAGAATGCTGAGATTTCACAAGTGTATCATCTATATACACCTCCATGGTTTTTCCCAAATGCTCTTGAAACATTTTGATGACCAGCCTTTGATAGGTTGCTCCAGCATTCTTGAGACCAAAGGGCATTACTTTATAACAGTAAGTCCCCCTATCTGTTATGAAAGAAGTTTTCTCCTCATCTTCAGGGTCCATTTGGATTTAATTATAACCTGAATATGCATCAAAAAACATAATAGATCAAGCCCTGCAGTAGCATCAATTAGTTGATCTATATGTGGTAGAGGAAAAGAATCTTTTGGACAGGCTTTATTAAGGTCTGTATAATCTAAACAAACTCACCACTTACCATTCTTTTTAGGCACCACAATGGTATTAGCTAACCATTTAGGATATTTTACCTCGCAGATAAATCCAATTTCTAATAATTTCTGAACCCCATCTTGAATCACCTGATTATTGAAAGCTCCTTGCTTTCTCTTCTTTTGTTTGATCGGTGTGTATGATTGGTGTTCATTTAACTTGTGAGTCATTACCTCCAGTTGTATACCTGTCATATCAGTATTGGACCAAGAAAAATAGTCCACATCAACTTTTAAAAATTTGATTATCATACCTCTCATATCCGTTTTCATATTTACTCCGACATAATTTTTTTCGCTCGGGCCATTGTTCAAACAATATTATATCTTCCAATTCTTCGATTATTGTTTTAATGTTTTCATCTTCTTCTGTTTTTTTAACTGTGTCAGGTCTCGAGTCTATATCAGTCCGTTCCTGCTCGGTTGAGGTTTGAACTGTAATATCCTCAACTTCTTTATGTGATTGCTATTTCTCTTCATTCATCGTGCTCGCATCTGTTAAGAAATTAATACTCCTGGCTGCATGCTGATCTCCACAAATTTGGAAAATTCACCAAGGTGATGGGAATTTAATAACTTGGTGTAGAGTTAATGGGACAACATCCATTTCACGGATCCACGGTCTCCCCAGGATCATGTTATAAGCCATTTGCATATCTACTACTTGAAATTGAGTTTCTTTAACAACACCTTCTGCAAAAGCTGATAGTATTACCTCTCCTTTTGTTACTACAGTGGAATTATCGAATCCAGACAAGTTTTGCGCCTTTGGTATCATTTTATCTTCAGCTTACATTTCACGTAATACCCTAATTAGGATAATATTTACATAACTTCCTGGATCAATCAAAACTCGTTTCATGTTAGTATCATATACAAGTTAAGATATTACCAGTGCGTCATTATGTGGAGATAATACACCATCCGTTTCTGCGTCATCGAAGGTAATACTTTCTTCCTCCAAGACTTTTCGTACTTGCTTATTGTGGGTAATAGTGACTTTAGAAAATTTATTGGATGTTGTGTATGTCACACCGTTGATATCTTCTACCCCAATTATAACGTTGACGGTTCTATTAGGAGATGGTGGTTTTAGGGGCACCTGCCTATTTTTCATGTAGGCCTCCTTACCTTTTTCACTAAACAACTCAGTAAGATACGCTTGTTTCAACAAATGATCAACTTTACTTTGTAAAAATCTACAATCAGAGGTTTTATTGAAGTGGTCATTATATGATCAGGGTTACGCCGATTTGGATTTGACCTCATCTCTTTTGGCCATCAAACCTTATCTCCCATGCTTCTTAAAATAGCTACAAGCTCAGAGGTGCTGACATTGAAATTATAACCACCGAATCTTGCCTTTAAACTTCTGTCATCATCTCGTGACTCATGATTGTTTTGCTCATTCCTAAATCTTGATGAGGATCCTGACTCATTGTTTCTAGATTTATGATCGTACCTTTGATTATCTGGCCTTGACCGTGAGTCTTTTCTCATAGGCCCCATGTAAGGCTCGTATCTATTTTTGTCGGACCTTCTCTCATTTTCTGCATGTCTCGAGCTTACCTTCTCCTCTTTTGGTAATCGTGGAACAATGTCCTCTTCAATCCGCAACTTCGTACTGTACCTATTATAAACATCATTCCACATTGTAGTAGGGAATTCTCGAAGGCTCTACTTAAGTCTCCTCGTGGCCTCCGAGCTTCCTTCATTCAAATTACTTGTGAAAGCTATAGCTGCTCAGTTGTTAGGTACTCGCGGTAAAGTCATTCTTTTACGTGGAAATCTATCCACTAAATCCCGAAGTAGTTCTGCATCTCCTTGCTTGATTTTGAAGATATCCTCCATTATTTTTTCTACCTTTTGAGCTCCCGATTGTGCTTTGATGAAAGAATTTGCATGCTCAGCAAAAGAGTTTATAAAATTTTTCGGGTAATAGATAATACCATGTTAAGGCACCGTTGGTGAGCGTTTCTCCAAATTTCTTGACTAGTACTGATTCAATCTCCTATTTGGTCAAATCATTGCCCTTCACGCCAATTGTGAATGCAGTCACATGATCTCATTGGTCTGTTGTTCCATCATACTTTGGGATATCAGACATTTTAAACTTCTTTTGGAGTCGGGAGGGGAGCAGCACTTGGCTTCCAAGGTTGTTGTGAATATTTATCCATATCCACCCCTTTGATTACAGGCGGAACCCCGGATATTTTCTCTATGCAGTCATTTTGCTCCTTGAGTTGTTTCTGCAGGTTTAGTATTAAATTTTGCAAATTAGAATTAACTAAATTAGCTTGTTCTCCTTCCTGTGATTCGCTGGGAGTTCCTCCATTTCCTGAATTAACAAGCCCAGAATGAGGGTTCTCCAATGTGTTGTTATTGCGTGTAGGTGTGGTTGGTGCAGCAGGTAGCTGACTAACTAGAGCCTGAACAACTTTATTAACATGTGCAACAATTGATTAATCCTGTCCAACTGCATGAGACTCAGGAGTTCCTTCACGAGATTGCCGTGGTGAACCATATGGAGAAAGGACCAGGTTAATGTTTTGTAAATCTCTCTGAACTTGTTGATTTTGATTTACCTAATTTCCTTGAGTGTTATATTGTTATTTGCCATAGTTGATGGAAATATATTATCAAATTTCCAGTAACGCAACCAATTTGTTTAACCAAAAAATAGGTTTTTAGTCAAAGTTGGAAATTTAGAAGAACACAAGTTACTGATAATCAAAAGAGAATATAAACAAAGACTTTTGAGAACAATATGATCAGAAAGCAAGTAAATCAGAGTGTATTCCAATAATATTTCGTGTGTTACAAGTGTTCAACATTCTCCTTTTTATAGTAATTCGGAGATACGTGCCTTACCTTTGTCATAAAAAGGCTATTATGAGCAATTAATGACATTAAATGAAACGTTACACAATATTTACATCAAATAAATATTCTCTAACATTTTTAGTATTTAATACACATTAAATATTATATTTGGTCTTTCACAGGCAATTAGATTCATTCCCTTAATTCTTCTTGATCTTTAAGCTTTAAATGTCTTGAATAGGTACGAGCTTTGTATCACTTGAGTAATTGTTCGTGCCTCTTCTGCTACCTTTGCTCGCATCCGTTGTTGCTCGTGTCTCTTGACTAACTTTAATTCTTTGACTGTTTGGCTGATCTATGTATCATGACACGTCACCTTTAATATGTAAATTTGATTTTTCCCAATACACCTTTGCCTCGTATTGATGATCTGTTTGACCAGCTTCAGAGCGCACATGTGTTTTCTAAGATTGATTTGCGCTCAGGTTACCATCAATTGAAGATTTGGAGCTAGATATCTCGCATACTGCCTTCAAGACTCGGTATGGTCATTACAAGTTCCTTGTTATCTCATTTGGGTTGACCAATGCCCCAGGAACTTTTAGGCATTTGATGCACAATGTGTTCTAGCTATATCTTGACTCGTTTGTTATTGTTTTATCGATGATATTCTAGTGTATTCTAGGAGTCGGGAAGATCATGAGCAACACCTGAGGACCGTGCTTCAGATCCTGAGAAAGAAGAAGTTATATGCAAAGTTCTCAAAATGTGAGTTTTGGTTGGATTCTGTGGTCTTCTAGGGTCACGTGGTGTCGAATGACGGTATACGGGTGGATCCGAAGAAGGTAGAGGCAGTGCAGAGTTGGTCTAGACCATCCTCAACTACAATGATTCTCAGTTTCCTTGGCCTGACGGGCTACTACCATCATTTTGTGTAGGGGTTTTCATTGATTGCATCCCTGTGAATAGATTGACCTAGAAGACTGCTCCATTTTAGTGGACAGAGGAGTGTGAGGCAAGCTTTTAAAAGGTCAATACAACTTTGACTACAACCTAGTTTTGATATTGCCTACTAGTTCGAGGTCTTATACAATTTGCTATGATGCCTCGTGGGTTGGCCTCATAGCGGTATTGATGCAGGACGGTAGGGTGATTGCCTACGCGTCTAGACAGTTGAACATACATGAGAAGAACTACCCTGTCCACAACCTTGAGTTAATTTCCATTGTTCAAGCCTTGAAGATCTGGCGTTATTATTTGTACGGGGTTCCCTGTGAGATTCATACTGACCATTGGAGTTTCCAACACTAGTTCAAGCAAAAGGATATAAATTTGCGTAAGAGGAGTTGGTTAGAGTTGTTGAAGGATTATGATATTACTATTTTGTACCACCCGGGCAAGGCCAATGAGGTGGCCGATGCCATGAGTCATCGGGCAGAGAGTTTGGAAAGTTTGGCATATCTACTGGCATCAGAGAGGCATATGGAAATGGATGTTCACGCCTTAGCTAGTCAATTTGAGATATTGGATCTTTCAGAGCCCAGTCGACTTCTAGACTATGTGGTTTCTGGATCTTCGCTATTCGATAATATCAGGGAATGGTATTACGATAGCCCTCATTTACTTGTCCTCATGAACAAGGTTCAGCATGGCGATGCCAGGGATGTGACTATCAGTGAGGATGGGGTACTGAGGATGTAGGGTTGGGTTTGTGTAACCAATGTTGATGGTATTCAGGAGTTGATATCGGATGAGGCCCATAGTTCGCGGTATTCCATCCATCCAGGTGCTGCAAAGATTTATCAGGACTTGAGACGACACTATTAGTGGAGACAGACGAGAAAAGACATAGTAGGATTTGTGGCTTGAAGTATGAGCACCAGGGACCGGGTAGGTTGCTTCATCATATAGAGATTCCGGAGTGGAAGTGGGAGAGGATCACCGTGGACTTTGTAGTTGGACTCCACGGATCTTAAAGAAGTTTGATGCCATTTGAGTGATTGTAGATCGGCTGACCAAGTCCGATCATTTCATTCCTATGTGTACTACATATTCTTCAGAGTGATTGGCGGAGATTTATATACGGGATATCGTTCGTCTGCATGGTATTACAGTATCTATTATTTCATACAGAGGTACCCAGTTCACATCATCGTTCTGGAGGGTCGTTCAGCAGGAAATGGGTACTCGGGTGGAGTTGAGCAGAACATTTCACCCCTAGACGGATGCACAATCTGAGCACATTATTAAGATTCTTGATGATATGATCCGTGCGTACGTGATTGAGATTGGAGGGTCTTGGGATTAGTTCTTGCCATTGGTGGACTTTGCTTATAACAACAGTTATCAGTCCAGCATTCAGATGGCATTGTATGAGGCCTTATATGGTAAGAGGTGTAGATCTCCAGTGGGTTGGTTTGAGCTAGCTGAGGCAAGGCTATTGGGCACAAAATTGGTTTAGGATGCTTTCAAGAAGGTTAAGGTGATTCAGGATACACTCTATATAGCCCAGTCCAGATAGTAGAGCTATACGGACTAGAAGGTTTGTGATGTTTCATATATGGTCGGAGAGCGGGTTGTGCTTCAGGTTTTGCCTATGAAGGGTGTTATGAGATTTGGGAAGAAAATGTAGTTGAGCTGAGATTTATTGGCCCTTTTGAGATATTGAGGCGTGTTAGGGAGGTTGCTTATGAGCTTGCCTTACCTCCCAACTTGGTAGGAGTTTATCCGGTAATTCATGTTTCGATGCTCCAGAGATATCACGGTGATCCGTCGCACGTGTTGGATTTCAGCTTAGTCCAGTTGGACAAGGATCTATCCTATGTTGAAGAGGCAGTGGCTATATTGGACAGGCAGGTCAGAAAGTTGAGGCCAAAGAACATTGCTTCGGTAAAGGTTCAGTGGCGGGGTCAGCCGGCCGAGGAGGCGACCTGGGAGACCGAGCAGGATATGCGCTACTGTTACCCTTATATTTTCACTACTTCATGTATGCCTCTATGCTCGTTCGAGGACGAACGAATGTTTAAGTGTAGGAGGATGTGACGACTCGGCTGGTCGTCTTGAGAATTTATGCCTCGATCCCATATTAACTACTTTCCGCCAAGTTCATTTCTGCTATTTTGTTTTGCCGGGATGTACAGTGTTGGGTTTCAGAGTGTTTTGGGACACTTAGTCCCTTAATGACAGCTTAAGTGTTTGAAAGTTTTCCATCGTCAGAACAGTGTGAAGACAACGTTGGTATGGAAATCCGATGGTTCTGTTATCTCTGTTACGTGATTTCGGGGTCGGGAGCGTCTTCGGAATGTATTTTGGGAGTCCGTAGCAAATTTAGGCTTGAAATGCTGAAGTTTGAATTTTGGAAGTTTCCGGTTCAATAGTGAGATTTTGATCTTAGGGCCGGAATGGAATTCCGGAAGTTGCACTAGCTCCGTCATGTCATTTGGGATGTGTGTGCAAATTTTCAGGTCATTAGGACGTGTTTTGGTTAGGTTTTTTTATCAAAAGCGTATTTTGAAGAAAATTGGAGTTCTTAGGCTTAAATCCTTGATTAACTCGAGTTTTTGATGTTGTTTTAGGTATTTTAAGGATTGGAATAAGTTTGAATAAGGTATTAGGTAACCTTGGTGCTTTTGATTGGGTCCCGGGGGCCTCGGGATGATTTCGAATGGTTGACAGAAGGTCTTTGTAGTTGAAAAGTTGCTAAAGATTTCTGGTATATGTCATAACTGCACATGCGGTTTGGGTTTCGTAGGTGCGAAGCCGCAAAAGCATCCTGGCCACCGCAGATGCGGATGTCGGTACTCCCTCAGATTTTTGCATGTGCGGAAGTTTCACCGCACCGATTTCGCACCTACAAAATGAGTATTGCAGATGCGGCCCTTTGGATGTTAATGAAAGCCGCAGAAGCGGCACATGTTCTGCAAAAGCGGAAATCACTGTGTAGAAATATAAAATTCGAGGGTTTGGTTTCAAAAGATAGAAAAATCTAACCGATGATCGGGAGAGGGATTTAAGAGGAGATCGTAGGGTAACAATTACTTAACCATTTATAGTTATATTCCATCAATGTATAGCTGATTTTATCATTTAAATTCAGATTGCATATTAAAATTGGAATAAACCTCTTAGGCAGAAATTCTTAGTTTTTAGAGGGTTTTTGACATCCGATTTGGGAGACATTTATATGGTTGGACTCGTGAAAGTACAAGTTTTTGAAAATGTTAATTTCACCTAATTCAGAGATGTTGGAATGAGGGGAATTTTGGTCATTTTGCATAATTTCGCATCTTAGCTTTGAATTAAATTGTAGAATCAGTTGTTTGAGATGTTATTTATAATATGTAATTGAATTGAATAGATTTGAGCCATTTGGAGTTAGATGCTTGTGGGAAACATGTGGTTTCAAGTTGATTTTGGAGCTGGTTCGAGGTAAGTGGCTTGTCTAACCTTGTGTGCGGGACTTTCCCCTTAGGATACGATATTTGGTATTTGAATTCCTTGTACCTGTGGTGACGAGCGCGTACCTGAGCTAATTGTTGAAAACCTAGTTTTACTTGAATATTTAGACTCAGTTCTTTCCTACCTATTTTATTCTACTTGAAATTTTAGTGTGTGTTTGTTTAGAAAAGCATGCTTAGTTGACCAAATTGCCTATTTGCTTAAGTTGCTTTGTTGGTATTACGTGAAGCATGTTAGGCTAGAACTACCTGTTGCCTTTTATTTTTGCACTCCAATTCTGAATATCTTCTTGTTGTGGCTGCATATTTACATTGGGACTACGAATGTGGGATTCCGGTAGCTCCCCCTTGTTTGTTTACTTTGGGACTATAGGTTAGATTCCCAGTAGATCTCCCTGCTTATTTACTTTAGGACTACAAAACGGATTCCGGTTGATCCCCGCGCACTGTTGGACTACGGGACGGTATCCCGGGAGATCCTTGGACAGTTGATGAAATGGACTACGGGACGGTATCCTGGTAGATCCTCGTTATTGTTACTAGTATTGAGCTATTTTACTCTGTGTTACCGTATTTTTTATGTATTATTTGCTGCCTTATATAACCTATCTTACTTAATAGTTGTACTCATATATACTGTTTATTTCATACCATTGCAAATTTGTTATTATGTTTACCTTAGTAGGGCCCTGACATTCCTCCTCACTACCCGCCCAAGGTTAGTCTTGGCACTTACTGAGTACCAATGTGGTGTACTCATGCCCCTTCAGGGCATGTTTTTCATGTGCAGGCCTAGGTACATCCACTCAGGCATATCACCCTCGAGGCGGAGAGATATACCAGATACTTCTAGGTACATCTGCTGCGTCCACAAACAAAAAAGTCTCTATCTTATTCTAGATTTTGTAGTTAGCGTTCCTTTCATACTGTTGTTTTAGACATTCTGGCGTTAGAGTAGTGCATTACATTCTGTTAGCTGGTATTCCCGTGAATTTTCGGGTTTTGGGATGATATTGCACACTTCCGCAATATTGAGTTGTATATGCCTAGCGGCATTTATATACAATTTTCTTCTAACTGTTCAGCTTTAATCATTTAATTTCACAGGTTATATTGTTCCACATTGTTAGGCTTACCTAGTCGTAGGGACTAGGTGACGTCATGACATGTCCATGGAGGGAAATTTGGGGTCGTGACAAGTTGGTATCAAAGCTCTAGGTTTATAGGAGTCACAGAACACATGTCGGTTTATTAGAGTCTCGCTGAATGGTACAGAGACGTTTGTACTTATCTACGAGAGGCTATGTAACTGTTAGGAAAATTTTCACTTCATTTGATTTCCTTGTCGTGCGATATTTTGACATCACAATTCTAAACTTCTGTCTTCTATTCTCCCAAAGATGGTAAGGACACGTTCTACTCGCGATGATGAGGAACCTGCACCCCCTACTTCAGCCGTCAGAGGTGGGGTCGGGGCCGGGGTAGAGCCCGAGGACGTACACGTGGTGCATCGAGAGCACTTGTGTGAGTTGCCGCCGAGGTACCACCAGTAGATCCTGCCGGAGTCCAGGCACCTGACACGCCTACTGCCACTACTACTCCAGCACTTCAAGAGAATTTGGCTCAGCTCATGAGTATGTACACCACCTTGGCTCAGGCAGGGTTGCTTCCCCTTGCTTCAGCCACATTCCAGGTTGGGAGAGGAGCACAGACTCATGCGTCCCGCACTCCTGATAGCGAGTGTATTTTGAGCAGATCCTAGAGATCATTCCTGTACCACCTATAGTGCCAGTTCAGCCCGTGGATCAGGCAGCTGCTTTAGAGGACGAGGAGCAGAGGCTTGAGAGGTTCAAGAAGTATGATCCTCCGATATACAATGGACTAGCATCAGATGATGCATTGTATTTTCTAGGGGAATGCCACCGTATTCTTCGCACTATGGGTATTTCAGGATCTATCGGGTTTTACTTTACTGCTTTCCAGCTTCGGGGAGCCACCGATGATTGCTGTGCACCTATGAGTTAGATAGTCCAGACGAGGCTGCTTCACTGATCCGGACCCAGTTCTCAGATATGTTCCTGAGAGAGTTTGTTCCTCAGAGCCTGAGGGACGCATGGTGCGCAGCGTTTCAGAATTTTTGCCACGGTGCTATGACAGTTTGAGAGTATGCTATCCGTTACACCAGATTGGCTAGGCATGCACCGGCTTTGGTTGCTACAATCCGCAAAAGGCTTCGCCAGTTTATTGAGGGCCTTATCCTGCCCATCAGATCTAACATGGCTCGAGAGTTGGAGATGGAAATTTCTTACGAGCAGGTGGTGAGCATTGCTAGGAGGATTTAGGGTATGCATGCCAGGGAGAGAGAGGAGAGGGAGGCCAAGAGGTCTCCAAAGTCGGGCTATTTCTCGGGTACCCATACCCAGCTTCAGGTCGACATGGTAGGGGTTATATGGGTCGTATTTCATTCAGCTCTTCCAGCAGCCAGCAGTGCTCCAGCTCTTCCTAGATCTCAGGAGCCTTATTATTCACCTTCGGTTTCTAGCGCGCCTCATGTGCAGGGTACTTTCAGGGATCAGTCCAGAAGACCTGGCCCGAGCGAGTCACAGCCACCATACCTTCCCAGAGCTTGTTTTGAGTGTGGTGACACACACCATATAGTTAGAGATTTCCCCAGATTTGGGAGGGGTGCACCTTCATAGACTTCTCAGCCATTGCATGCCCCACAGATTTCTCAGGCCGTGATCACAGCTCCAGCTGCTACTCCACTTTCCTAACCAGCTAGGGGCATAGGTCAGGGAGGTAGAGGTTGGCCTCGTGGGGGAGGCCAGGCCAGTTATAATGTCATTCCTGCTCGTGTCGAGGCTGTTGCCTCCGATTTAGTCATCATACGTATTGTACTGGTTTATCACCGAGATGCATCGGTTCTATTAGATCCAGGCTCCACTTATTCTTATGTGTCTTCTTATTTTGCTTTGTATTTTGGTGTATCCCGAGATTCTCTGAGTTCTCTTTTTTAAGTTTCTACTCATGTGGGAGATTCTCTTATTGTGTACTACGTTTAACAATTATGTTTGGTTACTATTCGTGGTTTTGAGACCAGAGCAGATTTATTGTTACTCATTGTTGATTTTGATATTATCTTGGGCATGGACTTGTTGTTGCCCCATTATGCTATTCTTGATTGTTATGCCAAGACCGTGACGCTGGCGATGCTAGGTAGTCCGCGTGTTGAGTGGAGTGGTACCATAGATCACACTGCCATTAGAGTTATATCTTTCCTTAAAGCTTAGCATATGGTGGAGAAGGGGTGTGATGCGTATTTAGCTTATGTGAGAGATGTCAGTGTTGATACCCGTTCTGTTGATTCGGTCCTAGTGGTACATGACTATCCCCATGTGTTTCCGGTTGATCTTGCGGGCATGCCGCCTGATAGAGATATTGATTTTGGCATTGATTTGTTCCCGGAAAATCAGCCCATTTCTATTCCTCCATACCGTATGGCTTCTCCTGAGTTGAAGGAGTTGAAGGATTAGCTACAAGAATTGCTTGATAAGAGTTTTATCAGACCCAGTGTTTCACATGGATGGTTCTATGCGTATGTGTATCAATTATCGCCAGTTAAACAAAGTTATAGTGAAGAATTGTTATCTTTTTCCTCGTATTGATGATCTGTTTGACTAGCTTCAGGGCGCAAAAGTGTTCTCTAAGATTGAATTGTGCTCAGGTTACCATCAGTTGAAGATTCGGGAGCCAGATATCTCGAAAACTGCCTTCAGGACTCAGTAAGGTCATTACGAGTTCCTTGTTATGCTATTTGGGTTGACCAATGCCCCAACAACTTTTATGCATTGTAGGCATAGTGTGTTCCGGCCCTATCATGACTCGTTTGTTATTGTTTTTATTGATGATATTCTGGTGTATTCTCGGAATTGGGATGATTTTGAGCAGCACTTGAGGATCGTGCTTCACATCCTGAGAGAGAAGAAGTTATATGCAACGTTCTCATAATGTGAGTTTTTGTTGGATTCTATGGCCTTCTTGGGTCACTTGGTTTCGAGTGAAGCGAGTGGATTTTAAGAAGTTAGAGGTAGTGCAGAGTTGACCTAGACTTTCCTCAGCTACAGAGATTCGCAGTTTCCTTGGCCTGGCTGGCTACTACTGTCATTTTTTGGACGGGTTTTCATCTTTGCAGCCCCATTGACTAGATTGATCCAGAAGGGTGCTCCGTTTTAGTGAATAGAGGAGTGTGAGGCGAGCTTTTAGAAGCTCACGATAGCTATGACAACAGCCCCAGTTTTGATATTGCCTACTGGTTCGGGGTCTTATACAGTTTGTTGTAATTCCTCGCTGGTTGGCCTCAAAGCGGTGTTGATGTAGGACGGTAGGGCAATTGCCTACGCATCCAGACAGTTGAAGATACATAAGAAGAACTACCTTGTCCATGACCTTGAGTTAACTGTCATTATTCATTCCTTGAAGATCTATCGTCATTATTTGTACGGGGTTCCATGTGAGATTTATACTGACCATCGGAGCTTGCAGCACTTGTTCAAGAAAAAGGATCTAAATTGATGTCAAAGGAGGTGGTTAGAGTTGTCGAAGGATTATGATATAACTATTCAGTACCACCTGGGTAAGGCCAGTGGTGGCCAATGACTTGAGTCGTCAGGCAGAGAGCTTGGGGAGTTTGGGATATCTACCAGCATCAGAGACGCCCATGGCAATTGATGTTCAGGCCTTAGCCAACCAGTTTGTGATATTGGATGTTTAGGAGCCTAGTCGGGTTCTAGCCTATACGGTTTCACAGTCTTCGTCATTCGATCGTATCAAGGAGTGGCAGTATGATGACCATCATTTACTTGTCCTCAAGTACAAGGTTCAGCATAGCGATGACAGGGATGTGACTATCGGTGAGGACGGGATATTGAGGATGCAGAGTCGGGTCTGTGTACCCAATGTTGATGGTATTCGGAATTTGATGTTGGAGGAGGCCCATAGTTTGCGGTATTCCATCCATTCAGGTGCCGCGAAGATGAATTAGGACTTGAGATGGCACTATAGGTGGAGACGGATGAAAAAAGACATAGTGGGATTTGTAGCTCGGTGCCTCAATTGTCAGTAGGTGAAGTATGAGCACCAGAGACCGGTTGGGTTGCTTCAGCAGATAGATATTCCGTATTGGAAGTGGGAGAGGATCACCATGTGCTTCGTAGTTGGACTCCCATGGACCTTGAAGAATTTTGATTCCATTTGGGTGATTGTATATCGGCTGACCAAGTCCGCTCATTTCATTCCTATGTGTACTACATAGTCTTCAGAGCAATTGGCGGAGATTTATATCCGGGAGATTGTTTGTCTGCATGGTATTCCAGTTTCTAATATTTCAGACAGAGGTACCTACTTCACATCATGGTTCTGGAGGGCCGTTCAGAAGGAGTTGGGTAATCCGGTGGAGTTGAACACAACATTTCACCCCTAGACGGACGGACATGTCCGTGTGCACTATTCAGATTCTTGAGGATATGCTCCTGTGTGTGATTCAGTTTGGAGGGTCTTGAGATCAGTTCTTGCCTTTGGCGGAGTTTTCATACAATAACAGTTATCGGTTCACCATTCAGATTGTACCATATGAGGCTTTATATGGTAGAAGGTGTAGATCTCCGGTGGGTTTGTTTTAGCCGGGTGAAGCCAGGCTATTGGGCACATAATTGGTTTTGGATGCTTTGGAGAAGGTTAAGATAATTCAGGATAGACTCCGTACAGCCCAGTCTAGATAGAAGAGCAACACGGACCAAAAGGTTAGTGATGTTTCATATATGGTCGGAGAGCGGGTTCTTCTTTGGGTTTTGCCTATAAAGGGCGTTATGTTATTTGGGAAGAAAGGGAAGTTAAGTCCGAGATTAATTGGCCATTTTGAGATATTTAGGCATGTAATAGAGGTTGCTTATGAGCTTGCCTTACCTCCGAGCTTGGCAAGAGTTCATCCGGTATTTCATGTTTCGATACTCCGGAGATATCACGGTGATTCGTCGCATGTGTTGGATTTCAGTTCAGTCTAGTTTGACAAGGATCTATCCTATGTTGAGGAGCAAGTGACTATATTAAACATGCAAGTTAGAAAGTTGAGGTCAAAGAACATTGCTTCGATAAAGGTTCAGTGGCTGGGTCAGCCAGTTGAGGAGGCAACCTGGGAGACCGACCATGATATGCGCAACAATTACCCTGATCTTTTCACTACTCCAGGTATGTCTCTATGCTCATTCGAGGAGGAACGAACGTTTGAGTGTAGGAGGATGTGATGAGCCGGCAGATCATCTTGAGAATTTACGCCTCGATCCCCTACTAACTGCTTTCCCCCAAGTTCATTTCTGCTATTTTGGTTTGCCGGGATGTTCGGTGTTGGATTTTGGAGTGTTTTGGGACACTTAGTCCCTAAATGGCAGCATAAGTGTTGGAAAGTTATCCGTAGTCAGAACAGTGTGAAGATGGCCTCGGAATGGAAATTCGACGGTTTCGTTAGCTCCGTTAGGTTATTTTGGGGTTAGGAGCATGTTCAGAATGTATTTTGGGAGTCCGCAGTGAATTTAGGGTTGAAATGCTGAAGTTTGAATTTTGGAAATTTCCGGTTCGATATTGAGATTTTGATCCGTGGGTCAGAATGGAATTCCGGAAGTAAAAGTAGCTCTGTTGTGTCATTTGGGATATATGTGCAAAATTTCAGGTCATTCGAACATGTTTTGGTTAGGTTTTTGATAGAAAGCATATTTTGAAGAAAATTAGAGCCCTTAGGCTTAAATCCTTGATTAGTTTGAGTTTGCGATGTCTTTTTAGGAGTTTTAAGGATTGGTACAAGTTTAAATAAGGTATTAGGTGTCATTGGTGCTTTTGGTTAGGGTCCCCGGGGACTCGAGATATATTCGGATGGTTGACGAAAGGTTTTAGGAGTTCAAGAGTTGCTGAAGATTTTTGGTATCTATCTTAATCGAACCTGCGGTTTTGGTTCCGCGGGTGCGGAGCCGCAGACGCGTACTGGCCAGCGTAGATGCGGATGTCAGTACTCCCTCAACTTTTCGCAGGTGCGGAAGTTTTGCCGTAGATAGGGTTTCGCACCTACAAAATGAGTATCGCAGATGCGGCCCTCTGGCTGTTAATGAAAGCTGCAGAAGCAGCATATGTTCTACAGAAGCGGGACCGCATATGCGGTCACTTAACCGTAGAAGCGGAAATCACTGGGCAGAAATATAAAATTCAAGGGTTAAGTTTCAAAAGATAGAAAAATCAAATTGGAGCTCAGGAGAGGGCGATTTTGAGAGGGATTTGAAGAGGAGATCATTCGGTAACGATTCTTTAACCCTTTCTAGTTATATTCTGTCAATCTATAGTTGATTTCATCATTTAAATTAAGATTGTGGATCAAAATTGGAAAAAATTGGAAGAAACGTTTTAGGCCAGAATTCTGAGTTTTGTGCGGTTTTGTTGATATCCTATTTAAGAGATTTTTATATGGTTAGACTCGTGAAAGTACGAGGTTTCTAAAAATGTTAATTCCACCCGATTCCAAGACGTTGGCCTGAGGGGCATTTTGGACATTTTGCATAATTTTGCGTCTTAGCTTTGGATTAAATTTTAGAATCAGTTCTTTGAGGTGTTATTTATATTATGTAATTGAATTGAATATATTTGAGCCATTTGGAGTCGGATACTCGTGGCAAAGGTGTGGTTTCTAGTTGATTTTTGAGCTGGTTCGAGGTAAGTGGCTTGTCTAACCTTGTGTGGGGTACTTTCCCCTTAGGTACGATATTTTGTACTCATATGCCTTGTACGTAAGGTGACGAGTGCGTACTTGAGCTAATTGTGGAAAACCCGGTTTTACTTTACTATTTAGACTGAGTTCTTTCCTACCTGTTTTATTATATTTGAAATTTTAGAACGTGTAAGATTAGAAAAGCATGCTTAGTTGACCTAAATTTCCAATTTACTTAAGTCTCTTTATTTGTATTGCATGAAGCATGTTAGGCTAGAACTACCTGTTGCCATGTATTTTTGCACTCCAGTTCTGAATATCTTCTTGTTGTGGCTGCGTATTTAAATTGGGATTGCGGATGTGGGATCCGGTAGCTCCCCACCTTGTTTGTTTACTTTGGGAATACGGGTTAGATTCCCGATAGATTCCCCTGCACATTTACTTTTGAACTACAAAACAGATTTCGGTAGATCCCCGTGCACTGATAGTTGGACTACGGGACGATATCCCGGGTGATCCTTCAGATATAAACATATGCTGGACTATGGCACGGTATCCCGGGAGATCCTTGGACGTTTGATGAAATGGACTACGGGACGGTATCCTGGAAGATCCTCGTTGTTGATACTGGTATTGAGCTGTTTTACCTTATTCTCTGTATATTATTTGATTCTTTGTATAACCTGTCATACTTCATAGTTGTACTCATTTATACTATTTATTTCATACTGTTGCAAATTTATTATTATGTTTAACCCTAGTAAGGCCCTGACCTTCCTCGTCACTACCCGACCGAGGTTAGGCTTGACACTTACTTAGTACCGTTGTGGTGTACTCATGCCCCTTCTGCGCACGTTTTTCATGTGCAGACCCAGGTACCTCCACTCGGGCGCCCTTGAGGCGAAGATATTTATCAGAGACTTCGAGGTACATCTGTCGCGTCCACACACCAAGGAGTCTCTATCTTATTATAGCTTTTGCAGTTAGCCTTCCTTTCTTACTGTTGTTTTAGACATTCTAGAGTTATAGTAGTGTATTACATTCTATTAGCTTAGGTTCCCGTGAGTTTCCGGGTTTTGGGATGATATTGCAGACTTCCACGATATTGAGTTGTATATGCCGAGCGACATTTATATACAATTTTCCTCTAGCTGTTCAGTTTTAATTATTCGTTTCCGTAAGTTATATTGTTCCGCATTTTTAGGCTTACCTAGTCGTAGGGACTAGGTACACTCACGACATGTTTACGTAGGGAGAACTAGGGTCATGACACAACCCCTCAGGCTATATCTCAGAACCATACCAGCCCCTCGGCTATATCGCACATCACAATGGGTACCCGTACTCATTGGGGGTGTGCAGACTTCTGTAAGGGCCCCTAACGGCCCAAGCACAATATCAAGCCATCTCATGGCATCATAAACAGGCTCTCGACCTCATATCAATATCAATCCACCTCGTAGCGCAAAATCTTAGGCCCTCGACCTCATTATCATAATCAGTATATCACTGTTGCGACGTGCAGCCTGACCCAAAAGTATCCTCACAATACAGGCCCTCGGCCTTACTCAGTCAGAATCTTACAAGCCCCTCGGGCATCAGTAAAATATGAAGCTCAGCTCAAATATCAATTATTGTATTTAAAACAAAACAACATAGCTGAATTATTAAAATAGTGAAAATATAGCATGACTGAGCACAAGTATGAAATCAAACAGTGAGAAAAAAATTATTAAAAATCCCCTAAGGGTTCAACGGTTGGCACGAAGCCCAAAAATGGTATTTTGCCCAAAGTATAATAATATCAAAACATTAGCTACCAATTATACAAACAAATAGTCATTTGGAATGGAATAAGTCACAATACCAAATGGTACATGACCCCACACTCGTCATCTAGCATGTGCATCACCTCAACAACGCCGGACACTGTATAATCCGTGGTTTCATACCCTCAGAACAACATTTAAAATCATTACTCACCTCGAACTAGCACGAAAAGCTACTTTACAACACGTTTGCCTCTCGACCCAACTTCCGAGTACTCTAAATCTACCAAGTTTAGATTGTTATCATCCAATATGTTAAACGAATAAATTCCAATTGAAAAATATCGATTTTAAGCATAACATTTCAAATCAGTCAAAACCCGACCTCCGAGTCCGCATCCTAAAACTGGACAAACTTTATACCAAAATGTTCTTCATCATCTCATGAGTCCGTACATATAAAGAACTCGAAAATTGGAGTTCGTTTGATCCCTCAAATCATCCCTAGAAGGTCTCATAATCTCAAGCACTAACTCCACCTTTTATAGTGCTTTTCATGTCTAAATTCATGTAAGATCACATATTTAACTCAAAAATAGGAAGAAATTACTTACTAGTGTTTCTTGGTGAAAATCCCTACTTGAGCTCTCCAAAATCATCCAAGCCGAATGAAATAAATGGGCTAAAACTCGTGTTTAAGACAATCTACCAAGGCTTATCGACTTGTACCTTGCAATGTGCAGGTTGTACATCCTCTTAACATTTTCCCCAACTTTACACCTTCTGTTAAAATACCCATAACTTCTTGTGAAAATATCCAAATGATAAAAAGTTTAAATAATTAAAAACTAGACTCGAATATCTTTCATTTGATAGATTGTAAACTATATAACTTCTTATATATTCTGAGATATGAGCTTCTAATGTCGGCTCCATGCATCAGAAAATTATGTCGAAATTGCTCCATTAAACATCTTCAATCTATCATAACTTTCTGATAAAATATCAAAATCATAAATGGTTTAAATTTATGGAAACTAGAATGCAAGAGATACAACTTTCATGTTTTGCAATATTTCGGATTCCTTATATATTGCAAGATACGAGCTTCCAAACACGACTCCCCGCATCAGATATGTTTTGGTGAACAGCTGAAGCACAAAAATCTGCAACTTTTCCAAAGAATAGAATAGTCCGTTTAACCACTCAAAACTCACCCGAGGCCACCGGGACCTCAATCAAACATACCAACATATCCCATAACATCATTCATACTTTTTTCAACCTTCAGAATTCTCAAAATAATATCACAACACCAAATTCGCATCAGATTCAAGCCTTAGAATTTCAAAATTTTTTAAATTATGCTTTTGATAAAACAATCCAACCAAAACACGTCCGAATGACATGAAATTTTATACACATATCCCAAATGACACAATGAAACTACTGTGGAATTCCGTTCCGGCCCTTATATCAAAATCTCACATGTCAACCAGAAAACACCAAAAACTCAATTTCACCAATTCAAGCCTATATCTACTCCGAACCTCCAAAATACATTTCGATCACATTCCTAAAGTTTTAAATCAATTAACAGAGCTAACCAAATCATAAAATTTTTAATCTGAGATCATATACTAACAAGTCAAATCTTGATCAACCCTTTCAAATTTCAAGCTTCAAATTGAGAACTGTATCTTCCAAATTCATTCTGATCACCCTGAAAACCAAAACAAAAGATTTGCATAAGTAATAATACACTACTTAGGGCATGTCATGCCCGAAAACTAGAGAGAAAAGTATAAAAGCTCAAAATAACCGATCGGGTTGTTACAGCTAGTAAGGTGTACAGGGCATGTTAAAAGATAATAGTATTTAATTAAGATCAGATAAATTTTATATTATACGGGTAAATGATTAATTACTGGGCAACATAACATTACCCGATTGACCAGTAAGTGAATAGGAATTACACGTGGCAAGATGCCACAATTCAAGAAATGACTAAGGGTCTTATTTGCTTAGGTGGCTATGTAGGATAACAAGACTTTAACATGTAAATTAAAGACATGCAAGTTTGGTTCATTTGGACATAGTATTCTATAAGCTAAAACTTTGCAACGTCTATTATTCTTGGGAATTCCTTGTAAAAGGCCAAATCAATGTACCTTTGGCTTAAAAAGCCAAGAACGTTAAGCAGAAGAATTTCATTTCAAACGAAATTGCTTTTTGGGAATTCCTTGCAAAAGGCCAAACCAATTTTCATTTGGCTTAAAAATCCAAAAACGTTAAGCAGAAGCATTTCATTTCAAACGAAAGTTTCATTGGAAGCAATTTCGTCCAAATTTCTGCAAATCAAAGCAAGATTTCATTCCACAGTTTCAAAGCACAGAAGCTTAATTCGATTTTTAGGTTTTAAGTTTAATTCACAAAGGTTTCCAAAGGAATATTAAATGAATTTTTTTTTGCTCCAGGTATGTTAAGGCTATCTCTTCTTTCTTTTGGCATGATCTATACGACACAAACGAAACGTGCAAATGCACAAATTCCATAAATGTCTCTATTCATAGAAGCATAAGATATATCTATGTTCTTGAATTTTCATGTGTCATAATATTTTATCATCTATTCATGGGTCTCAGAAAAATATAAAAGTTGAAAAGAGTTTACTTTATGATATAACTCAAAGAAAAAGTGGTCTTCTGACATTCCGAAAGAATTTAGTAACGTACTTTTAATGCATAGAATTCATGTACATTGACACATGACCAAATGACATTATATACACGTATATATATATATATATATATACATATATATATATATATATATATATATATATATATATATATGGCATTATATACGCACCACCACCTAATCAACTGGTATAAGTCGATGATTTTGCCCACAGTGGCCAAGATGATATGATGGGATGCCCTCGGAGGTTGATGATATTATGAAAAATGTACCTATGCACGACATGACATTCATACGCATATGCATGATACAATAATTGTTTCATGATTTATAAAGTTATTCAGACTTACATGTGGAGTTATTTACTCTATATTACATCTATGTCTGTTATGTACTTATTTATGTGCCTTACATACTCAGTACATTATTTGTACTGACGTCCTTTTTTTCCCGGGGACACTGGGTTTCATGCACGTACGTCTCGATAGATAGGTTGAGAGCCCTCCAAGTAGGCTATTATCTCAATGGAAGATATTGGTACGCTCCATTTGCTTCGGAGTTGCACGTTTGGTTAGTATGATTTAGACGTGTATTGTTTGGTATGGGCAGGACTCTATCCCAACCTTTATGTTATTTATGTACTCTTAGAGGCTTGTAGACATATGTCATGTACGTGAAAGATTGTACAGCCTTGTTGGCCTATATTTTGAGTTTATAAATGATCATGTTGGTCTATTAGGCCCGTATGTAATATATATGATGATATAATAAGAAAGATACGTTACATTGGTACTCGGTTGGGTAAGGTACCAGGTTCCCTTCGTGGTCAAATGGTTTGGGTCGTGACATACATTTTCATAAATTTAACAAGTACAGAAAAGTGATGTGATCATGTATAAGGTACTGAAAGGACTATCCATTTATGTGTGTACAATTACTCAAAATTTATGTTCAGACACGGGTACAACATACAAGATGATATGAAGATAAAGCAGATAGTAAACCATGAATGCAAGTAAAGTTGAAATGCAATTCCAAAACAACACTGGCCAAACCTTCCTCAACCTTTCCATATCCGTACCAAACAACTATTTAATTTTTCTCAATAACCATGTGTACATGATCAAGAGAAAAATATGAGAGGGCGACCTAGGGGGATGGATCTATATCCATCGCAAGCACGACCAATTCAATATGTTTCCAGCCTGGCATGGTCACATGCTTAGTGTCATAATCCGCTCAGCATGGTCACAAGCATAACATGTCACGGCCCTAGTTCGCCCTCCGTCAACATGTCATGACGGCACTTAGTCCCTAAGACTAGGTAAGCCTAATAATGTGGAATACAAACTAATTTGTGGAAGATAATAATAAAACTGAACTGGTGAAATAAATCAGTGTTCAAGGTGCCGCCTCGCACATACAATAACAACTCTCATAGCTAATCAAAGTTCCCAAAACCCAGAATCTCACAAATCACAAGCTAAGGGTTAGATAAGAGGCTTTGACTCAAGAATATCTATACAAGGAGAAATATTGGAAGAACTATACTTAATACGGAAAGCTGGAAAGGGAGTCCTCGGTCTGCGAACGCAGCAGATATACCTCGAAGTCTATATCGATACGCCACCCTCCAAAGCTGACAGAACTAAATGGGGCACCAGTATCTGCACAAAAAAAGTGTGCAGAAGAGTAGAATGAGTCACCACAGCGGTGCCCAGTAAGTATAAAGACTAACCTCGGTGGAGTTTGTGACGATAAACAATCAAGACACCTACCAGTCAATAAACAGTATAATCATAGGAATAATGGAAACGATATATAAATATGTAAAGACTGAATGAACGACTAAAAATGATATGATTCAAAATACGAAAAAAAGCAACCAGTAACAACGAGAAAATAACAAATGATGATACAAATGACGGTAGAATCCAAATCCGAATACTAAGGTCACAGCATATCAATGACAAACAAGTCACTAACTCATTATTCTGCAATGATGCTTACATAAGGTCTTTTCAACTCTTTCCGCAATTTTACCAAACATCTCGGACCAGCCACAACTCATGGAAACCAAGCATCTGAAGTCTAACACTTGGCATCTTGTTCTTCATCAATCTCACGATCATGATGACTACTAACTAGTAAACTAGGGTAACTCTCACATATTTAATGGGTAAACGAGGGCGTATCTCCATCCCTAGCCAAATCAGGAAGAATTCATCTATAATAGGATTTCCCAACTGCATGTATTCTTGTGCAAGTGTATTCAACAAGAATTTTACCAACTAGTAAGTATAAGAAATGGAACGACTATCACCCAAATTATTTGCACCCGGGTAGAACCAATGAAAATATCAGTTCAGAACACAATGAGTGTAATGGGGGTCTCCCAGGATATTGTTCTATAGTCTCAAACATATATATATGTGCTAGGGATCTCTTGGTATCCTCAATAGATGTACTAGGGATCTCTTGGTATCCCGAGGATCTCTTGGTATCTCGAGGATCTCTTGGTATCCTCAATATATGTGCTGGGGATCTCTTGGTATCCCGAGGATCGCCTGGTGTCTTCAATATATATACTAGGATTCTCTTGGTATCCTCAATAGATGTACTGGGGATCTCTTGGTATCCCTAGGATATCTAGGTATCCTCACTATATGTGCTGGGGATCTTTTGGTATCCCGCGCTACAACACAATCAAGATAGATGTAAAACCAAAAAATAGAATAGCAATATTCCGGCAAGGGAGTCGACAATGGAAGACAATAACATCCCGGCAAGGGAGTCAACAACAGAAACAATAACGTCCCGGCAAGGGAATCAACAACAGAAACAGTAACGTCACGGGAAGGGAATCAACAATAGAAACAATAACGTCCCGGCAAGGGAATCAACAATACCTAATAAGGTCACAGAACGCCAAGGAAAAACCACAATAACCTGAACGACATAATAAGCGTGTAATAGCTACATAGATACCACATTAGTTGGACATGTAATATATTTGCACGAAGTCACAGATGAACTTACAATCAAGGAGTATCCAAACAATAAGGAAGTTAACATGAATCAAATAATTACAATTTAAGGAAATATCAACTATTCATAAGATATCTATCTTCTTTCCAATTAAGACCGATTAATTACATGAGATATAACATTTATGATTTTCAATTAAAGGCGAGCATTTAGGACGGATAATATGACTATAGAAGGGTAATTGTCTTCAGTTAAACACATAAAAGTCAATTAAATAACAAGAATAAATCGAGAAGGGCAAACAAATACCAAGTAAGTTATGTAGAGGTGAAACTAATAATAGGGAACTCAATTGATTCAATATCACCTTCACCCTCGGGGATTTCAAGGGTCTAAGAGCCTAAAAGGGGAAATTTACCCAAAATAAATCCGAGCACGCACTCACCACCTTGCGTACATGGAATACAATCAGCAGAGAAGACTCAAATCCTAGGGGAAAGTCCCCCACACAAAGTTAAGCAAGATACTTACCTCAAACCGGCTAAAATCAACTTGCAACCGCGTTCTTGCCACGAGTACTCGATTTCAAATAGCCCAAATCTATTCAATTAAATCACACATTATAAATAACATCTCAAGAGACTGATTATACAATTTAACTCAAAGGTAAAGCGCGAAATTAGATAAAATGACCAAAACGCCCCTCAGTCCAATGTCTCGAAATCGAATAATTTTTACATTTTTATGACCCTCGTACTCTCACGAGTCTAACCATATAAATATCTCCCAAATCGGAGGTCAAATGCTCATTCGTAACACAATAATTAAGTCTAAGAAGTTTCATCCAATTTTCCCAAACTTTGACCTTGAATTCGAATTCTAATTGTGGATTTAACTAGATATTGATAGAAAACAATTAAATGAGGTTAAAGAAACATTACCCCATGATCTTCTCTTCAAAATCAACCCAAACTCTCATTCTCTCGAGCTCCCAATTGTTTTTCCAACTTTTGAAATAAACCCTCGAATTATCCTATTTCTGAACAGTAGCTGCAGTAGGCGTGTCAGATGCTCAGACTCCGGCTGGATCTACTGGTGGTACCTCGGCGTCCATTTGCGCAGGTGATCTTGGTACACCACGTGTGTGTCTTCGTACTCAAGCCCAGCCCCGACCTCCAACGGCTGCATCAAGGGGCGCGGGTGCCTAATCACCTCGGGCAGTATGTGTCCTCACCATCGGTGAGAGAGTGGAAGGCAGAGGTTTAGGATTGTGAATGCCAAAATCTCACACGAACGGAAAATCAAATGAAGTGAAAGTTTTCCTAACGTTTATATAGCCTCTCGCAGATAAGTACAGACGTCTCCGTACCGATCCACGAGACTCTAATAAACTGGCTTGTGATCTATGACTACTATAAACCTAGAGCTTTGATACCAACTTGTCACGACCCCAGTTCCCCCTCCGTGAACATGTCGTGACGGCACGTAGTCCCTATAACTAGGTAAGCCTAATAATGCAAAATATAAACCAATTTGCGGAAAATAATAATAAAATGGAAATGGTGAAATAAATCAATGCTCAAGGTGACGCCTGGCACATACAATAACAACTCTAATAGCTAATCAAAGTTCCCAAAACCCGAAATCTCACAAATCACAAGCTAAGGGATACATAAGAGGCACTGACTCAAGAATATTTATACAAGGAGAAATACTAAAAGAACTATACTTATTACAGAAAGCTGGAAAGGGGCTCCTCGGTCTGCGAATGCAGTAGATATACCTCGAAGTCTCTACCTATACGCCACCCTCCAATCTGACAGAACTGAATGGGGGTACTTGTATCTGCACAACAAAAGTGTGCAGAAGAGTAGCATGAGCACACCATAGCAGTGCCCAGTAAGTATCAAGACTAGCCTCGATGGAGTAGTGACAAGGAATAGCCAAGACACCTACCGGTCAATAAACAGTATAATCAAAGGAATAACGGAAATGATATATAATTATGTAAAGACTGCATGAACGACTAAAAATGCTATGGTTCAAAATACGAAAAAAAAGCAACCAGTAACAATGAGAAAATAACAAATTACAATTGACGGCATAATCCAAATCCGAATCCTAAGGTCATAGCACATTAAGGACAAACAAGTCACTAACTCATTATTCTGCGATGATGCTTACATAAGGCCTTTTCAACTCTTTCCACAATTTTACCAAAAATCATGGACCAGCCACAAATCACGAGAACCCAACATCTGAAGTCTAACACTTGGAATCTTGTGCCCCATCAACCTCACGGTCATGCTGATAACTAACTAGTCAACTAGGGTCACTCTCACATATTTAATGGGTAAACGAGGGCGTATCTCCATCCCTAGCCAAATCAGGAAGAATTCATCTCTAATAGGAGTGCCCTACTACGTGTATGCTTGTGCAAGTGTATTTAACAAGAATTATACCAACTAGTAAGTATAAGAAATGGAACGAACAGCACCCAAATTATTCGCACCCCAATAGAAATAATGAAATATCAGTTCGGAACACAATGAGTTTATCGGGGGTCTCCCACGATATCGTCCTATAGTCTCAAAGATAGATATGTGTGCTAAGGATCTCTTGGTATCCGAAGGATCTCTTGGTATCCTCAATAGATGTACTAGGGATCTCCTGGTATCCCGAGGATCTCTTGGTATCCTCAACATATGTGTTGGGGATCTCTTGGTATCCCGACGATCTCCTAATGTCCTCAATATATATACTAAGGATCACTTGGTATCCTCAATAGATGTACTGGGGATCTCTTGGTATCCCGAGGATCTCTTGGTATCCTCAATATATGTGCTGGGGATCTCCTGGTATCGCGCACTACAACACAATCAACATAGATGTACAACCCAAACAATAGAATAGCAATATCCTGGCAAGGGAGTCAACAATGGAAGACAATAACATCCCGGCAAGGGAGTCAACAATGGAAGACAATAACTTCCCGCCAAGGGAGTCAACAATGGAAGACAATAACATCCCGGCAAGGGAGTCAACAACAGAAACAATAACGTCCCGGCAAGGGAATCAACAACAGAAACAACAACATCCCGGCAAGGGAATCAACAACAGAAACAATAACGTCCCGGCACGGGAATCAATAATATAAACAATAACGTCCCAGGAAGGGAATCAACAATACCTAATAAGGTCACGAAACACCAAGGAAAAACCACATAATCTCAACGACATAACAAGACATAATAAGTGCGTAATAGCTACACCGATACCACAACAGTTGGACATGTAATATATTTGCACGAAGTCACATATGAACATATAATCAAGGAGTATCCAAAGAGTAAGGAAGTTAATATGAATCAAATTATTACAATTTAAGGTAATATCAACTAATCATAAGATATCTATCTTCTTTCCAATTAAGAGCGATTAATTACATGAGATATAATATTTATGATTTCCAATTAAAGGCGAGCAGTTAGGATGGATAATATGACTATAGAAGGGTAATTGTCTTCAGTTAAACACGTAAAAGTCAATTAAATAGCAAGAATAAATCAAGAAGGGCAAACAAATACCAAGTAAGATATGTAGAGGTGAAACTAATAACAGGGAACTCAATCGTATCAATATCATCTTCACACTCGGGGATTTCAAGGGTCTAAGAGCCTAAAAGGGATAATTTACCACAAATAAATCTGAGCATGCACTCGTCACTTCACATACACGGAATACAATCAACAGAGAAGACTCAAATCCTAAGGAGAAGTCCCCACACAAAGTTAGGCAAGATACTTATCTCAAACCGGAAAAAATCAACTAGCACCCGCGTTCTTGCCAGGAGTACTCAACTCCAAATGGCCTAAATCTATTCAATTATTTCACACATTGTAAATAACATCTCAAGCGACTGATTCTTCAATTTAATTCAAAGCTAAAGCTTGAAATGAGGTAAAATAACCAAAACTCCCCTTAGGCCAACATCACATAATCGAATAATTTTACATTTTCAGAACCCTCGTACTCTCATGAGTCTAAAAATATAAAAATCTCCCCAATCGGGGGTCAAATGCCCCTCTAAACACAATAATTAAGTCTAAGAAGTTTCATCCCATTTTTCCCAATTTTGACCTTGAATTCGAATTCTAATGGTGAATTTAACTAGATATTGATAGAAAACAACTAAATGAGGCTAAAGAAAGATTACCCATTCATCTTCTCTTCAAAATTCACCCAAAATCGCCTTCTCCCAAGCTCCTAATTATTTTTCCAACTTTTGAGATAAACCCTCAGACAAATGGGGTTGCTCTGATGGTAAGCAGCCCCCACTTCCAACCGAGAGGTTGTGAGTTCGAGTCTCCCCAAGAGCAAGGTGGGAAGTTCTTGGAGGGAAAGATGCCGGGGGTCTATTTGGAAACAGCCTCTCTACCCAAGGGTAGGGGTAAGGTCTGCGTACACAGTATCCTCCCCAGACCCCACTAAGTGGGATTATACTGGGTTGTTGTTGTTTTGAAAAAAACCCTCAGATTATCCTATTTCTGAACAGTCGTTTCCGCTTTTACGGTCCTGATTTTGCGTAAATACCAGCAGCTTCTGCTGTTTCTTCAATATCCCCCATTTCCGCTTCTCCGGTTTCTTCATTGCAGAAGCGATTCCGCTCCTGCGGCTCCTGCCTAAAGTCCACACTTCTCTTCTGCGGCTCCGCTTTTGCGGTTCCTAAGCAGCAGAAGTGAAAATACCAAAAGCATGCTGCAATTTTCCTTCTAACTCCAAACTTTGCCCGTTGAGCATTCAAAACACATCTGAGGCCCCCGGGACCTCAACCAATCACACACACAAGTTATATAACCAAACACGGACTCGCTCGAAGTTCCAAACCATATAACACAATATCGAAACGACGAATCAAACCAAAGATCAAGTTTATTAACTTCTAAGTCTTCAAATATCGAAATCCATGCCGAAACCTATTAATTCAACTCGAAATGAGGCCAAATTTTACAAACAAGTCCAAAATATCATAACGGAGCTATTCCAACTCTTGGAATTGCATTACGACCCCGATATCCCAAAATTCAACTGTGGGTCAAACTTCTTCATTTTCAACCTTTAAATTTTTACCGAAATGCCTCAATTTACTCTACGGACCTCCAAATCTGAATCCGATCACGCGCCTAAGTCCAAAATCACCATATGAAGCTGTTGAGATCATCCACAACTCATTTCGGGGTCATTTACCCAAACTCCAACTCCGATCGATTTTTCACCGTTCTAGATTGCAAAAAAAGGTTTCTTCTCTAAATTTGACTCTAAACCATCCAAAAGCCGAATTCCACCATGCAAGCTAGTCTATACTCATAGTACGAAGCGGTTCCAGACCTAATTCCGCTGAAGGGAGCTTAATTTCTCCAATCGACCGGTCTGGTCATTACATAACACAACAATTCACACGACATGGTCACATAACAACACGATCCGTCTGACATGGTCACAGGCACAACAAGCCAATCTGCTAGGCATGATCAAAGACATCCAGTCCAATCATATCACACAGGATAAACCAAACAAGAGTACATGTATGTGATGAATGAATAACGGATCTCATGTGTTGGACCGGTATAAATGACATGCTAAAGTGTAGGCATGTGCAAAGTGTGCTATCATAGCTCAATCAGTATTTTCATCGAAGAAATAGCCTTTATCAAGTTCATTTAGGGATTTAGCCTTTATGTAGACTCAAACATGGCTTAAATAGTTTTTTTTAAAAAAAGTTACGAACATGAGAAACATTAAAGCTTATAGCTCAACAATCAACTCTAAGCATATCATATCCTAAGCTCTACCCGAGCATAAATAAGTTGCCCGCTGATAGCATATGGCCTTAAACCTCACACAAGTGCACACCCATTGCACATATCTATCATAAATAATTGAGGCAACTAGTGCCTCAACCAATTTTAAATAAGATACTTACCTCAAACAAACAAAATCACTCCACTAACAAGGCCTTCCAGCGTGTATCAATCTTCGGACGACGTGAATCTAGCCAAAATAACGTAATACCATCAATAAAAGCAATAAGAAGTGATTTCAAAGGACAAAGATAAGAACTTTAACACAAACCAAAAAGTCAATCGGGGCTCGCACCTCGGAACCCGACAAAATTTTCAAATTCCGAACATCCTTTCGATTACGAGTCCAACAATCATCCAATTCCAACAACAAATCGACCCTCATATCCTCAAATTTCAATCTCCAATAACAAAGTCCAAAATCCCCAAATTCTAACTTAGTTTTTAATGAAAATTAGGTGTAATAATCAATGGGTATTCAATATTTATGGATAAAAGTGATTAAAAGCCATTCACCTCTTCAATCTAGGTGGAAACTTTTCCAAACATAGTCCCAATCCGAACTCTAGAATCCAAAATGAGAAGAAAACACCAAATCCTCGTCTTAAAAGATCCTTCCCGAAAATACCGCATTTGCGGCCCTCATAGTCGCACCTGCAATGCCACACATACGGGATTAACTATCGCAAGCGTGAAATTTCATTAACTTCCTTACCAAGCGCACGTGCGGTAAAAGTTCCCCACCTGCAAAACCGCTTCTCCAGTCTCTCACCCGCTCCGGCACATCCGCACCTGCGGATCACCTATCGCAATCTACGACCAAGGACAAACCACTCACACTCCGCATATGTAGACCTCACACTGCAAAAGTGAATCCGTTTCTACGAAAATTCACATGCATATGCAGTCTTGCCGGTCTTCACTCATCTTTGCATGTGCATCTATCTCATCGCATCTGCGGGCATAACCATCGATGGTGCGAAAGCACCATAAGACTGGAGCTTCAGCCAACACTCAAAGACCAAAACTAATCTGAATTCAATTTGAATCACACCCGAGGCCCTCGGGACCCCATCCAAACATACCAACATGTCCTAAAATATGATTAGAACTTAATCAAACCCTCAAATCACATCAAACAACATCAAAATCACAAATCACACCCTAATTCAAATTTAATAAAGTTAATGAACTTCCAAAATCAAAATTTAATGCCAAAATATATGAAATAAACTCCGAATAACACAACAGACCTAATCCAACTCCCGAAATCAAAATCTAAACCGTGTAGCAACAAAGTCAACTCTCGGTCAAACCTTCAAATTTCCAACTTTCGTCAAAATGCACCAAATCAACCTACAGATTAAACTCTTCATTTTACCTATTTGACCCTTAATAAAAAGATTTTATAACCACACAAATATCAAGACCCCATAAATCTTTTACTCCTTAAGCTTTTAAGGTCACAAGTTTCAAAAGTCTTTTTTTAAAGTTCCGTGTCGAGTCAAACTACCTCATCTAATAGAAATAGAGAGTATTTTATAAGCCATGTATGATCCATCCACTAAGGGGTTCCGTAGATTGCTTATTTGTAGCATTTGGATCAGAGGTAGGAAATTCAATCCTACTGGTTTAGGGTATGGTAGCTCTACGGAGGATTATAAGGTGGACCAAATTGTTAAACAGCCTGGGCCTGAGTGGAGTGATTATGTGATAATGGTTTATATATGAATTTTGATTCACGGAAGCAACTTGAGGATTGTCCATACTGTTTCAGTAATTCTGGCTTATTTTTCGGAGGTGTATTGTATTGGATTGGAGGTACGAATTGTTTTGACTGGAGGACTTTTGTAGGTTTCTATCTTGAAAATGAGAGATTTGATCATTTTCCATTTCCTGATAATTTTGGTGGGGATCTTGGTGGTTTATCTTCATCATAAAGGAAAAAGGAAAAAGGAAAAAGAAAAAGAATCATGAGCCTTTTGGTGATCCATTGGTTGTGTGTTTGGCTATGTTGAGAGGATGCTTTTCTTTGGTTTGTTCATATGCTGGGAAATATGACCCTGACCACTTAGCGCATGTCTTGATATGGTCGATGAAGGACTATGGAAGCAATGAGTCTTGGGTGAAATTGTTTCAATTGGATATTGGAGGTAAAGGGAACGATGTTGTGAATCCAATTGCATATTCATTGAGTGTCAAAGAAGTCCTTCTGTAATTCAATATGTTTGGCAATGAGAATTATTGATACCTTTGTAAGCCCATGGTGTAATTTAGAAAATTCCTCACTCGAACATCTTGAGATTACAAGTGATATTTTCAGTCGTTTTAAATTCTTTGTATGTGGTAATAATGGAGATGACGAGGCTGAGGCAAACTCACGATAGATTGGATGTATGTTAAATGACCATTTTATTTTTTTATTTTTTTTATTTTTTTGAATTGGTAACAAATTTCATTGACATATAAATAAAGTCTCAGCGCCAAGATACCGATGAGAGAAAAAGTCTCTAGTTATATTTTTATTTTCATACAAGGGTACAACAGTATATTTTTAAAAAGTGGGGCTTATGAACAATAATCACATATTTTCTTTAATATGTCACATCTGTATTTGAATTAGTGTTGTATATCATAGTCTGATGCCTAAAGTTTTGAAATTGAGATTATCTTATCTTAGTTGACATCTGGCTCTGGTTGTTGAATCAGGCCTTGACGATTTGATGTGTAATATTTTGATTGTCAATTGACAAAATTATTAAACTAAAGGTACGATAGTTGGTTGGTTTGTGAATTATTAGAATATTAGTTTCTAATATTTTTGAAGCACGGTTAATGATTTATTTGGTCTCTGATAAAGATACTTGTTATTGTTGTTGTGTTGGACTTGGAAGTGTAAGAAACACTACACATACTTCTCTTTTCCTAGTTATGCTCCACCTCATGATCTCACCTCTTTCTATTTATTTAGGGCAATGGCAGTTTGTCGTAATCTTGCTCATTCTCTATCTTGCCAAGATGATTCTACGGTTATCTTGAAATCTAGGAGTTTCAACAGAAGGCCCTTCACACACTCTATGTGTATGCTTTGGTTTTAAATTAAATTTTTAAGATTAAATATAGTTGTGAAAAATATATAGTTGAAAGATTATTTAAAAAAAATTTATAGAAAATCTGAGAAAGTAATGAAGGGAGATTAGAGTTGTCACTTGGGATAACTAAGTAAGTACAAAGAGTCCTTTGTGGACGGGGAAATGCATGGTTTGAAATGCTTGCTATTACAAACAATGCTATTAATCAGGGTTGTAGTCATGTGCAATTAATGCCCCTTCTCCTCCCCTGTCCAAGCCAAATCCCAAGTTCTTCTTTTACGAGAATTTCACTTTATTTGTTTATGCTTATCTCTCGATATTGCTAATCACAATAAAAAAAAATTCCGTGCAAGATTGATGTCAAGTCAAAGAAGGGAGGAAGAATAGAGAAGCTTGTTCTTGGTATTATTTATAATGCAAAGTCAAATATTTCGTTTAACAAACTTATTTAAAATTAATAGCCATTGGCCTTTTTATTTTCAAGTGTCCTATTTATTTTCAAATAGTTTCTTACATAAAATTTTGTGATCAAATATTCGTAAATAATTAGTACATGAAAAGAGTTTTTGCATGTGGCATTAATTTAAAGCTAAGTGTTGAATGGCTCTGACAAGTAGTTATGCAAATCTACCACGTGTCTTCATACATGGAAGACTAGGTACACTTGTTAATATTAAAGCCAAGTGGACTAGTATATTCGGACAAGTGTTTAAAGACTCTCCACACTTATCGTACATGCAACTTCTCTAATTGCCTAAAAATAGAATGATCCTTAGCCATCATATTTACTCAATTCTTAACCAAGAATTCATCTTGCTAACCATTATTTTCTTCCTACAATATTTTAGTTTTTGTAACAACTACATAAAATATGTTCATCTTCTTTACTTTTTAGGTAAATGTTTTGTGCAAATTCCACGAGTGCACGTGTTTGGAGGTGTTATGGAACCTTGGGAAGTGACCGGTCTTAATGATTTGCACCCAAACTGGCCGAAATCGCTTCCAAGGCAGTGGTTTGCTATGACACAGGATTTTTTCTAAGTTGTTCTTCTTTCCTTCTCGTTCTTAGTCAATATTATCTACTCATTTTTCTTACAATTTGAAAGTAATTTTATATATAATATTTACTGATAGACATCACTTTGAACAAAACACTTCATGATCTGTCAAAGCTTGAGCCTTTAGATGGAAACAATTATAAGCTTTGGACCCAAAAAATTTTAATTTTCTTTGAACTATTAGAAGTTTATTATATTTTATTTAACGATCCTCCTACTGATATTGTTGTTGATAATTCTAATTCTGCTAATATTGTTGTTGCTGATGATGATGCTAAGAGGAAATTTGAAAAGGATAATAAAACAGTGAAATGGAATCTGGTTAACCATATGACTAACCCTCCTTTGATTTTTCTATAAATTATAAATCTACTAAAGTCATAAGAGATAATTTGGAGAGTAAATATGGTGCTGATGACGTGGGAAAAAGGAATTTAATCGTTGGAAAGTGGATCAAGTTTCAGATGGTTGATGATAAGCCAATCATGGAACTGGTTCACGCGTATCAGAACTTGACTGCTAATGTTTTGAACGAGAGAATTGAGATCTGTGAGATTCTCCATACTAATGTTTTGCTTGAAACGTTTTTACCTTCCTGGAGTGATCACACTCTGAAACACAAGAAGAAAACTTAACTCTTCAAGAAATGATTAGTCACTTGAGGATTGAGGAAGCAAACCGTCTTAAAGATGAGGAGTCTGAACGGCTTAAGGATAAGATGAAATCTCTCTCTCTCTTAATTCTTCTAAAGCTAACCTTGTAGGATCTTAGTACTTTTGTGAAAGACAGGCTTAGAGGAAAACAGAAGAAAGACCAGAAGAACGGACATGCGAAGAAGCAGAATTACTTCAATAAGCCAGGAGGCCATACTCAAAAGTATAAAGGACCTTGCTATATCTGCGGCAAAATTGGTCACAAGGCTTTTCAGTGCAACCAAAGACAAGGACAAAGCTCAAAAAATGGAGAAAAAGCTCCAGTCGAAGCTAACCTTACTGAGGGTGGTAATGTCATTGCTGTTTTGATTTTTGAGGCGAACATGATGGCTAACAAGACTGACTGGATACTGGACATCTGCGCTTCAAGGCACATTTGCGCCAACAAGGAGTTGTTTCACAACTTTGAGGAATCTGCTAATGGCGAGTGTGTATACACGGCTAACTCCACTACAACTGGAGTTTAAGGAAACATTCTCCTTAAATTAACTTCTGGAAAAATATTAGCCTTGAAAAATGTTCTATGTGTACCCTCCTTTCGTAGAAACTTAGTTTACGGTGCGTGTCTCAACAAAATAGGTCTAAACTTATTTTTGAATCTGATAAAGTTATTATTTCTCATGGGGGAGACTTTGTTGGTAAGGGTTACCTTAGTGGGGTTTATTTGTACTGAACATCGCTAAAGAGATTACTAATAATGCTAGTACTTTTAAGTCTACTTATATTGCCGAATCTATTAATTTGTGACATGGTAGACGAGGTCATGTTAATATTGTCTCTGTTCAAAGACTTAAAAATGGAATTAATCCTGAAGTTAATGTTGATAATTTTTCTAAGTGTTTGTTTGTGTAGAAGTAAAACATACCAAAAATCCTTTTAAGAATGTAACTAGTAGAAAAATAAAATTGCTTGAACTAGTACATTCAAACTTAGCCGATTTCAAGAACATCATTGTTGGTAGGGTGGAAAGAAATACTACATCACCTTTGTAGATGACTTTTCTAGATACACTAATGTATATCTTCTTAAGTCAAAAGATAAGGCTGAAAGCATGTTTTTGAAATAGAAGATAGAAGTAGAGGATTATTAGATTGAAAAATTAAGACGATTAGGTCTAATAGGGGCGGTGAATATAATACTAATACTTAGAAGCCTTTTGTGAGAAAAATGGTATTATACATGAGGTTATTGCTCCCTATATTTCCCAACAAAATAGTGTAGCCGAATGGAAAAATAAAACCTTTAAGGAAATGATGAACTCTATGCTTTTGAGTTCGGGTTTATATGATAATATGGGGGGAAGCTATTTTATCTATACTATGTTCTTAATAAAGTCCCTCATAAGAAGTGAGATAAAAGCTCGTATGAATTATAGAAAGGGCTTGACCCTAACTTGTAAATTTTGGAAGTGTTGGGGGGTGTTTGACTAAGGTTGGTCTACCTGATTTTAAACAAGCAACTGTTGGACCCAAGACTTTTGATGCTATTTTAATTGGTTATGTTGGAAATAGTGTTGCACATAGATTTATGTCTTTAAATGATAGTTCTATTTGTGAATCTAGAGATGCAAAATTTTTTAGCATGTTTTTCCATTGAAAAATAATGTTCCTAGTGATGAGCCTAATAATGCTTCTACATCTATGTTTGTTAATTCTCATATTGTGTCTTCTTTTAGTGTTACTACTAATGAACATGAAAATAAATTTAGAAGAAGTAAGAGGCGTAGAATTGAAGCTAAATTTGGTCCTAACTTTATTCCTATTTTCTTGACTGAGAAAATTGATTTTGATGTTTTGAGTGATGAATGAGTGTCAATCTATTTAATAGAATAAGACCCTAAGACATATAGTGAACCAATAAGGTCAATAGATTCTATTTTTAGAAAAGAGGCTATCAAAAGTGAATTAGACTCTATAGTTTCTAATCACACTTGGGACTTGTCTGATTTGCCTAATAGTTATAAACCCATAAGTAGCAAGTGGATAATTAATAAGATATTGAGACCTGATAGTACAGTTGAGAGATATAAGGCTAGACTTGTTATAAGGGGTTTTAACCAAAAGAAGGACAATGATTACTTTGACACTTATTCTCCTATGACTAAGATAGTGACTTTTAGAACTCTTGTTGCTTTAGTCGCTATTTAAAATTTAGTGATACATCAAATGGATGTTACAATGACTTTCCTAAATGGTGATTTAAAGGAAAATATCTATATGTCTCAACCTGAGGGATTCGTGATCCAAGGATTGGAGAATAAAGTATGCAAATTGAGAAAGTATTTGTATGATCTAAATCAAGCACCTAAGCAATGATACGAAAAGATTAATAGCACATTAGTGGTTAATGGTTTTTTTGTTAATGCATCTGATACTTGTGTTTATTCCAAAATAATAAGAATAGATTGTGTTATTGTATATTTGTATGTGGATGACTTGTTAATCTTTGGCCCTAATGTGAATGTCGTTAAAGAGACTAAATTTTTTTTGTTTTCTAAGTTTGAAATGAAAGATCTTGGAGAAACAAATGTGATTTTAGGGGTTAAAATCAAAAGAACTTCTAATGGGTTTTCATTATTTCAGTCTCATTATATTGATAAAATGTTTGAAAAGGTTTAATTATTTTACTGTAGCACATATGAGAACTCCTTATGATCCTAGCATATACTTGAAAAAGAATAAGGAATCTAGTATTTCTCAAACTGAGTATGCTAAGATAATTGGTAGTGTAATATTTCTCATGAATTATACACGACCTGACATTGCTTATGATGTTAGTAGATTGAGTAGGTATACTCACAACCCTAGTAGTGAACACCGGAATGCTCTTCATTGTTTTCTAAGGTAATTGAGAGGTACTATGGATTGGTGTTTGCATAAATTTTTTGCTGTTTTAGAAGGATTTTGTGATACAAACTGGGCTACTGGCATTGATGAAGTTGAATCCACTAGTGGCTAAGTGTTTACTTTGGGTGCAAGTGCTATTTCATGGAAGTCTTCAGAACAGACTTGTATAGCACGATTTACTATGGAGTCTGAATTTATTGCTCTTGAGTTGGCAGGAAAAGAAGCCGAGTGGTTGATAAACTTATTGGCAGACGTGCCTTTATGGGGAAGACAAACTTCAACAGTTTTTCTACATTGTGATTCACATGCGACAATTGAAATTATGAAAATAGTGTGTACAATGGAAAAATGAAAACATATCTGCATTTGGCATGGTGCGATAAAATAATCGTTAAAACATGACGTTATTTTCTTGGAATATGTATGATTTAAAATAAATTTGGCGGATCCTTTAACCAAGGGTTTGGCAAGGAGAGTTATCCTTGAAACGTCGAGGGGGGGATGGGGCTATAAACCATGGATTGAGGAAGTATAGTGGATACCCATTTGTGGTAAAACGAAGCCGTATGAGACCTCAATATGCACTACATTTTCTATCCCTATGGCGCGTGGTAGTGCTCTATAAGGTTGAGCTTATTTTACTCTTATGATTCCATATCCTTAAGGTAGTCTATGGGTAGACAGACTTGATGGAATCACCTACGTGAGCGTAAATGTACGGTCTCCTTTTATGAAAAACTTGAGATGTCTTTCTAGAGCACTCATGAGACCCAAGGTATGTGCATGACCATAAAAACACTTTGTTAATATTGCGAAGTTTGCATAAAATTAAGGATATTGTATGTGTTGTGGGGGTCTTAAGTCTTAACTAACGTCCATTCAGATTAAGAGTACTTCACTTTGTGGATGTTAGTTGTCGCCTTATTTATCTACGTGTCAATTCAAATCCAAAGATATTAAAACTTAAGTACATATTCCTTCTTTTGGCCATAATTATTTCTATCGTTGTCTTTGCATTAGTGGGGAATTGTTGATGTTATTTGTAATGCAAAGTCAAACATTTTTTTTTTAAAATCCATTTACAACCAATAGCCATGAGTCTTTTTATTTTTCAAGTGTCCTATCTATTTCCAAGTGACTTCTTGCATAAAGCATTGTGGCCAAGAACTCTTAGATAATTGGTACATAGCAGGAGTTTTTACATGTGTCATTGATTTAAAGCTAAGGTTGAATGGCTTTGACAAGTGGCTATGCAAACCTACCTTGTGTCTTCATGCATAAAAGAGTAGGTACACTTGTTAGTATTGAAGCCAAGTAGACTAATATATTTGGATAGGTGTTAAAAACTCTCCACACTTATCATACATGCAGCCTCCCTAATTTCCTTAAATAGGATGATCATTAGCCATCATATTTACTCGATTCTTAATCAAGAATTCATCTTTTTAAACATTATTTTCTTCCAACAATATTTTAATTTTTATAACAGCTACATAAATACATTCATCTTCTCTTCTTTCTGGGCAATTATTTTGTGCAAATTCTAAATTTCCAGCTACAAATGCACGTGTTTGGAGGTGTTGTGGAACTTTTGGGAGCGACCGGTCTTAACGATTTGCACCAGTCGGGCTGAAATTGCTTTCATGAAAATGGCCTGTCACGATACAGTATTTTTATAAGTTGTCCTTCGTTCCTTCTTGTTCTTAGAAAATATTATCTTCTCATTTTCCTTATACATTCTTGTTCTGGCTCTTATATATATATATAAAGAGAGACGTATAAATAGTGCAGTATCCGAAGTTTTTACTTTCGCTTTTGCTAAACAAATAGTGATTCTGGTTGGGATATTCTTTCATGTAAGTACTTTGTGCTATCTGTTATAGGCCTCTACAAACAACCACATGAAGTTGCGGACGAAAAAACTAGTAAGCTTTATGAATCTTTGCCTACTTATTTGATAGATAGTCTTTTGGCTGCTGGAAACATCACGTTTCGTATGGCCAAGCAGCAACACTCTCAGATTTTCCAATCACTTGAGGCATTTTACGCGGTTCAACGAATTTTGTGCCCTAAAGCTAAATTTTACGAGGGGAATTAATTTTATTTAAATTATATTTTTCTAGCTTTTTTTTAGAGACAAAGTTATTAATAATTTTTTTTATAATTAATAACTCTTGATAAGCATTTATCAATTAACAATAGAACTAATCCACTTAATCTTTCTTGACACATTGTTATCGATCTTTGATACGATTTTATCAATTTTAATTTTGAAAACTTCTTTTAACTAACGCACCGGTAGCATGAGTTATTAACATTAATCCATAAACAATATAGGCATTTGAAAAAGAATTAGATCGTTTTATTTGATTGAGTTTATCAATTAGATTGTTATCTTATAATTATATTATTTTTCTTGTTACTTTTAATTAAAAAAATAAATATGAATCATCAATATCGAGTTGATTATTATACTTATTCTTAGTTTTTGCCGAAATTATTATGACTATTAATAGAAAACCAAAAATATTTTCATATTCTTTGAATTTTTCAAATCTATTTTGAAGTGAAAAAATAGTATTGTCTATTATGTGTAAAAGTAATCGAAGGGTAACATAGGAGACATTTCTACTTTTTTCTTGGGGAATTTTTTGAATTTCCCTATTTAGCTTTTAATTCACTCCATCAAATAAAATGTGAATAACTCGTCCCGTAAAGGATTCTTTCAAAAAATTTAAGATTTCATTATCAAAATTCTTAGCAAACTATGATTTTTAGGGGGTTGTGGCAACGCGGAAAGCAACGTAGGAAGTAGAAACTCCAGCCAATGCCCCTAAAATTACACTGGATGGACCTTTTTGGAACCATTGTCTATATTTTGACAAATTTTGGTAAAATTTTGAATGTGTTAAGAGGAGAAATTGTATACTTTTAGCTGTTTTCAAAAATGGGACGATAAAATGTAAATTTTTGGTATGTATATGTATTAGATACATATTCTATATACTTTTTAGTCAGCGCCCAATATAAATAATTTCGACAGACCGAACAGTTTTTGTATTTTGCGCGATCAAATGTGGAGGCCCAAAGAGTCCAACTGAATATCCATTTTCCTTTAATCCCTTTTAGGCAATTATCCCAACTTGAATCTCCAAAACTTTAGACCAACTCTTTTTCGCTTATTATTAGTTCAATAGATGTTAAAGGAGAAAGAAATGAGTCCTTGGATATGAAAAAGCACAAGTAGAGAGCCTACTTTGTCTCACTTTGAACTTTGGAGAGTGTACCATCTTGATCTTTACATGCCTTAACTTTCCTTTTCTTTTTGTTTTCTTCTTTTAAACATATAAATTTTGATTGAGATGCTCGAGAATGATGGAAGTTGCCACAAGTTTGAACGGATTAAAGACCAAAACAGTGTTCACATCCCCCACTAAAGAATCTAATGAAAAGGACTAACACAACTTTTCCTTTTTACCACAACTTCTTAAAAATGAGATTTTTTACAAATAACCGGTCAAATTTAATGTTACTTTTTTAATCGGTATAAATAAGTTATATATTGATTATACATACATACATACACATATATATATATATATATATATATATATATATATATATATATATATATATATATATATATATATATATATATATATATATATATATATATATATATATATATATATATATATATATATATATATATATATATATATATATATATATATATATATATTAATTAATTATATGTATATTACATATTTATGGATAGTCTTTAGTTTAAGTGATTAGATAAATGGCTATTTGGGGTTAAATCTTCTTAAAATACATTCAAAATGGTGGATTTGCTTTGTTTTGGAACACATGTCACTTCTTAAGCATATTAACAAACGCAATTGAAAATGAAAGCTCCTTTATTTACATGTTAAAGCTACTGAGAATTTGACATAAAGATAGACATGAGATTCGTACTCTATAAAATGCATGGCTGCTAACACATGCAGTTCCTGTCAAACATTCTTCATTATCTTTTCTTCTTAATTAAGTATCCAAATAAATATTTCTCTCTTTTCCTTATTCACAATCCATGCAAAATTTTCATGTTTTTCTTTTCCCTCCCAAACAAGTAAATACTCCAATCTATAGTAGTCCGATCCCATTTCTTGCTTCATATGGTATCATTGGACACCTCATCGTCCAAGTTTTTTAATTAATGTACGTACGTACGTACATATATTCGTACATTTTTAAAATTATATACATATACAATATTAGTAAATTAAAATAAAAATTAATGTTAGCCGGAAATAAAACATTATATATACTCCATAACTTCAAGTCCAAATTCATGTACTAGCTCAATTTTGACATAAATCGACACCGCTCGAGTAAAATCCTATCAACGACTCTACCTGGCCCAATCAGATTTAGAAAAAAGAAAAAGAAAAAAGAAAAAAAAAAAAAAAAAAAGCATATCACAAGCCTTATCTTTGCCCATTGGTTCATGGCTCGCTAAGTTTTCCTTTGGAAGCTTGACCTGGTGGCCGACGAGAACTCCTCGCTCTTCTGTTGAAAATTAAAATAAATAAATTCACTTTCCTGCATAAATTTACCAACTATTGAATATCTTTTCCCATTGATTTTACACAAAAATTATATTCTCTATTACGAAAATTTAAATACACTAGCCAACTAGCACGACAATTTCCTTTTATACTATCAATATAATCTAACATGTTGTAATATGTGGTCCGCCTTATTTACTTTTCAAGGCTCGTATTTATAGACACTAACTTCTAGTCATATTTTAGGTGTTATGATATTGTAAAAAACAATTACCGTGTTAATCTCAATAAGAACGTATTCTTGGAGTGTATAAAAGGACATCACGATACACTAAGTTCCCGCTATGTGTGAGGTCCGAATAAGGGCCGGATTTACGAGGATTAGAGGCGAATTCATGATTTCAAAAAGATGGATGCACTATTGTGAACAGATAGTCTCGAATCACATGTTTAACTTTAGTCTCTTACAAATTTGAAATCATAGGCTTAAAATTATATTCTTTTTAAATTTTAGTGATTTCCACGTATATATCTATACTCTGTGCCGAAAACAAGACCGTCCGAAGTAAGATTTGAACCGTCAATTTTATCCGTAGAGGTGCACCCAATAATTATTGCACCATAGAAGTCTTTGAATATGGATGCACGCGTATATATTAAGTAATTTTGAAAATATATAATATTATTATATATAGTTTAGGGAGAGGAGTCACGTGAACCCATACCCTAAGTCCTAGATACGTCCCTGACGAGGGTCTATTGCACACAGCCTTACCCTGCATTTCTGCAAGAGGCTGTTTTCACGGCTTGAACTCGTGACCTCTTGCTCACATGGCACCAACTTTACTAGTTACGCCAAAATTTCAAACTATTCTTGGAGTGTATGTAAGGTGAAATCTAAAGCACACTCGTAAACAATTGCTAGCTAAAGATATTTATATGATTTGCATCTCTTTAGTGGTAATGGAATTTCATGAAAGTACATGATAAAGGAGAAAAGAAAGCAAAAGGAAAAAAGAGAGATGGCATGAAAAGGTTAAGGGGCCTCGTAAATTGCAAGAGAACAAAACGAAAGTTTAATTAGCTTTGATAATTAAGTTTCATTTTTACTATATATAATTAGAGAATAAAGTGAAAGACAGGAGAACAGATGCTTTTTCTTTCTCAGAATTTATGCATTAACGTAAAGTTACATAACTTCAGTAAACTATAACTTTGATATATGGAACAGAATCTAAAAGTAGGAGTTGATGTAACAGTTAAGCATGCAAACGCTGCTACTTTAATTTGTCTCTACTTAAAATATATATACAAGTAGCATAAATATCTAAAAACTGATTTTGAACTTCCACGGTATTAAAGAATTTAATTAAATAAAATAAAAGTGTGGTGTTTAATTTCTAACAACGTCAATTTTTAGATAAGATGAGCATACACTTCAACACATTATTCGTCCTCATGAACAAACTGATAACTAACTCTATTTTCTTTAGGGAATGAGAATAAATATGAAAATTAACAAATTAAATCCAAAACAAGTGAAATATTTTAGCCATAAAGAAGTGAATAGATATAATATGAAGAGAAAAACAAAATATTGGAACCGCACCTTTGATGAGTTTTTTCTTACGAGAGAGTTACGTTGTTTATATTATTAAAACTTCAAATTTGGTACGTTGTTTATATTATTAAAACTTCAAATTTGGTACGTTGTTTATATTATTAAAATTAAACTTCAAATTTAGTTATAGTAGATATTTTATAAGATCTCTTGGAAGTCTTAATTACCCCGTTTATTGAATTTTTCAACTTGCTTCCTCTTTTACTTTTCAGGTGGCAAAATGAATAAATTTTAGAGCCACTCGGTTCAATTGAAGTTAAAAAATTGTCCATTAGACGATAACGAGAGTTTAAGTCATTTTACACAATCAGGTAATTTAAAAAACAACATGTACACAATTCTTTAAAATTAATATTGGTTGATAACCTAAGAAAATATGTTAGTTACAGGTTAAACTGCAATAATAGTACAATTGTTTTTTACTTAATTTATTAAAAGTAAATATTATGACTATAAGATGTGGTTTATATATTCACATTCAAACTTCACTATAACATACTAATTTGCTCAAAATAATTTGGATGCAATAGTTAAGTGTTGTTATAGAGGATATACATTATAACATAACATAAAAATTGATTTAGAGAAAAAAATTAAATTTTATAGTGAATGATTGTTATATATGATTGTTATAGAGATGTGCGATTGTATATGATATGAGATATTTATATAATTACTATTTGCATAACCTGATGGAAACAAAGAGTGAGGAGGCAAAAATAGAAAATTACATAAAGAAATCAAAGACAAACCTGTTATGGATGGGGTCAGGACCATTTGGAACTCTTCTTCTACTCACGAAGTTGAGATCTATCTTGGAATGAATACTTCTCTTTTGTATTTTCATAAGTTTGGTATTCTTCCTCATAATTCCTTCATTTTCAACTACTCCAACCAACAATAACCAAACAAATCCTAGCAGTACCAAAACACCCAAAAAGCCCTTAGAGAACTTTCTAATATTTTCCATAAATAAACGTTTAAAAACTTCTCACTCCTCTATAATCTTATAGAGGGAACAAGAAAATTGAAATTGACCTAGTGAAGAGAAGGAAGAAACTGAAAAAAATAAAATAAAATAAAATAAAATCGAAGGAATCAAGAATTGATAGAGGCAAAGAAAAGAGAGAAGGCAAAATAATAGGTTTGGCTTAAGCCAGTATTTTACTAAATGGGCTAGGGGTGGTTGATTATCTTTATAGGTTGGAGTGATTCTGTTACTTTCTCGAAGCTAGAGGGGTAGGGGGAAGAGAGACACAGGCGAATTTAACTGAATTTAATATTTTTTACGAAAATATAAACTATAAATATATGAAAAATAATAACATTTCGATAGATATCACGTTCTGAACCCATATTTGCAAAAAGTGCAATGATTAAATTCAATGGTAACAAGATAACTAGTTTTAAAAATATGAAGTTTAAATTATGAATCAAAAAAAGTAAGAGAGAGAGAGGAGTTAGTTTGAACGTGACAAGAAGGGAACCAATTGCTTTATACTCTGCTATAAGGCTTCTATACGACAATCTTTCTTTCTTGCTTTTTTTTTGCTTTGGGGGGCTTTGTGTATTTTCATGCACTATACGACACCAGCAGCATGCCTTGATTACTATAGTTCCTTACGTACGTTAAAAATGAAAACTGGATTCTGTGGCAAACTACATATACGAGTATATCAAGTATTATTTTTTTGGTCGCTTATACATTTAGATAAAGGGTGGAGGATGGTCACGTTGTTATCATAAGCTTGGACAAAGTACAAAAAAGGAATTACATGTTTGAATACAAGAATACTATTTGTTTAACAACTTGTTGGGTACCTTAATTACGATGCAATTGTTGGATTGCACAAATGTCGCATTATTGATAGTTTAGTGTGAATCACTCCGCTTGTCAAGACCCATTTCCAAAACAGGTTATGATGCACCCAATAATCTTATCGGGCCAGCTAAGTACAGAATATTAATAATAATCATATAGGATACTCAATTTTAAGTGAAATACCCATTTAGTTTGGGTTTAGAACTAAAGCAGTAAATACGCCGAGTAGTATAATATTACATAACCCAAAAGACTAGTCTACTAAAATGTACGTGCCAAGACCTGGTATCACAGTATAAGGGCATCTATTAGAATGTACACATCTCTACCCTATTGTCTGAACAAGGGAAAGACAACAAAAATACAAAAGAAGACTCCATTCGGCTGCCAATCGATGTGGAAAGGAAAACAGCTCACCGTAGAAGTCTCGACCGCCGCTCACTAGCATGTACCTTGATGATATCCAGATGAATCAGCCTAAGACCCTGTACATTTAAGTACAGGAGTGTAGCATGAGTACATAAATAATATGTACCCTGTAAGTATCCCATCGAATCTCGGAGAAGTAGAGACGAGATGTCGACTTGATACCTACTAGGCCAAGATAATATCATAATAATGATGTACAGTATACATCATGAATAATGTAATTAAATAACAGTTACCACGGGAGTCATATCATGTTTGTAGTCATATTTTTCTTTATCATACTTACTCCTTTTATTTATTTAGCAAAAAATCATAAAAGGCCTAAGCTCAAGCACAAAAAAATAAATCATGCGCAACAACGCCGAGGTCGACGGCCCGCTCCAACAGAATATAAATTTTGTGCACTGTCGAGGGTCGAACGGCCCGTACCATAGATGCATCTATTTCACCGAGGCGATTGGCCCCATCCACAAATATCAAAACAATATCAAGAATGTGCAATAAGGCATCATGTATATACAAGGGAAAATCCTTCCAAGTTCATAAAGAAGCATATGCTCCTTTTTCATTCTCCTCTAGACTCTAGCAATTCATAAAAGACCATTTACGTAGTTCAAACAAGGGAAAATTCATAGTACGCATGATATGGGTCCTAAACTACCCAAACATTAACATTATAGTAGCTGCGTACGGACTCTCGTCACCTAGTGCGTACGTAGCCCCCGCATTTAATCGTAAATTTATCATTTATTAACCTTAGAGGAAAAATTTCCTCATACGAGGTTAGAAAGGAGACTCGCCTTACTCCAAATCGCACTTCCAAATAGCAACAACGAGCCTGAAACCTCAAAACGAAGCCGAAAGCGCACGAACTAGTCAAACAATGTAGGAACTAGTCAAGAAGGGTTCACGAGATTAATTTCTAACTGTTTAAGTGATCGCAACCTTTCCCGCAAATTTTCTAAATGCCGACCCCTGTTCCACATGCCCGGATTCCAAGATTTTTTGAAGGAAAATATTCTTTATACCCTAAGGATTAGTAATATGTATAATTTGGTTCATTACATAGTTAATTAGGTGGTTAAATATTATTTTTTATCAATACCTTAGGTCTAACTCTAAACCTTGATTTTATTTGATTATTGGTGTTAAATTTATGTGATAATCATGTATTTAGACTAAGAGTGAGTGAAAATTACTTATCTTGTGATGTTTTGTGAAAACCTCTCTTTGAAAGCCCCAAAATCGCCCAAGAGATGAGTAAAATGTGAGAGAAAAGGGGTTGGAGTTCATCTTAAATGAACTCACTGCCCCCGATTATTTTTGCATATGCGAAAATTTGGCCGCACCTGCGGCACCCGTTTTTGCGGTAGAATAACCGCTTATGCGGTTTTGGGGAGGCCTGCTTCTGCAGTCGCTGGGTTCGCATATGTGGGACCGCTTCTACGGTCCTAGGGCCGCTTCTACGGTCCCAGGGCCGCTTCTACGGTCCCAGGGCCACTTATGCAGTCCTTGCCCCTCCTTGGTTTTCCGCTTCTGCCACCAGGAGTCCGCTAATACAGTCTCCGCTTCTGCGGGCCGCAAAAGCAATTTTCACAGAAGTAGCAGATGGTGTTTTTTTCTAAGTTTCAACTTCGCTCGAACCTCGACCATTTGACGCTCGGGGCTCTCGTGCCCCACCCGAACATACCGACAAGTCTGAAATCACGAGGCGGACCTAGTCAAACCCTCGAAACACCCAAAACAATGCTAAATCAAGGAATCAGGTCCGTAAACCAATTGATCAAACTTAATGAACTTCAAGTTCTTAATTTCCTTTTACTGGGTCAAAACGCCCTTAGAATACTCGGATCGACCCCAAAGTTTACAGGTAGGTCTTATATGATATTTCGGACTTGTACCTAGTTTTGAAACCAGAATCCGAACACGATACCTAAGTTTTTAATAAATATTTAGATTCTTTAATTCCTTAAAACTTTGATTTAATAATTTTACATAAAAATTTCGTACTCGGGCTAGAGACCTCGGAATTCGATTACGAGCATACGCCCAGGTCCCATATTGTTCCACAGACCTCCCGGGATTGTCAAATTACGAATCCGGGTCCGTTTCTCAAGAAAGTTGACCGAAGTCAAACTTGGCCTTTTAAGAGAACCTTAAGGGAATATTTGATTTTATTTTCACCAAAAACTCTTCTAATTGCCGAACTGATCACCCCACGCAAGTCGTAATTTTGCTAAGAAAAGCGTGAAAAATTTTATTTAAGGGAATGGGGTTCTAAATAATAAAATGACCGATCAAGTTATTACACCACTTGAAAAAATATTTAGGAAAAACAATTAGTTGTTTAAACTACTAAATATAGCAAAATAGCATATCAAAGTTGCTCTATTTTCTTGATTCAATTAATTTTTTTCACGGTCCTCGACCTCATGTTTTTGTCCTCTTAGGCTAAGACAAAAGACGTGCCTCAATAATTGAATCATGGATTAACCCTTATATGACCCTAACTTTCCATCATAATTTTGTTCAGCGCAAGCGATTGATCCCTCTCTAGTTCTTATTTCTTACATGCTTGTTAACAAAAGATGCATCACCACTCTTCGGAGAATTAGTAACGTACGGATAGACCTAGAACTTGTACTTTTCTTTGAGGTGATATATATAAATAATGTAAAGTTCGCCTTCCCCGTGCACCTTATAATCAATTTTCGATTTATATTAGGATCACATAGAGATGAATTTAGTAAAGAATTTTGGTTATTACACTTAGATAATGTAGCAAACCTGTTCTATTCGATGTAAGGTAATTCATTTGGATCGGATATCCAAAATCCGAACCGATCCGTTCAATTTCGGATATTTGAATCGAATTCAGATTGATATAATTTTAATCGGGTGCGATCTGAAATCCGAAATTATTATGGCATGTATAACTATTAAACTTTAATTTCTCCAAGTTATTACCTTTACAATTGCTGGATTTAGCTATATTGGCAACATAGTACTCTCATAATTGTAGAACTATAAATTTTTCTTACTGTATCGCCTCTTTTACAAAAAAGAAATGCATATTAGTTTGCAACTTTGAGGCATAATAATCCGATCTGATCCAAAATTTAAAATCTGATTCAATCTGAAATTACTTCGAGGATTGCATTTTCTGGAATCCAAAATCCAAAATATGTTAAATCCAATTCGATCCGATCCATGTACAGCCCTAATTCCATGATCAAAATTCAGAACACTGGAAATACAAAAAAAAAAAAAAAGACTTCTCTAACAATTGAGAACATTTTTTTTCTTAGGTTGTGTTTGGTACAAAGGAAATTTTTATGGAAAAGAATGGTTTTTATTACATATCGTTTTATAATATATTATATTATATTATATTATATTGTATTGTATTGTATTGTATTATATTGTATTGTATTGTATTATATTGTATCGTATCGTATCGATTGATAAATACAATATTTGGGTAGATTGTGTCATTTGCCATTATTTCATGATATCATGCACCAGCAATATGAAGAATAAACTTGCAATATTATAAAGAAAAATTATGATACTGAATAAAATTATTATATAAAGGTAGGGTACATGATAAAATAAAATTATTTTATTATAATAAAGAGTGAGATTGAGAGAATAAGGTAGCGATGCGACCACACCAAATCGGTCGTTACATAAAGTGGCACATTTTGTCGTTATGTAGCAATGGATTTAACAATACGATACAATAAAATTAAAGAAACAATCAAAACAAATATCATATTTAAAGTAACAATATGATACAATATAATGGGTAATAACCATCCAAACAAGCTGTTATTTGGTTGATGAGGAAAAAATATTTTTCGGAAAATAGTTTCTAGTGTTTGGTTAGAAAGAAGAAAATACAAAACAACAACAACAACTACCCAGTAAAGTCCCACATAATAGGGTCGGAGGAGGATAATTTATACGCAGACTTTACCCTTGCCCCGATAGGGGCAAAGAAGAAAATATTTTTAGAAAAATACGTATTTTTTATGCTACTATCACACCCTCTTTCTTAAGTCCCCATGTTTCATGTTCTCTCCTCCCCCTCCCCCTCCCCCTCCCCCCCCCCCCCCCAAATGCCCAACATTTTTAAAACTCTATTTTCTTCAAGAATTTAATTATTATTTATAATGCACCGACTTGTCATTTTGAGAATTAGTATTTTGTTTGGTGGCTTAAGGTCAGGGGCAGCTTTGAAATATGTAATATGACTTGCAAGGGCGGTCAAGTTTAATTTTCGGACAATTCAGAATTTAATTGAAAGAACAATTCTTATTTTAGAAGCTTAAGTTGAAATAATTGACCAAATGGTGAATTATGTGTAAATGATCCTGGAATAGAATTATGATAATTCCAATAGCTCTGTATGATGATTTTGGATTTAGGAATGTGTCTAGATATTTATTTTGAGGTCTGTAGCTAAATTAGGCTTGAAATGGCAAAAACAGGAAATTTATGTTTGGAAGTTTAACCGGGGAGTAGACTTTTTCATATCGGGATCAAAATCCAATTTTGAAAATTGGAACAGCTCTGTTATGTCATTTATAACTTGTGTACAAAATTTAAGATCAATCGGAATTGATTTGACAGATTTCGACATCGAATGTAGAATTTATAATTTGTTAGTTTTGAATAAGCTTGAATTGGGGTGCGATTCGTATTTTAGTATTATTCAATATACTTTGAGGCATTAACTAAATAAATGTCATATTATGGGACTTGTTAGTATACCTGGTTAGGGTCTCCTAGGGCTCGGATGAGTTTTGGAAGAGTTTGGTGTTTTGAAATAAAAATTGTAATGATCGAAAGGTCCATTTTTAGTTCTAGAGATCGAAATTCCATTTTGAGACTTCCGAGAGTTTGATAATGAATTATAAAAATGATCTGGAAAGTTTGGTCTAATTTCATCAAGTCGCGATTGGATTTTTAGCGCGAAACATGAGTTAATTATTTAACGAGTGAAATGAGTCTCGCGTTGAGAAAATGAGCTCCGAATTGAGTTTGGATTGAGGACTAGGTTCGTATTATTATTATTATTATTATTATTATTATTATTATTATTATTATTATTATTATTATTATTATTATTATTATTATTTGTGACTCATAGGAACAAGAATCATCGAATTTCGAGCTCGTATGATGGAGTTAGAGCCTTTTTAGTAAAAATAAATATTGTTGGTGCAACAGGATCTGGTGCACACCTTTAGCAACCAAATTGGAAACTCTTAGCTATGGAAGTGAGTTTTAGCGACCAAAATCATGTTTTTATTGAGCAGTTTCGTCTTGTAGCTTATTTCAATGTTTTTGGAGCTAGAGAGCTTGGATTTGGGCTATTTTTAGAGGATTTTTGCCAAATGGATTGGGGTAATTACTTCCTACTCAGTTTTCATTATATTTCATAATTCTATGATTATTTTCATCTTTTATTAGTGAATCAATTGGAAGAAATTGGAGAAATATGTAAAACTTTTTAAAAAACAAAAAAATTTACATTTAGAGGTCGATTCGTTATCGGAATTTGATAAAATTGGTATGATTGAACTTGTATTGGAATGTGTGTTCATATTTCGTAACTTTTTCGGATTCCGAGACGTGTGCCCCATGGACGATTTTTGAGTTAAATTCGGATTTTTTGTGGAAAATTAGTATTTCATATGAAACTAATTCCTATAACTTGTATTGACTGAATCGAATTAATTATGCTAGATTTGAGGCGTTTGGAGGCCGATTTGCGAGGCAAGGGCATAGAGGAGTAAAAGCATTAAATAGTTTGAGCTAAGTAACTCTTCTAAACTTAGTACTGAGGGTATGAATCCTCGAATTACATGTTGTGTGATTGGTTTTGAGGTGACACACATGCTAAGTTATGGGCGTGTGGGCGTGCACCCTCTGAATTGTGACTTTGTTGTTTCCATGGCACTGTATAGTGGTCCTATGTTATTAATATCATTCTTTTCACCATGTGATAAATAATTGAGCTGTCAATCATGCTAGATATCATGTTTAGGTTTTATGCTATCACGACCCAAACCCGGTTGTGATGGCACCCAGCCCTAAAGCTAAGTAAGCCTGACTAACAATCGCTTTCTATTAAATATCGAGTCTCAAAATTGGCAGTTTAAGAATAATAACCCAAGAACTTTAATATAGTAATATAGATAAGTACGAAAAACCGATAACACACCCATAAGATCTGGGGTCACGAGTCTAGAGCCTCTAAACAAAACTCGATAATAATATCTGAATGGAAATAATAAAATCTGGAATGTGTGTAATAATAATAAACTGGAAAAAATGAAGAGCAGCCAGGTCTTGCGAATATCATGCAACTGGAAATCTCTGGAGACTATGAGTGTCATCTAAGCCTCCGGTGTACCTGAATCAGCACACAAGGTGCAGGGAGTAGGGGTGAGTACTACCGACTCAGTGAATAATAAGCATTGAAACATGTCTGAAGTAAGAAATCCATGAAATTTCACAAAGCAATCATATTCCCTAGCTACGAGCTAACAACAAACAATATCAAATACAACAGTCAAGTATCAGCTAAAGATGCAATGCAATGCACATGAATACGCTGCAACGTGCAGCCTGAGCCAACCATATTGACTTAACCTCGACAGCACTCACTGAGGGTGTGTACAGATTCCGGAGGGACTCCTTTAGCCCAAGCGCAATATCAATATATAACGCTACGGCGTGCAGCCCGAGCCATCCTCAGTCCACAGTATGCATGTAAGTCACATAACATATTCAATCTGATTCTTTGCCAGTTTTCAATTATCAAGGTGAATATAATTTAGTTAGTCAAATTTCAGAAATAAGGTGACTTAGTATTTAAAGATAGTGATTAATCACAAGACTGAGATCAATGATTATGCAAATCATGTTATCACAGAGATATTCACCCTAGACGGGTACTACAGATTGGCAAACTACCCCAAACATGGCATTACGCCCAATTATCAACAACACAATGTGCGTATAATACGCCAATAATTCATATTCAGCTCTCGGGATGGACCAAGTCACAATCCCCAATCATTTACAACCATGCACCTGCCATGGGGTGCGAGTCACGCCCTAACATAGTGTCACGATGTGATAAACCGGGGTTTCAAACCCTCAGGCCATCATCTATACAAACTACTCTTCTCTAACCAGCCGTAGATTGGTCCGCAATGCCTTTTCCCTTCGAATCTCCCTCTATGAGCGTCGAATCTAGTCAAAACCACAACGAATGCATTATTATAGGCTAAATAAACATAACCCAATTGAAATAATTTGAAAATCGCTAAAAATCACGAAGTTGGTAAAACCCGAGCTCCGGTCCCACTTTTCGAGAAATTCTGAAAATTACATATTTAGATTCCTCGTCTCGCCACGAGTCCGTACATATAAAGTTTGTCGAAAACAGAGCTCAAATGACCTTTCAAATCCCCAAAATTCTATTCTAAAAACTAAGCCCTAGTTCTTCACAATTTCATGGAATTGAGGGTTGATTCTTCCTAAAAATGGCATTTTTAAGCTAAGAGACTTACCTCCAATCAATACCCGCTGAAAACACGCTTCAAAATCGCTCAAAAAGCTCCTTGGGTTGCTTATCAATGGAGGAAATTATGTTTAAGTCACGGGTGAAATAACCCTTAAAATATTGTGTCCGCCCAGTGATTTACTCAATGTGATCGCATCACCACTATTGCGATCGCATATAACAATTTCTGACAGCCTAAAATTCCTCCTATGCGATCGCACTCAAGCCTATGCGATCACATAGAGCAAAGTCCAGGCCCCTCAGTTCCTCCTATGCGATCGCACTTGAGCCTATGCAATCGCATAGAACAGCCTTCCCAACCTATGTGATCACATCCCCTCTTACGCGATCGCATAGACCAAATTCTGAGCCCCCCTTCATTCCTCTATGCGATCGCAAGGATGCTTATACGATCGCATAGAACAAGCGTCTGCTGCAATTTTCTGTTGCACTTTTAAACTTCAAAAATTCCCGTTAGCCATCCGAAATTACCCCGAGGCCCGAGGGACCTCAACCAAAAGCACATATATGTTCCATTACTTCATTCAAACTTGCTCGTAACATAAAAACAGTATCATAAACATCAAAATCATCAACTTTCCACAGATTCAAGCCTAAGTTAAACTAAAACTTCCGAAACTTGCATTTGATCCAAAACAAGACATATACACCTCTGAATGATCTGAAAATTTGCACGCATATCCAAAATCACCGAACGAAGCTGTTGCAACTATCAGAATTTCATTCCGGCCCCCGGATCAAAATCTCACCTATCAACCGGCCTTCGCCAAAATTCTAACTTAGCCAATTCAAGCCTAATTCTACACCGGACCTCCAAATTGAGTTTTGATTTCGCTCCTGAGTCACAAATCACCATCCAAAACTAGTCGAATCATCGGAAATCCATTCCAAGCCCTCTAACTCATAAGTCAATGTTCGGTTAACTTTTCCAACCAATCCTTCTTATAAAGAGACTAATTGTCTCTACCCAAACTCGATACGAATTACTCCAAACTCTCCAAACACATAAAATGGAACATATAGAAATATGAAATGGGGAAAACAACGCAAAGGTACCTGAGATGACGGGTCGGGTCGTTACATCCTCCCCAACATAAAGAACCGCTCGCCCTCGAGCGTGCCTAGAGTTGCACTAGGATCCAACCAATCTCTGAATGAACTTACTAATCCTATACCCGGGGTGATCCCACATCACCCTAACTCACTTAGGCCCGATAATGCAACACAGCTAAAATTTCATAGTCCATCTAGACCATAACCGTAGAACCACATTGCACTTTCGCAATCATACACACGATCAGAACCTCACCTATATACTCAGAATAAACCGATCCATCTATAATAACCCATACCTGCAACCTCAAGTGAACCCATGCAACAAACCACACAATTCGACCCTCAAAACGATAGTCTATATTCACAACAGTTGCCCAAAATACTCAATCATTGATAGAAACCTCTTATTAGCTAAGTTCTTATCCCAACACTGCTATACCCTATCAATGATAATGAGCACACAGTAGACCATAAATTTCTCATATCAACCATTCACGAAGACATTTCTTCCCTTTTGACCAATACCACCACAAATCTTCGAGCCGAAACTCGATATTAACCTTCCAAAAAGTTGAAATCAAATATGTCCGTACCCATTAATGACCCCAAAGGTCTCTTCTCACCAATCACACCATCCTGGTTACATGACACTTCATACGGCCTAAGACACAACTTACATAAAGCACACCAATAAGAGACGGTTTGAACATACTCAAGTCATGAAAATGACATAAATGAAAGAGTTGTACCTTAAGCTCATCAATACCATTACAACACAAGGCTGAGACCCCGTCTCACATCATAGGAATAGAATACATGAACCTTTCCCGAAGGGTCTAATCTCCACGTAACCTCTCTATAATGCACAATCTCATCCAACACCATTCCACATGAAGCATCTCGAGTCGCTATACTCGAACTTGATCACCACGCACAGATTGACGTCTGAACACAAGCAATCCATCACACCCACGGTGAAGCGAGTTATATAAACAATTAAATCCTGAAAGAACCCAGTCGATGCGTTGTTCGTCGAGCAACTCCCAATATGGACTTTCCTCAGAAACCATGAAACATGTCATACAAAGTAACACACAGAAACTAACCTCAACGTCACACTGTTGCGACGCGCAACCTCATCTAGATAACATAACCTGTGGCGGTGTGCCACCCGATCCACTCAACTATCTCACATAGGGAGATGCACTTCGAGCCAAATTTGCTCATAATCACAAAGAACCGAGTATCGATCGCAAGCACTCTTAATGCTTAATCATATCTACTTATGGCGGTGTAAGCTACAGAACTTAACTTCCACTATGAATCTCGATAGCGCCTCACCATATGTGCCCATAGACCATAAATCATAACGTCTCACAACGTAGAAAACAACTCATAGATCTCTCCAGGTGGCTGATAAGCTCAAGAATGGTCGAGTCAACTTCTCCCTCGACTATACAATTCGGAGCCAACCGAGTCGACTCAGACTGGAACACGCATCCGAAAAGTCCCTTAATGTCGGAACTGAATCACTGGTAGGAACCTCTACACTGCCTCCCGCCTCAAAGGCCAATATTAAGGAAAGAAACTCCTACCAGCCGTCTGCTGGTCCTTGAAACACAACCATTCCACTAGAACATAGTCTGATGCACCTCGCCACACAACCTGTGGCATTTTTCGACCTAGCCTATAGTACAATAGTCTAGAATAACCCAACACTAAGGCAACAAGTCTACCCCTAACATCATGTCCAAAACCTAACATATCAACAAATAAAGATCCACGCGGGCTTCCCAATCCCAATATCTGTTTGTTGTGCCAATGCACACGATCCACAACCACTACATCAACTACATCGGAGAACTCCCGGTCTCCAACTCCATATAACATACAAATTACTATACCTCGTCCCACATTCCGCCGTAGGAATACATATTACACATCAAGTACCCATTCATTCCACGAAAGATATTCTAAAATTTCTCGGTGCGATCGATTGACTCATATGCCAACAGTCAGTCCAATAGGAAACTGCCGCAATCCCACCAAAGTGTCATCAGTTTACATCACCTTCCCCTCTTACTGAATGTATACTCCCATCAAATTACTAGAATAGTAATACCATTTTCCTTAATCATCTGAGGGTCGCTTCTTAAATCACATGCAGCCGCTCGAGCTGCTTAAGAATTTAATAACTTTCCATTCGAAACTGAACCTTACCTTACACACAAAAATCCCAATCCTCCACAACAGACCGCACATACCATACCATACTAAGATAACCTGAGAATTCCATCTCCTATTTCCTAACCACAAGCTATACTGCCAGGACCAAATCCTTCTATCCACACCAGCCTAAGCAAGTTGTCCGTGCTCAAAAGCTCTGCCGCCCAATACCCCGTAAGGGCTCATTACCTTAAGAATAACCAAGGAATTGATCATATATTTGCCATACCGATTTAGTCTACTAACAAGCTACTTCATTTGTCTAGATTTCCTTCTGATTTGTTTTCAACTTGATATACTATCTTGATGTAGCACCACAATGCCTCAACCCAGGCTTACCACACAAGACTCGAACGTACGACCACATTGTCTAAGACCAATAGGCCACTACACACTCAATCAAACGTTCCTAAAAATACCACTTCTAAAATACTCTACTTTGAGGAACTTCCTGCGAATCTAAGTCCGCTACCTTTACTGCCCAAATACTGATACATAGAATCCCGTAATTGACGTAAAATACCACAAGTCTTGACCTGTTTTAATGAAAACACTGACTTGGTCATCTACTCAACCTTAAAACATCTGAGTGCTACATATAGAATCTTTAACACATCAAAATCATTCTCAAGAGTCATCCACCCTTATACCTAGTGCAAATTACTTGACTTAACAAATCGAACCACTCGTGCCTTATCAGCACTCTGACACCTTAGGACATGATCTCATTCCGATACAACCAAGCAACGTCCTTATCTTTACACTAAGCATTATCAATTAACAACTCAAGACATCCTATTATTTTCTCACATCTACTAAGAATCATATAACCTCTGTTGAAATTTAGTTTCACTCGTGCCACACTCGGCTCAATTTCTGCAACCAGAACTTATTCACCCGCATGCATCAAATCTGAACTAACACATTACTTAATCGTATAATCAGCTAATCAACGGCAACCTCCCCAACGTAACTCTAATCCATATATACCACAAGACATATACTCTAATGATGTCGTAATATCATGGTGAGATTAAACTCACTCTTTCATAAGCTGGTGGAAACACGAATCATCAGAAATTTTTAACTCTTCTGCAGTTCTTGCATTCATTCACACAACATTTAAGCCCACTCTGCATTCGAGAAAATTCCTTACAAAGTCCCAGATTTTTCTAATATTTTGGCAGAGTTCCCTTTGTAACTGAGCCTATTCACCTGACAAAGAATCACCAAAACCATCCTAACAACACGTCCCAACTTGACAAAGCATCACAATGTATATCAACAACAGTAATCTCAATACTACATGTCTTATATCATCAAAATTAATAGACGTACATGTGTTGCACCTATTCGAATAATAACACATAGAAAAATACCTTTCAATTAAACATGAAATCTTCTCACAATATACATAGGAACCGCATCACTTTAGAACACTCCACGAGAGATAATCCACGTGCTTCGCCTCAGTATAACATTTCTGTATACCTTTCACTGTCATACACTTACACAGCTACTTAGTCTTCCTGAGTCTGAACTCATATCGTCTCATACAATTTACTTCACTGCCAATGGAAGACTTGAAGATATTCTTCACGCGCCCACAACTCGGGCTACTCATCGGACCACCATAAGAAATGAATCACTTGAAAGTTCATCCATTATCTAACAGACTCCTTCGTCACTATTTCGCATTACTAGCATACTCATCACACTATCACCAAACTGCCATTCTGGATAATAGCGACAATGCCGAACATATACGTTCAAAACACTTGATCATACGATCAGCACCTCAGTGCTCAGCCTTAGGCAAGGCCCGGCCTCAAGTCCTCCAGACTGGCCCAATATGAACCTCACGAAGATTACATATCGCCCCTTGATCGGGGAATCGCAAGCCATCAAAGCGCATACAATAACGAGCGCTCATGCGTGTATGCGAACACGTTTAAGGAACTTCAAGAGTTACTCTTTCAAACTGAATCAAAGACGCACAATAAGATTTCAAGAAAGTGGAGTGTTTCCTAAAGGTTCTGTAGCCTCCTGCTTATAAGTGTGGTGCACGACACACCCATAAACAAGACTCTACTAAACCAACTCATGACTCGTGAGGCCTAGTAACCTAGGCTCTGATACCAACTTGTCACGACCCAAACCCGCTCGTGATGGCACCCAGGACTAAAGCTAGGTAAGCCTGACCAACAAGCGCTTTCTATTATATACCGAGTCTTAAAACTGACTGTTAAAGAATAATAATACAAGTATTTTAATAGAGTAATATAGATGAGTACGAAAAACCGATAACACACCCATAAGATCTGGGGTCAGAGTCTAGAGCCTCTGAACAAAACTGGATTATAATATTTCAATGGAAATAATGAAATCTAGAATGTATGTAATAATAATAAACTGGAAAAAATAAAGAGCAACCAGGTCTTGCGAACGTCATGCAGCTACCTCAACGACTATGGAAATCTCTGGAAACTATGATGTCAGCTAAGCCTCCGGTGTACCAGAATCTGCACACAAGGTGCAGGGAGTAGGGGTGAGTACTACCAACTCATTGAATAATAAGCATAGAAACATGTCTGAAAGTAAGAAACCCATGAAATACCACAAAGCAAAAAAAAATCTAACAAGCCTATTCCTTAGCTACGAGCTAACAGCAAACAATATCAAATACAACAGTCAAGTATCAGCTAAAGATGCAATGCCATGCACATGAATATGTTGAGGCGTGCAGCCCGAGCCAACCATATTTACATAACGTCGATGGCGCTCACTGGAGGTGTGTACAGACTCCGGAGGGACTCCTTCAGCCCCAGCGCAATATAAATATATAACTGCTGCGGCATGCAGCCCGAGCCATCCTTAGTCCACAGTTTGCATACAAGTCACATAACATATTCAATCTGATACATTGCTAGTTTCCAATTATCAAGGAGAATATAATTTAGTTAGTCAAATTTCAGAAATAAGGTGACTTAACATTTAATGATAGTGATTAAGCACAAGACTGAGATCAATGATTATGCAAATCATGTTATCACACAGATATTCACCCTAGACGGGTACTACAGATCAACACACGACCCCAAACATGGCATTCGCCCAATTATCAACAACACAATATGCGTATCAGATGCCAATAATTCATATTCAGCTCTCGGGATGGACCATGTCACAATCCCCAATAATTTACAACCCTGCACCTGCCATGGGGTGCGAGTCATGCCCTAACGTAGCGTCACGATTGTTGAAAACACGTTCTCAATGCAATATACTAAAACGTGTGTTCTTTTGTATAGGTTTTGATGAATGACAAACGAAGCGAAAATTGATATATGACGAAGTTCAAGAAACAAGCGCACAATTGATATACATCGAGATTCAAGCTCAAGACAAGTTTTATAGTTTAATTGAGTCATTCTTAATTGTGATCTTGATCCTACAACTTGACTCGTAACATGGCTTCTCTCATAAAACTATTTTCCAAAATCATGCATATTTAATTTAATGCTAAATGATTTTAAATCATACATATTTTCATTAGTCAAAATGATTTTTAAAATGCCTCTGAAAACTGGACTAAGATAATCGATTATGTACTAATGATAATCGATTGTTTTAAGCCAAGACTGCATGACAATCGATTGTGAACTAATGACAATCGATTGTGAACTAATGACAATCGATTGTGTTAAGGAAGTGAACATCAGGTTTCTTCAAACCTGCATGACAATCGATTGTGAACCTTATGACAATCGATTGTGATGAGGCAGTGTCCATCAAAGTTTTTCATAACTCACAATAATCGATTGTGAAGCTAATGACAATCGATTGTAAAAAGACAATGTCCTTCAGATTTTTCAAAGTCACAAAATAATCGATTGTGAACTAATGACAATCGATTGTGTTGAGGCAGTGACTTCCAGTGATTTTCAAATTTATTAAATAATCGATTGTGAGTATATAACAATCGATTGTCAAGAGGCAGTGTCTAAAATGATTTTCAAAAACTGATAAGTAATCGATTGTTGACTTTGTGCAATCGATTGTGAAGCTGACCGTTGTCGTAAAGTTTTCAAATACCGTCAGGTAATCGATTATTGATTCTGTATAATCGATTGTTTTGATTAAAATTCGGAAAAGATTTTTTGAACGTTATTTGATAATCGATTATTGATTTTGTATAATCGATTGTTTTGATTAAAATCCGGAAAAGATTTTTTGAACGTTGCTGAGTAATCGATTGTTGATTCTGAACAATCGATTGTTTGTGGTAAAATCTGGAAAGGATTTTTTGAACGTTGCCAGTAATCGATTATTGATTGTAAGTAATCGATTGTCAAGCGTATAATCTGGGATTGAATTTTGATCTGACTGGCAGACAATCGATTGTTGGGGTTTGACAATCGATTGTCAGTGAGTAAAATCAGCAACTCTTAATTGGCAATTAGGCAACGGTAATGCCAAGTTTTTCAACTATAAATACAGCTTCATTTCAGTGTTTTAAACACAATAACATACTACAACTGATCATTACATTGTTATAAGCTTGCATACTTTTGTTTATCATTTTATATTCAATTTCATAAAGCTTTTGAGAGCTATATTCTTGTTCAAAGTTGTTGTGATCCAGAGCTTACTTCTTTTACTCATATCTACTCATTAAGGAGTATTTTGTTTGAGTGCTTTAGTGTTGTATACACTTGTAAGAGAATTGTAATTCTCTTGTTGTAAGGAACTTGTGTTTCCTTGGTTGAAGTCTTGGAGTGTGGTATCTCCGAGCAAAAGTGTTGAGGCTTGTGTCCTCAAGTTGTAACGATTTGTTAAGCACCCGGAAGCTTAATAGAGTTAGTGGAAAATCTCGAGAGAGTCTCTCGGGGACTGGACTAGCCACGTGTTGTGGTGAACCAGAATACATCGGTGCGTTCTTTCCTTTTATTTATTTAACGCACTTAATTATTTCCTGCAAGTTTTAATTTTCGCAAGTTTACGCAAAATTTTATTATAACGCTATTCACCCCCCCCCCCTCTAGCGTTAAGCGTATTTTCTAACAATTGGTATCAGAGCCCAACTCTCTGAAAACTTAACAGTTTGAGAGAACCATCCATGGCTTCTACTCGTGATTCTTTTGCAGGAATTGAAGAAGGACAGTGCTCCACACGACCACCTCTATTCAACGGTACAAATTACACGTACTGGAAGGAGAGGATGAAGATCTTCGTTCAGTCCAACAGCTTTCACCTTTGGAAGGTGATAATGAAGGGAAACCAAATTCCAACAAAGAAGGTGGAAAACGAATGGGTTCCCAAGTCCGAGGATGAGTATGACGCGGATGACATCCGAAAGGTTCAAAATAATGCTAAAGCAATAAATTTATTATATTGTGCTGTTAATGCTGACGATTACAGGAAAATATCATGTTGTACAACGGCAAAGGAGATGTGGGACAAGCTAGAAGTCACGTACGAAGGTACGGACCAGGTAAGGGAAGCAAAAATTGATTTCCTAACCCATTCTTATGAATTATTTCACATGAAGGAAGGTGAAAAGGTGGACGAAATGTTTGAGCGATTTTCAATAATCGTAAATGACTTACATGCTCTCAAGAATACATTCACGGATAGAGAGCTCGTTCGAAAAATTCTTAGAAGTCTCACACCGGCATGGAGATCAAAGGCCGATGCAATTCAAGAATCCATTGGCGTTTCAAACGTCACCATCGACGCACTAAGAGGTAACCTTAAAACCTATGAATCTACTATTCTTAACCCTTTTGTTGATGATCAAAGGAGGCAAAGAATAGCTCTAAAGGCGAGCACAAGCCAACCACAAATTGATGAGGAAGGAGACAACGAGTTTGGACTCGTTATCAAAAGATTTCAAAAGTTCATGCGCAAGGAGTATGAACGCAAGGGCAAAAAGCAAGGCGAACAAATCAAGTGCTATGAATGTGGTGAAATCGGGCACATCAAATCAAATTGCCCAAACATCAAAAAGGAGAAGAAACCTTTTAAAAAGCAATGTGCATACATTTCTTGGGGAGGCGATTCCGGAGATGAGTCAAGCGAAGGAGAAGAAGACGAAGCAGCAAATCTTTGCCTTATGGCACAAGAAGACAACAAAGATGAGGTATGTCAAATTTCGTCTAAAAACTTCTTTACTCTTGAAGAAATGCAAACTGCTTTTGATGAATTATATGCTGAGTTTATTAAGGCTTCAAAAACTGTTAAGGGCATAAAAGAAAATGCTTCATTAAAAGAAAAGGATTTTCAAAAACAGCTTTCCTTGAAAGAAAAGGATTTAGAAAAACTGGTTTTAGAAAATGAAAAGCTGAAAGAGGAAAACAAGTTTTTTGGAAAAAGAAGTTCCGATAAGCCCGAAAGCTCTACTAGAAATTGCTCTTCTTGTTTGCTTCTTAAGAATGAAGTAAGTAGGCTTAAAGGCACATTAGATAAGTTTAATTCTTCGCACAAAAACTTGAATGATGTTCTTGTTAACTTGAAATCAACCAAGCATGGAATAGGCTTTAAGAATGAAGAAAAGGTTGACGCTAAACCCCAACAACCTAAAGCTCAACCTAGGATTAACAATAGAAATGCTTATCCTAGAAACAACAACTCTAGAGCCAATATGCATGCTAGACAAAATGCTGAACATTTTAGAAGACCTAGGAATGACTTACCACCTAGAAATAGTCACCCTAGAATGATGCATATTTTAGGCCAATTTTTGAACCCCTTAGAAGACCTAGCAATGGCCCTCAACCGAGAAACAATCACTCTAGAAATGCTGCCCATCCTAGAGCTCATAGTAGGAGAAATAATTCTCATGAAATGCGAAATAGTCACAGTGTTCAAAACAGAGTAAGAAATTTTCATCCGTCTAGTTACTATGAACCTAGAAGGATGCATAACCCAAATGTGACTTGCCATTATTGTAGACGTATTGGTCATATTGCTCCTGCATGCTTTACACGTCATAGACATGTTACTCAATCACATCATTATAATATGCCTAACCCCCAAGGACCCAAGATGGCATGGGTACCTAAAGAACATTAATTTGTTTTGTAGGTGTGCTTGAAGGGATCAAGTGTACTATGGTACCTTGATAGTGGATTCTCCAAGCATATGACGGGAGATGAATCCAAATTCCTTCAATTAGAGCACAAAGAAGGAGGAAGTGTTATCTTCGGTGATAACAATAAAGGAAAGATCATCGGCATCGGCTCGGTCGGTAAGGATGAAAAATCCTCTATTAAGCATATATTACTTGTGAAAGGTTTGAAGCATAATCTCTTGAGCATAAGCCAATTATGTGACAAGGGAAATCTTGCTCTATTTGATTCGGATGAATGCCTAGTATTTAGACGTAGTGATTTCAAAATCATACTTCGTGGTTTTAGAATTGATAATATTTATGGTTGATCTTGCTAATTCCTCACCCGAATATGTTGATTGTCTAATGAGTAAAGAGGATGATACTTGGCTATGGCATCGTAGAGTAGCACATATCAATATGCATCTTTTGAACAAAATTGATTTCTCAAAACTTAGTTGTTGGTCTTCCCAATTTAAAATTTGAAAATGACTCTATTTGTGACTCGTGTCAAAAGGGGAAGCAAATAAAAGCATCTTTCAAATCTAAAAACATTGTTTCAACTTCTAGACCATTGCAATTGCTTCATATGGATTTATTTGGTCCTTCTCGCATTGAAAGTCTAGGAAGAAATAGATATGCTTTTGTGATTGTTGATGATTACTCGAGATTTACTTGGACTTTATTTCTTGCCAATAAAAGTGATGCTTTTCAAAATTTTAAATTTTTTCTTAAGCGTGTTCAAAATGAGAAAGGAACAACCGTCACTTCAATTAGAAGTGATCATGGGGGAGAGTTTGATCACAATCTCTTTGCGGACTTTTGTGACGAACTCGGAATCGAGCATACCTTTTCCGCTCCACGTACACCACAACAAAATGGGGTGGTGGAAAGGAAAAATAGGTGTCTCAAAGAGATGGCTAGAACCATGCTCGACGAAGCTAAGATACCTAAACATTTTTGGGCGGACGCCGTGAGTACCGCTTGCTACGTTCTAAATAGAGTAGTAATTCGGCCGATACTCATGAAAACCCCCTATGAAATTTATAAGGGAAGAAAACCAAATATCTCCCATTTTAGAGTTTTTGGTTGCAAATGTTTTGTTCATAACAATGGCAAAGACCAATTGGGTATATTCGATGCTAAGTCGGATGAAGGTATTTTCATTGGATATTCCTCACGTAGTAAAACATATAGGGTCTTTAATAAAAGAACCCAAATTGTGGAGGAATCCCCTCATGTTGTATTTTTCGAAAATAATGCTCGCTTGGTGAGAAAGGATTCCGGTTTTGATCTTGCAGGCATCTTCGACAGGTTGAAAGACAAAATACAAGAGGAACCACCCAAGGAGGATAAAAATGTAACTAAAGAACAACCAACGGAAGAAGCGCCACAATTGGAGAAAGAAACAAAAGTGCCAAATGAGTGGAGGACGATCAAAGATCACCCTCTTGAACAGGTAATTGGAGACGTCGGAGGAAAGGTAAGTACCCGAAACTCTCTTAAGAACACTTTAGGACACACTTCTTAAGAGCTCACGTTCTCACTTGGCAACACTAGTTTAAGTTATTACTTTTTTACAAATTACTGACTTGAGCGTCGGAGACGTTTAATTCTATTTTGCAGGTATCGCCCCAAAGGAAAGGGGAATTATAAAGCTTGAAGTACAACAATCGGTTTCCGTCGTCTAAAAATCGATTATTTAGTATCAATAATCGATTATGTTGCTATTATTTGGGTTGATGTTGCTATATTCTTTTAAATAAACAAATTTTATTTACATCTTTAGCATCTTACTATTATGTTATTTTTGCTAATGGCAAAAGGGGGGAGATAACGGGTATGCGCACTCTCAATATCTATAAGCTTAAATTAAGGGGGAATTCATATATTGAGGGGGAACAAATTGCATACTTGTTGCATGTATACACTTGTCTTATAAATTTCTTGCATTGCATATCCCGCTTAATGTTTGCCATTATCAAAAAGGGGGAAATTGTTGAAAACACGTTCTCAATGCAATATACTAAAACGTGTGTTCTTTTGTATAGGTTTTGATGAATGACAAACGAAGCGAAAATTGATATATGACGAAGTTCAAGAAACAAGCGCACAATTGATATACATCGAGATTCAAGCTCAAGACAAATTTTATAGTTTAATTGAGTCATTCTTAATTGTGATCTTGATCCTACAACTTGACTCGTAACATGGCTTCTCTCATAAAACTATTTTCCAAAATCATGCATATTTAATTTAATGCTAAATGATTTTAAATCATACATATTTTCATTAGTCAAAATGATTTTTAAAATGCCTCTGAAAACTGGACTAAGATAATCGATTATGTACTAATGATAATCGATTGTTTTAAGCCAAGACTGCATGACAATCGATTGTGAACTAATGACAATCGATTGTGTTAAGGCAGTGAACATCAGGTTTCTTCAAACCTGCATGACAATCGATTGTGAACCTTATGACAATCGATTGTGATGAGGCAGTGTCCATCAAAGTTTTTCAAAACTCACAATAATCGATTGTGAAGCTAATGACAATCGATTGTAAAGAGACAGTGTCCTTCAGATTTTTCAAAGTCACAAAATAATCGATTGTGAACTAATGACAATCGATTGTGTTGAGGCAGTGACTTCCAGTGATTTTCAAATTTATTAAATAATCGATTGTGAGTATATAACAATCGATTGTCAAGAGGCAGTGTCTAAAATGATTTTCAAAAACTGATAAGTAATCGATTGTTGACATTGTGCAATCGATTGTGAAGCTGACCGTTGTCGTAAAGTTTTCAAATACCGTCAGGTAATCGATTATTGATTCTGTATAATCGATTGTTTTGATTAAAATCCGGAAAAGATTTTTTGAACGTTATTTGATAATCGATTATTGATTTTGTATAATCGATTGTTTTGATTAAAATCCGGAAAAGATTTTTTGAACGTTGCTGAGTAATCGATTGTTGATTCTGAACAATCGATTGTTTGTGGTAAAATCTGGAAAGGATTTTTTGAACGTTGCCAGTAATCGATTATTGATTGTAAGTAATCGATTGTCAAGCGTATAATCTGGGATTGAATTTTGATCTGACTGGCAGACAATCGATTGTTGGGGTTTGACAATCGATTGTCAGTGAGTAAAATCAGCAACTCTTAATTGGCAATTAGGCAACGGTAATGCCAAGTTTTTCAACTATAAATACAGCTTTATTTCAGTGTTTTAAACACAACAACATACTACAACTGATCATTACATTGCTATAAGCTTGCATACTTTTGTTTATCATTTTATATTCAATTTCATAAAGCTTTTGAGAGCCATATTCTTGTTCAAAGTTGTTGTGATCCAGAGCTTACTTCTTTTACTCATATCTACTCATTAAGGAGTATTTTGTTTGAGTGCTTTAGTGTTGTATACACTTGTAAGAGAATTGTAATTCTCTTTTTGTAAGGAACTTGTGTTTCCTTGGTTGAAGTCTTGGAGTGTGGTATCTCCGAGCAACAGTGTTGAGGCTTGTGTCCTCAAGTTGTAACGGTTTGTTAAGCACCCGGAAGCTTAACAGAGTTAGTGGAAAATCTCGAGAGAGTCTCTCGGGGACTGGACTAGCCACGTGTTGTGGTGAACCAGAATATATTGGTGCTTTCTTTCCTTTTATTTATTTAACGCACTTAATTATTTCCTGCAAGTTTTAATTTCCGCAAGTTTACGCAAAATTTTATTATAACGCTATTCACACCCCCCCTAGCGTTAAGCGTATTTTCTAACAACGATGTGATAAACTGGGGTTTCAAACCCTTAGGCCATCATCTATACAAACTACTCACCTCTAACCGGCCGTAGATTGGTCTGCAATGCCTTTTCCCTTCGAATCTCCCTCGACAAGCGTCGAATCTAGTCAAAACCACAATGCATGCTTTATTATAGGCTAAATAAACATAACCCAATTGAAATAATTTGAAAAACGCTAAAAATCACGAAGTTGGTAAAACCAGAGCCCCGGACCCAATTCTCAAAAAATTTTGAAAATTACATCTTTTAATTCCTCGTCTCTCCACGAGTCCGTACATATAATTTTGTCAAAAACGGAGCTCGAATGAACTTTCAAATCCCCAAAATTCGTTTCTAAAAACTAAGTCCTAGTTCTTCACAATTTCTACACTATTTCATGGAATTGAGGGTTGATTCTTCCTGAAAAATTGCGTTTTTAAGCTAAGAGACTTACCTCCAATCAATACCCACTGAAAACACGCTTCAAATCGCTCAAAAACCTTCTTGTTTTGCTAAACAATGGAGGAAATTATGTTTAAGTCGCGGGTGAAATAAGCCTTAAAACATTCTGTCCGCCCAGTAGTTTACTCTATGCGATCGCATCAACACTATTACGACCCGCATAGAAAAATTTCTGACAGCCTACTATTCCTCCTATGCGATCACACTCAAGCCTATGCAATCGCATAGAGCAAAGTCTAGGCCCCTCAGTTCCTCCTATGCGATCGCACTTGAGCCTATGCGATGGCATAGAACAGCCTTCCCAACCTATGTGATCGCATCCCCTTTTACGCGATCGCATAGACCAAATTCTAAGCCCCCCTTCATTCCTCTATGCGATCGCAATGATGCTTATGCGATCGCATAGAAAAAACGTCTGCTGCACTTTTAAACTTCAAAAATTCCCGTTAGCCATCTGAAATCACCTCGAGGCCCTCGGTACCTCAACCAAAAGCACAAATATGTTCCATTACTTTATTCAATTTTGCTCGTAACATAAAAACACTATCATAAACATCAATATTATCAACTTTCCACGGATTCAAGCCTAAGTTAAACTAAAACTTCCGAAACTTGCATTTGATCCAAAACCCGACATATACACCTCCGAATGATCTGAAAATTTACACGCATATTCAAAATCACCTAACGGAGCTACTGCAACTGTCGAAATTCCATTCTGACCCCCGGATCAAAATATCACCTATCAACCGGACTTCGCCAAAATTCTAACTTATCCAATTCAAGCCTAATTCTACACCAGACCTCCAAAATTCAGTTCCGATTTCACTCCTAAGTCACAAATCACCATCCAAAACAAGTCAAATCATCAAAAATCTATTCTGAGCCGTCTAACTCATAAGTCAATGTTCAGTTAACTTTTCCAACCTATCCTTCTCAAAAAGAGACTAATTGTCTCATTCTACCCAAACTCCATCCGAAATATTGCAAACTCTCCAAACACATAAAATGAAACATATAGAAACATAAAATAGCAAAAACAGGGTAAAGATACGTGAGATGATGGGTCGGGTCGTTACATATACTGATATGGTTTGGACCCACAACGGTCGTTTCTTGCTGTCATCTTACTGATTTAATTTATATTTCGTACTCAGTCAAAATCATGCATTCATACCATATATTAGTCTCAATTGTTATTTGTTAATACAACATATCATTTTTGTCGGCCTAGTTTGATGACATTGTGAACCCGTGAGTAAAACTGAAGAGATTGATGACTGAATGAGGCTGAGAGCCTGATTATGAGTGATAGTTATGTGATTGGGTTGCACGCCGCAGTGGATATACTGATTTATGATAGAGGTTGGGCTGAAGGAGCCCCTACGGAGTCTGTGCACTCCTCCAGTGAGCGCTGTTGATTATATTGAGGGATGGATCTTCCCTGGACATGGATATTGTCCGAAACATTTATATACCTGGAGATGGATCTTCTCTATGAGACGGATTGTCCTTCCTTAGTACTGAGTGAATAATGATCAGTGATGTATATATTCGGGGATGGATCTTCCCTGGGCCGTATGGGCCATATACAGTACTGAATGGTTGAGCATGATCAGTGAAAATTGTGAGAGACAGTGAGATTATGTACTTTGAGAGTGTGAGTACATGATTCATCTCTGAGATACTTGTCATACATGCATAGAGATACATTTTTCCTCATGTTGTATGGTATCACGTCATTCATGATCTTTTATACATATTGATATGTGGTCATAGAGAGATATTTCAAACTTGCTATTTGGAAGGAAAATGAAACATCTTATTTATTGTGGAAAGGATTTTCGGAAACATTATAGTTTTTAAACTATCTCATATTTTTCGACGATTTCGGTAAAGGATTTGGGTTTTCACTAATATTCTTGAAAAGCGGACCATTTTTTGAAAAATATGTGTAAAAATTGAGCATTTTATCTCTGAGTTACTTCCTTATTTATATGTTTTATGTTGTTATGAATTGTTGTTGGCTATTGGTGTTGGACCCGACCTTGTTACAGCTCGTCGCTACTTTCAACCTAAAGTTAGGTTTGTTACTTATTGAGTACATGGGTTCGATCATACTCATACTACACTTCTGCACATTGCATGTAGATCTTGGATGCTGATGTTGTTGTGCATGGCGGGAGCTAGCGTGGAAGATGTACTTATGATCCAGCCGTATGTGCCTCTTGTTCTTGGTAGCTTTAGAAGTATTAATGTGTTCATATATATTTCAAATAGATGATGTTTTTTTATTTTACACCAGCTTTGTATATTCTAATCTAAAAACTAATAATTTATTCTACCAGCCCTTGGGTAGTGTATTAGAGTCAGTTAAATATTAATTGAATCAGATTGTTATTGTTTGGCTTACCTAGCGGGTGAAGTTAGGTACCATCACGGCTAGTCGAATTTTGGATCGTGACAGATTAGTATTAGAACCCTAGGTTCATAGGTTCTACTTGTCTTGAGCAAGTCTTGTGGATCGGTATGATGGAGCCCATACTTATTTCAAGAGGCTACATGACATTTAGGGTAAACTTCCTATCTTTCTTTCTTTATCGTGCGACATTTATTCAGCTTGAAGCGTCCTCCTTTGAATTTGTTTCACTCACTCATATGCGAACGTGAGCGCTCAGATCGGATGTGAATCGACGACTTGTGATTCTATGAATGAGGTATGTGATGTACTTTCTGTGTTTTGCTAATGAGTCAATCTCGAGGACTTATGGCAAGGATTAGACCGCAGCTTAGGGTTGGTACTTTCAGTTGTGAGAACTTGTACAATTGGACTCATATGTGTGGTAGTGTCCCTATGAGTAGAATTTGTGGCTCGATGAATTGTTGGATGACCATATGGTGGTTATATTGTGATTGCGGGATGTGTTCAGATTGTTTGAAAGTGAAAAAAAATAGTTTTCTTGAGATGTAAAAACGACTATTGGGTATTTGACTTCTGTCTCAATTTGATGTAGAGTCTCAAGTTATGAATATGTTGAAGGATCTTTCACATGGTATAATTATAGAACAAACTAAATTTTCATGACTTGTTGGTGAGTTAAAACTCAGGAAAGTTAAGCGATTATGTAGTGGTTGCAGTAATAAAAAAAGGTGTAGAAATATGCCAATTTGAGGCTAAATATGTGGGTTAACACCTACATAATAAACTACAGAGGTGTGATTCTTACAATGTTGTGTGGAGAATTTTATTTACTACTAGTAGTGCAGATGTATAGGGATTTGAATTTGAATTCGTCAAGAAAGTTGACCTGACAGTCATGATAATGAAGGCGAGCTTAGTAGATGATTTGAGGTATCATATAGGTTGTGATGCATGAGCTTGGGAAGAATTTAATTAAATCTCACTACGGTATTATGGAAGTAATTGAATATTGTTATTGTGAATTATTGAATGTTTTGATCTATAGCTTTGAACCAAGTGGGGGATCCTGTTAAAAAAAATATTGATTTCATGGTTATATGTTAAATTTAGGTTTTGGTACGAGACATGCTTGTGAGTTAGTGATGACTTGCAGAGATTGAGATCGAGAAACACTAGAATAATGAAATTCCTGAATACAAGTAATATTACGCTTTATGAGTATATGAAAATCATGGAATGCTTAAGTTACTAATTGCGAAGAATGTAGTGTGCATGGAACATGAATTCAACCGATGGAATTAAGGCAGAGTTACTTCTTTGAGTATTGTTGTGCTAATGGGGCATGTGTCATTTGGCCTGTTGGGGCAGTGCAATTTAGATCTGAGGAGTATATGACTCTTGAGAGACTTCTAATGAATTCAAAAAATGTATTTGTAAGAATTGAAAATTTTTCGGATTTGTATACTGCTAGAATCAATTATTTTCATTGAAAGGTACCGGAACTTGCGGTAATTCTGTATGAGTATGGATTATACATTCCAGTATAAGGGAGGTAAAAGAATTATTTTAAACTCAAATATGATACTTTTAGAGTGGGCGTTTCGGTTGTGGTACTTACGGGGGTGCTTAAGAAGAATACAGTAGCTTATGGGCCTTAGGGTCGTGTTGCTTTATGTTGGGATCTCTAGTAGTAAGTTGGATCAACACGATAATGGATATGATCGATTATTGGTGTAGTTATGATGTGGTGAGACTCTACATATGTTTTGGTGGCAAAATTCTTGGGTTTGGTAACCTATGTGACTTGGTCGAGTTAGAGGAATTAAGTTTTTGATAGCATGGTTATGTGCAAACGCATTTCAAAGTGTTCTTGATTGTTTGTATCATGGTTTGAGCCGGATATTTTCTAATGGTTGAGGAACATGTTGTGTATTGTGATTTCCTCCTGGATGGGAGGAAACAAAAGGTTTCTAACTAATTGGGTATGCAATTGCTAGTAACTCATAATTGATAATGAGATTCATGTGCTTGTCATATGATGGCATGATGGACATGGTGTTGTGTGGGATTAATATTTTCATGTACAGGGTGGCAGTTCCTTCTTGAAGGGAAGGTCACGAATTCTGGATAGAATAGTCAGATTCAGATATTTAGATGAATGTTATAACTGCTGGTAATCCCCGAGAAGAGTGCATATTTCAAAATGCTCATTATGTTTTGACTAATGGATATTCATTGGTATTACGGTACTCGCCTGGTTGATCGACTACTAATATTCAGCTTTTTGCTATGTAGCACGGAAGAATTATGAATATATTTCTCGTAAGATGATCGTGCGTGAAGATGTGTTAGTCATTCGAGTGCTAGAGTTGGGATCAATTACGGTGATTCATGTTTTCTATGAATTTGGAGACTTGGATTTCGCAGAAGTATTCTATCTCAGGATTTGTGGCATGTTTGATATACGTATTTTATTTAAAGTCAGTGGAGGAACTAGTTGCGCTAATTGATTGTGATGACTACGCGTTATGAGTGAGCATATATATGAGGTTCGAACCCATGTACGAACACGAGAGCAATTATTCATGCTCGGGAGGATGCTTAGGCAATGATATGCCTAGAGTTGACTGTTAAGCTTGAAGTTATAATAGTTCTCATAATTCTACCTTTGTTGAGAACCCTTTGGGCTATACTTAGAGGTTACAAAGAGGCTAATTTCTAGGACAAACTTGGCAGTTTCTAATTCTACATTAACATTCTGTGAGCTATTTGAGTCGTGATTGATGCTACATAGGAGTTAAAATCCCTGAATGAACTTGATAAATGCATCAGTGATAAAAGATTTTTTATTTGAGCTGCGATAACACACTTTGTATATACCTACACTTTAGCATGTCATTTATACTAGTCCAAAATGTGAGAATCTTATCTCACTCATCATATACATATATACCTATTAAAAGTTCTCGTATAATATGTTTGGACTGGAGGCTTGTGACTACGCTAGGAGGATGCTGTTATTGGTATGTGGTTATCCGTACAGATCCATATGCTGATATTACTGGCACAAGAGTTGTCTATACGGGTTCTAATGTTAGCACGTGAGTTGTACGTGCAGCGTGTGAAAATCGCGTTTCTTTGACCATATATTAGATTAATGGATTCCTTCCCCTACATGCTACGATATTGCCTAATCAAGGCAAGTTGAGGAAATTATGCACATGAGCGCACATATGTTCTTCTCACGGAAATTGATGAATTAGTTTTAATAATATTTTGTGCTGGAAAGGCAGGATTACATCAGAATAGCTGAAATAGTTATGTTTGGTTATATAAGGTCATTGGACCAAGAATGGGTACTATGAAGTTTGATTACAGCGTGTTGGAAGAATAATTGATAATTCAGCCTAAATAATTGGCTATGGTACTTAACGAGAGAAAGCTCCACAACATATTGATCTACTCAGTGGTTGTGAGTTCTTGTATGTTTATTTTATTTCGGTGGTGTACAAAGGTGTTTGAGCAAGGTCTTGTTGATATGAGGTTTATTATCCGCATCAGGTTAATTTTAGCTGCTACCGTGGTTAGAAATCATTGCTACGAGCATTTAGTTATGTGGTATTTGAGTTTTGAGTATTTGAGTTATGGTTATGGCTTGGTATAACTTGTTCAAAAATATACAATGCATAGATGCAAAGTTTTGATCTTGAAGGAAATTTCGGATATTGAAAATTTGGATTCTAAGGCTTATAGGCAAGGTTGAATAAAGAAATTTTAGTTTTGAGGTGTTATCAGAACTATATAGTATAGGGTGAGGTGGGATCACCCCCATATATGTACCTGGTATGGCTATACGACAGTTTGATGGTTTTCACGTTCGAGGATGAACGCATGTGTAAGTGGGGGAGAATGTAACGACCCCACTTGTCATTTTAAAAATTAGCATTCCATTCAGTAGCTTAAGGTCTCAGGCAGCTTTGAGATGTGTATTATGACTTACGAGGGTGGTCAAGTTTGTTTTTCGGATGATTCGGGATTTAATTGAAAGAACAATTCTTGTTTTGGAAGCTTAAGTTGAAATAATTGAACAGATGGTGAATTATGTGTAAACCACCCCCCCCCCCACCCCCCACCCCCAGAATGGAATTTTGATGATTCCAATAGCTCTATATGGTAATTTTGGACTTAGGAATGTTCCCGGATATTTATTTTAGGGTTTGTAGCTAAAGTTAGCTTGAAATGACGAAAATAAAAAATTTAAGTTTGAAAGTTTGACCAAGGAGTTGACTTTTTGATATACGGATCGATTCGATTCTGGAAATTGAAACAAATCCTTTATGTCATTTATAACTTTTGTGCAAAATTTGAGGTTAATCAGAATTGATTTGACAGGTTTCGACATCAAATATAGAATTTGGAATTAGTTAGTTTTGAATAAGCTTGAATTGGGGTGCGATTCGTGTTTTAGTATTGTTCAATATAATTTGAGGCATCAACTAAATACGTGTCATATTATGGGACTTGTTAGTATACTTAGTTGGGGTCTCTAAGGCTCTAATGAGTTTAGGAAGAGTTTGGTGTTTTGAGCAAAAGCATGTAATGATCCAAAGGTTCATTTATAGTTCTAGAGATCAAAATTCTACTTTAAGACTTCCTAGAGTTTGTTGATGAACTATAGGAATGATCTGGAAAATTTGGTCTAATTTTATCAAGTCACGATTTGGTTTTTAGCGTGAAACCAGAGTTTATTATTTAACGAGTGAAATGGGTATCATATTGAGAAAATAAGCTCCGAATTGAGTTTCGATTGAATGCTAGGTTCGTATTATTATTTGTGACTCATAGGAACAAGAATCGTCGAATTTTGAGTTCATATGATGGAGCTGGAGCTTTTTTAGTGAAAATACTTATTGTTGGTGCAATAGGATCGAGTGCGCACCTTAAGCGACCAAATTTGGCACTTTTAACAACGGAATTGGGGTTTTAGCCACCAAAATCGTTTTTTTTATTGAGCAGATTCGTCTTTTAGATTATTTCAACATTTTTGGAGCTAAGAAACTCGAATTTGGGCAATTTTTGAGAGGATATTTGCCAAATTGATTGGGATAAGTATTTCCTACTCGGTTTTCATTATATTGCATGACTCCATGATTATTTTCGTCTTTCACTAGTGAATCTAATGGAAGAAATTGAAGAAATTTGCAAAAATTTTACATTTTAAGGTCGATTCCTTATCAAATTTTGATAAAATTTATATGGTTGAATTCATATCGGAATGAATGTTCATATTTCATAAAGTTAGTCGGATTTCGAGATGTGGGCCCCACATGCGATTTTTGAGCTAAATTTGATTTTATGGAAAACTAGTATTTTCATATGGAATTAATTCCTATAACTTGTATTGACTTAATCGAATTAGTTGTGGCTAGGTTCGAGGCGTTCAGAGGTTAATTCGCGAAGCAAGGGCATATCGAAGTAAAAGAATTACGCGGTTTGAGATAAGTAACTCTTATAAACTTAGTGTTGAGGGTATGAAACCTTGAATTACGTGTCATGTAACTTATTTTTAGGTGACACACATGTTAGCTGACGGGCGTGTGGGCATGCACCCTCTGAATTGCGACTCTATTGTTTCTATGACACTGTATAGTGTTCCTATTTTGTTAATATCATTATTTTCACCATGTGATAAACAGGGGCGCCCGACATTGTTGGTGGCCTAAAGCAAAATTTCAATGAGAGACCCTAATTTGTTAAAAAATAAATTATATATTTTGTTTAAAGTCTTTTTTCTTTAAACCTTTTTAGATGAAAAGTTATTAAGAATTTTCTTACAACGAGTTATTCTCCTAAAACATTGTTGATCCTGTGCAAAATTGTTGATCCCAAAACATTTGGGGGGTGGGGGATCAAGTCTTCTTATCTTATTGAGTATATCGATCAGAGTATTATCTTCTACTATTAGTAATTCCTTTAACGTTATATAATTTAAAAATAAGTCTAAACTACTATATCAAACTATTATATTTTTATCGAGGCTAAGGCAAATTTTTAGTATCTTTTGATCTCAAATTTTACCCGCTAAATAATAAATTAAAGATATTTCTATACTCTTTAGATTATTCAAATCTCAACGAACAACGTGAGTAACAAATTAAAATTTTCTTTTCCTTTTTGTATTAAAATTTTTACTTTTTAATGTTGAGATACTCAATTTTTAGTAAAAAAGATATAAAATTAAATAAATGACATTGTATAGCTGCTGTAAAAATAATAGCCAAAAAATATATAAAATTTGTATATATTCTCTATGTTATATAAATAAATTATACAATTTTATACCCTTTTTCGGCCACCACATGTAAATAGTTTCTAGCGTGGGCTAAAAGTGATAATACCCCAATAACTTAGGATCCATGGAAAGTGGGGCCGCCAAAATTTGGGGTCCCAAAGCCATTTATTGGGCTGCCTTAACCTTCAACCGGCATTGGTGATAAGAGTTGTCAATCATGCTAGATATTATGTTTAGGTTTTATGCCGATATTGTTTGGACCCACAGTGGTCGTTTCTTGTTGTCATCTCACTGATTTTATTGATATTTCGTACTCAATTATATTCATGCATTCATATCATATCTCAGTCTCAGTTGTTATTTGTTGGTACATCATATCATTGTTGTAAGGCTAGTTTTATGGAATTGTGAGCTCGTGAGTGGGATTGGAGAGATTGATGGTTGCATGAGGCCGAGATCCTAATTATGAGTGACAATTATGAGATCGAACTGAATGCCTCAGGGGATATACTGATTTATAATAGTGCATGGGCTGAAGGAGCCCCTATGGAGTTTGTACACACCCATAGTGAGCGCGATTCACTATATTGAGGGATGGATTTTCCCTAGACATGGTTTTTTTCCGAAGCATTTATATAACTAGAGATGGATCTTCTCCACAGGGCCGAATTAGCCTTCCTCGGTACTGAGTGACTGATGGTCAATGATGTTATATTTTGGGATGGATCCTCTCTAGGACGTATGTTCCATATACAATACCGAGTGGTTAAGCATGATAAGTGGAAAGTGTGAGACAGTGAGATTGATTACTCTGACAGTGTGAGTACATGATTCATCTCTAAGATACATGGAATACATGCATAGAGATGCATGTTTTCTTGTACTGTACGGTATCACGTCATTCATGACTTTTTATACACATTGATATGTGGGCTCGTAGAGAGGTATTTCATACTTGCTATTTGGAAGGAAATGAAACATCTTATTTATTATGGAAAGGATTTTCGAAAAAATTACATTTTTCAAACTATCTCATATTTTTGACGATTTCGGTAGAGGATTTAGATTTTTATTGATATTCTTGAAAAGCGGACAATTTTTGGAAAAAATATGAAAAAGTTGAGCATTTTATCTCTGAGTTACTTCCTTCTTTATATGTTTAACATTGTTATGAATTATTGTTGGCTATTGGTGTTGGACCCGACCTTGTTCAAGCTCGTCACTACTTTCAACCTAAGGTTAGGTTTGTTACTTATTGAGTACATACGGTCAGTTGTACTTATATTACACTTCTCCACATTGCGTGCAGATCTTGGATGCCGATGTTGTTGTGCATGGCGAGAGCTAGCATGGAAAATGTATTTGCGATCCAATCACAACTGTCACTTGTTCTTAGTAACTTTAAATTATTAATCTGTTCAAGTATATTTCAAAAAGATGATGTATTTTTATTTCACAACAACTTTGTAAATTCTAATCTAGAAGCTCATGATTTGTATACCAGTCCTTGGGGAGAGTGTTAGATTCAGTTAAATATTAATTGAATCAGATTGTTATTATTTGGCTTACCTAGCGGGTGAAGTTAGGTGTTATCACGACTAGTCGGATTTTGGATCGTGATATTGTTCTTAAAATTTAGACAGACCTAAAGGAACTAATGTTCCACTTTACATTTTTACACAAAAAATAACGTTAAAATTTATGCTTCATGACTAAAAAAATTTATGTTCTACATGCTTATGTTAGATTATTACTTTAATTATACGCCTCATATCTATTGTTTATTTTGAAGATGATGGAAATTTTAAAATTGCGTTGTTATCATGGCGCTATAATTGAAGTAAAATTATTTCCGTCTTGCATTTATTATTTGGATTTGTATTGTTGCTTGGTTAGAAAGATTGAGGGTGTTGCCATGCCTTGATTGCATTAATTATCATATATTGAGAGCTTGTGAGGATAAAAGCATGAAGGGTGATGTCGTGGCTAATGCCGTACCATTTTATTTATGATATTATATGGTGAGGACGAGAGTAAAAGCACAAAGGATGATCCCGTGCTATCTTTATTTCATTGTCTTATTTGATTTCCTAATTTGTGCTTTACTTGGTTACATTGTTACGTACTGCGGAAGATGTTATTTGATTATCTTGTTCTTTCCGTTCTTATGATATTTTTCCATTTCGCATATCCCCTCCCAGTTAATATTTTATTGTTCTGTTTGTTATTTTGTTGCTTTATGTACATATCTGTACAGGATTTTACAAAAGTGTCTTGTCATAGCCTCACCACTACCTCATCGAAGTTAGGCTCGACACTTATGGAGTACATTGGGTCGGTTGTACTCATGCTATACTTCTGCACTTCTTGTACAGATACTGGTATTGGTCCTAGCGGTATTTAGAGGTGCGTCTGCTCGGATCATATTTGCTTCGGAGACTTGAGGTAGAGCTGCTGGCATTCGCAGACCTTGAAGTCCCCTTTACTTTCCTATCCTTACTGTTTATCTCATTCGAACATTTGTATTTATTTCAACTATATTTGTAGACTTCTTGTTGCCCATGTACTCGTGACACCAGCCTTCTGTTATTGAGTTAGACCTTGTTAGGTTATGGATTTATTTCATGTATTATAGTTGTAATCATCGTTAATAATTGTTATTATTCTATTTTGATCTGCATAATTATCAAATTAGTTAACCAGCATTGGCTTGCCTAGCAAGTGAACGTTATGCGCCATCACGATCCCGTGTATAGGGTTCCGGGTCATGATATTTAAAAAGAATTTTGAAAAAATATTTGTTCTTCTCTTGATCGAGAAACATTATTTTCTGCCAAACCAAACACACTTAACTAGTATAGTTTTTCTCTTTTCATAAATTGAATAAACGAATTTAGACCCTTTTGGTAATTTCAACCAAAAGCTTTTCCGTAGATTTTATTTTTTTTAAAAATCTGAAACCTTTCCCGTGTGACAAGTAATTCCAACTTACGGGAAGAAGGGGAATCGTTCAATATTGTTATTTTGTGTTATAATTGTTCTTTCCTTCTCTTTTTATTGTAAATATTGCACGTGGCGCGCTATTTGGTTTCCTCCATTTAACTTATAATTTTTTTTTATTTTTAACATATACCCATTTATTAAACAACTTCAACCCAATTTCTCCTCCTTCTCCTTCTTCTTCCTCCTCCTCCTCCTCCTCCTCCTCCTCCTCCTCCTCCTTTTTCTTCTTCTTCTTCTTCTTCTTCTTCTTCTTCTTCTTCTTCTTCTTCTTCTTCTTCTTCTTCTTTATTCTACTGCTGTTGGTGTTGCTATGAAACTTCAGTTCATAGGATGATTGCCATAAATATATTTATCGTATTATTTAAAAATAAATTATAAATAATTACGTAAGTTAGTAGACAATAATTTATGAATATTTTCACGTACGTAAGTTAGCAGACAATGATAATTCTATTCTTTTCACGTTTATTGTTTCCCAAATTTATAATTTAGATACTGTTGGTAATCTGATTATTTATCTAGTATGTTAAAAAGCTATATAAGCTGAAGTTTTTGCAAATGAACTAAATAACTTCAACATCTTCTGCTGAAGTTTTTGAAAAAGCTTATCCAGGACAAAAAACACTTCAGCTTATTTAGTGCTGAAGTTTTTATTAATGAAGTAAATAACTTCAGCAGCTTCCGTTAAAGTTTTTGAAAAAGCTTAATGCCAAAACTAATGAATCCAGGACAAAAAAACTTCAGCTTATTTAGTGCAATTACAAACAAGAACTTCAACAAATAGAAAATAAAACTTCAGCTACTATGCTTAGGTTCAGCAATTACAAACAAAAACTTCAGCAAATGGAGAACAAAACTTCTGTTACTATGCTTAACTTCAGCAATTACAAATAAAAACTTCAGCACACTTGCTACTCCAGACCCGTCTACTAGAATATTGAAGTTTTGCGTGGTTGCCTTTGCTATTTCAGCGAAAAAATAAATACAGTTGTTATATTTTTCACAAAGCGGACACAAGTTAAAATGTAACCCAAAAGGCGGATAAATGCAAATGCCCTTTTTTATTCTTAATTCTTTTTGGTTATATATGTCACGACCTGAATTTCCCACCATCGGGCTCGTGATGGCGCCTACTAATCGGAGCTAGGCAAGCCAACTCTTACTTATATTCCCATTTTTAACAATACTTATTTAAATCTATTACCTACAATATTAAAATTTCAGCGGAATAAATAAATTTAGCAGAAGACTTAACAAATTTTACTAGATGCGATACTAAAAATTTCAACATAAAACACTACCCAAGAACTGGTGTCACGATACTCACGAACTTCTAAGAACAATACACATAACCGTCTGAAAGAAATATAATACTGTTTGTCTCGAATATGTGAGATAACAGACTGAAAGTAAGGATAGAGGAGACACCGGGTCTTGCGGACGCCTGCAAGGCTACCTTGGTGTCTCGACTAACACTCGCACTACTGCTTTTGCTGCTGTTCAAAAACCTATATCTGCGCAAAAAAAGCACAGAAATGTAGTATCAGCACAACCGACCCCATGTGTTGGTATGTGTCTAGCCTACCCCAGCGAAGTAGTGACAAGGCTAGGACCAGAAACTCACATAAACTAGTGCAGTTTATAGCGTACAAAATAATAGGAAGCAAATAACAGTAATGTCGACAATGATCAACCAATGATATAAATAGAAGGCAACAAGAATACCATAATTGCTTCTCAACAAATAATAAATACAAATGCAATATTCTCATATTACTCAGTTCACAGGGTCCATAACCCAATACAATTAAGAATGTTCGAAGAGCCTCTTTTACTTAACATAAAGTAGAGTACAACCTCCAATCCAATTAGGAAATCAACAATAAAAGATGGAGTTATTTTTAGCAATCATTTGATAAAGAAAATACCCTTTTCAATTAAAATACAATTATTGAATAAATCATTACCTTTAATACGAGAAATCAATAAATCAAAACATAGTAGAAATTACTTTTTAAGTAACGTACAACCTCAACTGTTTAAGGAAAGTTTAATTGAGAAATCAATTGAGTTAAAAATGTAAAAATTATTGTAATTTAGAGTATTTATCATATATATATATATATATATATATATATATATAAATAGAATATCAAGAGAATTATAAAGGAATCAAAGTCGAACCACTAACAAGAATAAGGAAAACAAAGGTATATTTCATTTTCTTTTCACATCTTGTTGCCGGCATGCAACCCGATCCCGTTTCATGTATCTCTTGGCAGGCATGCCACCCGCTCCCATTTCATGTATCTTGGGGTAGGCGTACCACCCGCTCCCATTTCTTTATATTTTGTGGTAGGTGTATCACCCGCTCCCATTGCAATATATCTTGTGGTAGGCGTACCACCCGCTCCCATCTTATTATATCTTGTGGTAGGCGTACCGCCCGCTCCCATTTCAATATATCTTGTGGTAGGCGTACCACCCGCTCCCATTTTATTATATCTTGTGGTAGGCGTACCACCCGCTACCATTTTATTATATCTTGTGTACAATATATTACAGGCACCGAAACCAATAACAAATAATCAAACAATATATTACCGGCAAGGAAAACCAATAACAAATAATCAAACAATATTTTACCGGCAAAGACACCAATAACAAATAATCAAACAATATATTACCGGCAAAGAAAATCAATAACAATAATCAAGCAATATATTACCGGCAAAGAAAACCAATAACAACAATCAAACAATATATTACCGGCAAGGAAATCAATCACAAATAATCAAATAATATAATTCCGGCAAGAAAAACCAATAACAAATAATCAAACAATATATTAACGGGCAAGAAATCAATAACAAATAATCAAACAATATATTACCGGCCAGAAACCAATAACAAATAATTAAACAATATATTACCGGCAAATAAAACCAATAATAATTAATCAAATAATATATTACTGGCAAAGAAAACCAGCTATAACAAAACTTATGAAATTTCTACTTAACACAATTGATACAATATAACAATCACTTGCTCAACTTCAAAGATCTTCAACCAAGTTCTCATAAGTATCAAATAAGATTTGCAACAATTTAGCAATTTAGGACTCACGGTCATGCTCGATCCCCAACATATCGATACTCGTCACCATGCAAAAATCTTGATTTCTTCCATCTAATTTCGAATTAAAAGATGAAAATAATCATGGATTTATGTAATACACTTTCGAGTATAGAACACTTACTTGAGTTGAAATCGTGAAAAATACCTCAAAATCGCCCAAGAACCGAGCTCCAAAACCCCCGAAACGGAAATGAAGAAATGGGCATTTTTGGTCCTTAAATTTCTGCCATCTCGTCACTGAAGGTCTGTCTTCGTCACTAAAATTCATCACTAAAAGTCCACCAAAAATAGCTTTACTAATCATATTCAATCGATCATAACTTTCTGTACATAGTCCGAATGACAAATAGTTTAGTTTTATGGAACAAGAGAGCAAGGGATACAACTTTCATGTTTCGTACATTTTTCGATTCCTTATAGATTGTTAGCTATAAGCTTCTACTTGATGCTCCTTGCATCAGAATTTTCGAACCTTGCTGTCACAGTCCAACAAGTTAAATTTGCCTAAAAATGGCCCGTAACCACTCCGAAACTCACCGGAGTCCCTCGGGACTTTAACCAAATGTGCCAACATAATTCATAACATCATTCAAATTATTTTCAATAAACGAAACACCTCAAACAACATCAAAACCATCAATTCACATCGAATTCAAGCCTAAGTTTTTCAAAAACTTTCGAAACATGCATTTGATCAAAGATCCGACCAAACAATATTCGAATGACCTGAAATTTTGCACACATATCCAAAATGACACAATGAAGCTACAAAAACTCTCGAAATTTCATTCCGACATCCGGATCAAAATCTCACCTATCAAACGGAATTCGCTAAAATACTAACTTCGCCAATTCAAGCCTAATTCTACACTGGACATCACAAAAATATTCTGGACACATTCCGAAGTCCCAAATCATCTATCGGAGCTAACCGAACCATTGGAATTCATATCCGATCCCTCTAACTCATAAGTCAATGCTCAGTTGACTTTTCCAACTTAAGCCTTCTTAAAAGAGACTAAGTGTCTCATTTCTTATCAAAATCATTACAAACCAACTCGATCACGTAAGATATGGATAATGAAGCATAACGAAGTTGAAAATGATAAAAAACGGAGCGATAACTCATGAGACGACGGGTCATACCGTTACAATATAGAGGATTTTGTGGGAATCCTAACAAAAAGACAAACTAGTACTAGTAGACACCAAGCTTCAACAAAAAGTGCACAATAATTGTATCATAGCGAAGTAAAGTGCATGTTAAATCTCAAGTTCAACCGCCATATATAGGTCAAAACTAATTTGGAAATTCCATTTTAAATAATTAGGGCTGCTATGAACTTTGTGTACTTCAAGTAAAATATCTGGATAAGCCGCATTGTAATGAACTGATCGATTTGAGCTTTTGTATTTTGATCGCTAGTTATCGGGTATGACTTGCCTCGTATTATGCATAATGACTAATGTGAACCGTTGGTTTTGATATTCAAGAAAATCGGAATGAATTTGGAAGAATAGTCTCAGTTGAAAGCTTTGAATTTGGAAGGTTTGACCAAGAGTTGACTTATGTGTATATGAGCCCGGATCGGAGTTTTTGTAATTTGGTTAGCTCCGTCGGGTGGTTTATGACTTAGGAGCTCGATCGGAATTGGTTTTGGAGGTCCGGTGAGAGATTTGGCTCGAATTGGCGAAACTAGTATTTTGGTGATTTGCGATTGATATGTGATATTTTTATCCGAGGGTCAAAATGGAATTTCGAGAGTTGTTGTAACTTTGTTAGGTAATTTTCGATATGTGTGCAAAATTTCAGGTCATTCGGACGTCTTTTCGTCAGATTTCAGATCAAATGCGTGTTTCGGAAGTTTTTAAAGAACCTAGGCTTGAATCCGATGAGAATTGATGGTTTCGATGTTGTTTGAGGTGTTTTGTTGATTGGAACAAGTTTGAATGATGTTACGGGATTTGTCAGTATGTTTGGTTGAGGTCCCAAGGGCCTCGAGTGAGTTTCGGATGGTCAATCGGACCACTTTGTGCCTCAAAAGGCGGCAAAAATTGCAGGTTCGGAGTTGCAGGATTTGAGCTCTCTGCGATCACATAAGAGGTCTTGCGATTGCATAAGAGGATTTGGTGAAGGGCTGTTCAGTGTTCAATGTGTTCGCATAGTACAAGTTGCGATCGCATAGCTTGGGGAATGTGTTCTCCGCGAACGCGGATTATGGTCCGCGATCGCATAGTGCAATCTGGCAGTGCATTGCGATCGCATGGGATTTGATGCGTTCGCATATAGTCAAATTGGAGCTGATAATTTTTGTGCTTCGCAATCGCGAAGGTTTTCCCGTGATTGCATAGAAAGAAATTTGGCCTGTGCAGAATGTTTTAAAGTCATCTTGTTCGCGATTTTAGGTCTATTTTCACCTATGACTGCCCGTTTTTGGAGAATTTCGGAGGAATTGAAAGAGGGATTCAAGAGGAATAGACTTGAGGTAAGAATCTTGGTCTCAATACTCGATTATATTGTGAAATTGGCCTAGAAAATTTTGGAAACTTAGCAAAAAGGGGAAGAACTAGAGCTTGAGTTTTGGATATTTCAAATTGGGATTTGATAGGTCATTTGAGCTCGGATTTGGGAGTTCTTTCTATGTATGGAGTCATGGCGAGACGAGGAATTCGGTAATGTGAGTTTGTCATAATTTGAGAAGCAGGCTTGAGGCTCAAATTTTGCTAGTTTCGAGATTTCTGCTATTTCTCGATTATTTTTGATTGGGTATTGTTCCCTTAGCATATTGTGATGTATTCGCTCTAGTTTTGGTTAGATTCGACACGCGTGGAGGCCGATTTGAGAGGCGAAGGCATCGCGAGCTAGAGATTTTGCTAGTTCAAAGTGAATAATGCTTGTAAATGATATCATGAGGGTTTGAAACTCCGGATTTCACATCGTAGCGCTATTTTGAGGTGTGACATGCATTATATGACGAGTGCGGCGCCGTTTGCGATTGGGGATTGTGACTTGGTCCATCCCGAGTGATATTTTTACTATATTGATGATTGAGACACATACTATATTATTGTGAATTGGGCTTCTTGCCATGTTTGGAGCCTTGTGCCGACCTGTAGAATCCTTCGAAAATTGATATTACTGTTTTAGCATATTTTTGCATATCATTTAGTCTCAGTCCAAGGATTTAAATGTTGTTTTGCAAACTCAGTCATTCTTCTAAGTTTTGAAAAGTCAAATGATATTCTAAATATTTCGGACTGAGAACTACTGTTTTGCAAAATGCCGAAGGGGCTTATGACGATTTCTAGACTGAGCATGGATCGGGCTGCGCGCCGCAGCAGTGATTTTGAAACAGTGGTAACAATGACACTGTATAATATAAATTGGTCGGATAACAAAGATTGACCGAACAGGTAACAATGACTGACCAGGAATTAATTGATACCACGAGATGTCTTGATATTGCGCTTGAGATGTAGGAGCCTCCCCCCTTTCCCCCCCCCCCCCCCCCCCGGAGTCTGTACACACCCTTAGTGAGTGTCGTCGATGATAAATAAATATGGATGGCTCGGACTGCACGCCGCAGTGGGTACTGGAATGTACCATCATATGTATTGCATCGCATTTATGCATTTGTTCTTTATTCATTGTTTGTGCTATTTTTTGAGATATTCATATGCTGTTCTAGTACTATCTGATCACTCTTGAGGAGGATATATTTTAGACAGTCGTAACAATGACACTGTATGATACATTTGGTCAGGTAACAATGGCTGACCAGGAACAAAAATATTGCCCGAGGGGCAAGTCTCTGTGCATAGTGTCATTAATTATTTTTGCAACTGTTGAAAAGATCATTTCTCAAAAAAGGTTTAAAACTGAGCGAAGATATTTCTAAATATTTGCACAGTTTTCAGTGATTTTTCTCAATAAAATGGGTTTTCTCTCTGCTTCTATACAACATGACGATATGTTTTTACGTGATTTCTCACCGCTCAGTTGTTATTTACATTTATTACTCACTGAGTTGGAGTTCTCACTTTACTCCCTGCATCTCGCGTGCAGATGCAGGTATTTGTCCATCCAGTAGCGGGTTTAGAGTGGATTGAAGATTTACTATCATAGCTGAGCCCGGTGACCGCCAGCGTCACCGGCACCGGATTTTCCACTTTTGATATTGAATTCCATATTGTACACTATTGGCCTTGTAGATGTAATTAGACTCTTTTAGATGCTCGTGACTTGTGACACCCCGGTTTGGATTGTATTTCCGCTACTTGTTGTTTTTAAATCATAATAAAATTGTTCATTCATGCTTAACCATTGTTAAAAATGTACTTTGGGTTGGTTGGCTGACCTTGTCTTCACGAAAGACGCCATCACAACCGGAGCGGGGTTTTAGGCGTGACATAGCCTTTACTTACACCAATACCAACTTCTATAAAGAGTACTTTTGACCACAAATCTTCTTGCTCAGGCTGGTTCGGTTCAAAACAAGAGACAAGGAGCTGTCAATATATGAGGAGTTAGAATTTTAGAACCACAACTTCAACGGTTAATAATTAAATTTTAAATTTAATATTTAATAAATTTATTAATATAAACATAATATTTGACCAACACCAAATAGGACACAACTTCGAGGATTCATTATAAAATGGATAAATATCCTCTAAACCCCTAAAGTTACTCGATCGCCAAAATAAGATGGGTTTAATATTTACTGGAGCACCCAATAGTATGTTTTGTTTTAATCACAATGGTGCATCCATGGAGTTTGTATTCCCAATTTAGTTAGAAATAAAATACGCATAACCATGGACGGAGCTATAGTCGCGAGAGCTGGTTCAGTAGCTTTGTTTCGAACTCTGTATTTATATTAGAAATTTCATTGAATATATATAAATTATTAATTTGTAACCCAGTAAATTCAAACGATTAGAATCCTGAACCCATAAGCTTGAAACTCTAACTCCGCCTCCATATACCAAAAAGAAGAAAGACATGAGGCATGGAAATCACTTTCTTAAACGGACATTATTTCGTGAATAACTATTTAAATCTGTATAGTGTTGAGAAATACATCCAAAATACAACGAATTAGAATTTTTTTTTTTTTTGAAGACCTACTATTTCATGAAGAAATGGTGTTTCGAATAAAAAAAGTTCAGATATGTTACAAATACAAACTATTTATCAATAGGTTATTTATATATATATATATATATATATATATATATATATATATATATATGGACCATCTTCAATATATAAAGCCTTAAAGTCGCTAATTAATGTCGGGTTTCCCCACTTAAATTACAAACTACTCAACACCCAAATCACCAGAAAAATTCCTTGAAGTATTTGGCACATGGAAATAATGCCCGTGAAAATAGGTGATATATAGGGAAAACATAGGGAAAGGGAGCATGGTATTTATAAGTGTATAAAATATTTATACAACTTCGTAAAGTCTAAACGTTGACATGCATATACATACACTTGTTCTTACTTTTTAATTACGGCTGCTGCATGGTCCACATATATGCCTCAAATCACTTGAACCACTCTTAGTTGTTGGAAGTTAATCCATTCATTAAATGGATCATATGCTCTCTTTCACATTAGAATATTTATATACAGACAAATCATATATAAAGGTGAGAGCAACAAAGGGTTGTTCATGAACTAGGGTTGCACTAGCGGAAGGATTTCGTATAGGTGTTCATAACACGCAGCGGTAGATAATAATAATCCTAGGTAAATTTTTTTATGTTTAAAATTTATTTACGTATCAAAGATCGGATCACGTACCTGGTGAAGAGAGTCTCGTTTCAAAGTTCTTCAATAGTGCGAAGACTCTATGCGTATCCACACCGGGACCGATCATTGATATCAACTCTTTGATCAATGAAACCCGCGAACAAATTGAACGAAAAATATTGTGTTGAAATTTTTCTCAAATCTCAACTCAAATTAGAAGAACAAGAAACACTTTTCTTATAATTGTATTTTCTCTCTTGGCTTTGTATTGCACTCTCACTTTCACAATGTGAGTTTTCTTCTCAAGAATAATAATAAAAAAACGAAAAAGAACCATACAAATTTTCTCCATCACCCTTTATATAGTATCACCTACAAACCATTTTCCTATTTTGTTGAGGTAATAATTTTCCTAGGGTAAAAGTTTATTCCAAAAATAAACTCATGAAAAATTTTGTATTAAATTCCAAATATACTTTCTTTGAAATATTTGTAAGTAAATTTCAAATTTTCCTTTCTGTAAATGGACGAAAGAAATTTTAGCACTTTTTTTTTTAAGTAAAAGTTTTATTTTCTAAAAATACACTTTGTACACTTTTCCTTGTATGTTGAGTGACGAAAATTTTTTACAAATTTTGTGTCCAATTCTAAATTGGATTCTAATTTGTAAACTTTTATATTAATATAATATTTTCCTATTGAAAATATTAATCCCATTCCAAATAGGATAAAACTTCAATTAATAATCCAATTCAAAATTAGATGTATTAACAAGTCTTTATTAATATTGTATTTTATATACATATATTATATAAAATAATATTAATTATATATATCACATATATTTCAACCAAGAGATATTATTTAATCTCTATTCCAAATAGAAACTTCAATTTATTCACAATATTAATTATAATCTTTGTGCTAGCAAAGAATATAATAATATTTCATTTGGACTAATAACTAAATTTATTTGACTAATTAAATTCTTTAATTTAATTATCAAATAATAAGTTAATTAATCCTTTAGCAAAGATCAAAACACTCGTTAGTGTGCGACCCCATAGGTTCAATACTAAACCGGTAGTAAATTAATCATATCAATATACTAATCAAGGGTGGCGTCTAGCAGCACTCCTTAACGACCGGATAGCATGAAGTATACAATTTACTCTCAAGAACCAGTAGAAGAATAATGTAGTAATTCCTTCTGTCCTTATAGCTCTGGATCACCCTAGGATATGGTTCAACTGTCAAATCCTAATAGGCGATCAACTATGTGTTCACGTCAAATATAATCGACCATTGAATGACCTAAGAAACTCATTTCTTCTTTCATTCAATTGCCCTGGCCAAGGTCTTAGTTTGGTCGTTTATAATTCATGACAACATGGAGCTTAAACTATTACCAAGAGTTGACAGATTCCGTCTTGATCGATCACTAATTCTACAAGTATTTAATCGTACCCAATATCCTTTCAACTATCGCCCTAGGGCCATAGGTGTCTAGTATCAAAGCACAATAAATAACTTGTCAATTACTGTGACGATCTCAAGTCAAAGGAAACGGTTACATCACATTCTTCAAGAAAATATCTTATTGACAGTTTATGGTAATTCTAACCATTAGGAATTATCCAATGAGTCGGTTCAATGACCATATCTCTATATGCATCATCTATCTATGTGATTTAGTTAATGAGATCAACTAATCTTTATCCGATAAAGACGATCACATAAATATTGATCTAACCAAATTACTAATGTCCAAATTAATAATCCTACGATCAAGAACAAATTTAGATTAAATTGTAAAAGACTTTCTCTCATTATCATGATCTCTATCACGATGACAAATCTCAAAATTTAATCAAGGACCTTATCAAATTAATCAAATAATTATTAATAATGATAAAGAATATCAAATGCCATATATTTTATATTAAATGAAATTCACAAAAATATGTTCAAGTTATCAAAGATGATATTGGATCTAGGGCATATCTACTATATCCCTAACACTAGCTAGTGTATAGGAAGTTTTGATCATGGCAATAAAATAGAAATTCATAATTTGAAGTTTATAAGTTCCTACAAACTCGTATCTGACCCTCTAAATCTGTCCCCATTAGAATATGTTGATGGATTGCATATCTCATGCCTTTAGAATAGAGCATAACGCAAAAGCACATTTGTATTTTGTCCCATGTGTAGTGTATCTAATACCAATTACAAACATATAAAGAGAAGGTTGTGTTGAGAATCGAATTTTACTGTTGTGTTGATTAATGATATATTAATTGAAAGATACTATGCAGATGTTTCAGTATCATTGCCTACCAGAAGCAAATTAAAGACCATTTTTTGAGTTAGAAACAATGTATGTGTCTCATTGAAGAGTCAATTGAATTTGAATATGTGCTTTGGAATCATATTTTTTTCATTATTGTTTCACCTCACTATAAGCAGAATGAAAGGGTCACTAATATTCCCTAATCCTTAACTAGATTATCTAGAGTAAAACATTTTTAATATTCCATGCTTAGATTTCCTTGAAGTACTTTGACGATTTGCATCAACAACTATATGTACCAAATAAAATTTCACTAGGTTGTATATATATGCATGTATACAAAAAAATAAAAATAAAAAGATCTTATATATCCTCTTTTCTTGATTCGTAACACGACAGCTTTAAACATTGTCCCCTCCCCTCCCCCTCTCCCCCACCCCACCCCCACAAAAACAAAAATATCGACTAGATTTAAGCGCTTAAGAGAAAGAACAAATCACAAAAAGGTGGTCTTAGACCAAAGATTCTATACCATTTTAAACCAATTATTTATTAGTGAGGAATATATAAATAGATAGGCACTTTGATGTCTAATCACCCCTCTCTCCTTAGGCTCGTACCAAAAAAGTAAGAAAATAAAAGACTGTCATAGGATGATTTACATTGATCATTACTAGAAATTTGTATTTTATATTTCTATGTTAATTATTTGTCAAAGTTTTGTTAATATTTATATCATTTTACAAAAGCATATATTACATGACTGATATATATATGTACAGAGAAATTTAGTTAAAAAGAAGAAGGATCAAAATTGCTAAAAAAGTTCACAACTCCTCTGAGTTTGCCTTCACTGAATCATTGACTGTAGGGTGCGTATCCATTATTTTACATATGTCTGAAAATTCTATGTATGCAAGAAAACAAAAAAGAATCTTATCCTCTTTTCTTGATTCGACTAGATTTAAGGGCTTAAAAGCAAGAACAAACGAACATCTCACTAAAAGGTGGTCTTAGAACGATGATTCTAGCCAATCTAAACCAGTTATTTATTAGTGAGGAATATATAAATAGGCACTTTGATGTCTAATCACCCTCTCTACTCAGGTTCTTGCCAAAAAAAAAAGTACTCTTAAGTGCGCAACGAATGGGCCCCGGCCTTTCCATTATTTGAGGTACAAGCTTCATAATTTTAATTATACTCTTTTATATCAACAGTAATAACATGATAAAACTTTCGGAAAAAAGCCAGATATGCCAGTAAACTATGGCCGATGAACACTGATGAACAAGCTGTTGTTATCACTGTAAATGCAAAAGCAAAAAAACTACTGTACAAAGCTATCAGTGGACAAGAATAAGAAAACATATTCAGTTGTGAGAATGCAAAAAAAATGTGGGATAAACCGTAAGTCACTTATGAAGGAACCAACAAAGTGAAAGAAACTAGAATAAATCTCCTTGTTAGGGAATATAAATTATTTCAAATGAGGATGGAGTATATGTTGAAGAAATATTTTTCAGATTCAGCAAAATCATTTGGAAGACCTATAAAAAATAGCGAACAGGTTAGAAAGATCCTCAAAAGTCTAGCTACAACCTGACAACCAAAAGTTATTGCTTTAGAATGTCAAGAACTGGACAAAATCTTCTATGATTAACTCAGATGTGACTTAATTACTTGATTGCTTTTCAGAAAACTCATCTTGGCAGACAATTCAAGAGAAAAAGAAGACCGTTACCTTCATGGCAACTATGGCTGAACCTAAAAATGAAGATGAAGTAGAAGGAGGAGAACAAGATGAGAATATTGTAATGCACTCGCAAGTTGTGACTAACATGATGAGAAGAAACAAAAACTACAGAAGAGATAAGTTTAATTTTACAAAAGAAAGGGAGAACAATGAAACAGATAAAAATGATGGAAGATGTTACGAATGTGGAAAGCTCGGACAGTTCAAGCTTGCTGTCCTGAATTAAAAAAGAAGCTTAGCAGAAACGTGCAAAAGAAGAAAGCTTTTGGAGCATGGAGTAATGAGGAGGAATCTGATCATGAGGAAATTGCCAGCATATGCTTTATGGCTCTTAGCGACAATGAAGGATCAGATAAACTTGGACTAGTGGCAGACAAAAACGATGAAAAAGATGATTCAAGTAGGCCCTGTTTACCGTTGGATGAAGGAACTAGTAAGGTACATACTCCTTTATTGTCCATCTTGTTATGAACTTCAAGAATTTGTTGATATTGTTCTTGCAGACATTGAAAGAGTAGTAAATGAACTCAGAAAAGTCAAGAGAGAAAGAGAAAGATAAAAGAAAGATTGGGCCATGAAACTAGAAGTATGCGAAATTAAACGTGAGATGCTTCAAGAAGAAGTGAACGAACTCAGGTTTCAATTGAATGGTCTACAAAAAACCTCAAGTTGTTGTTCAGTCAAACCTGATCAGAACGTCCCTGTCAGAAATAAAATAGCGTGTTCCTTTTATGGTAAAATTGTCATAACACTAACAATTGCAGGAATAGAATTAGAGCTGGGAATAATTCTAGAAACTTCAAAAGCTCATATTGCATCTATTGTGGTAAAAGAGGTCATGCCTCAAATCATTGCAGGTTCAAAAATAACTGGAGGTGGATTTGGAGACCAAAATCTTCAAATCAAACTAACTCTCAAAAATCTAACTAGTCAGGACCCAAGAAGGCTTGGGTATCCAAAAATAAGTAATCTTGTTTTTTAGAAACACTGCAAGAAGAATCAAAAAGGAAAACAGTATCTCGACAGCACGTGTTCCAGACATTTGGCAGGTGACAAACAATTGTTCAAATTAGCACCAACCTATATGGAGGAATAGTTACTTTTGGTGACCAATCCAAAGGAAATGTAATTGGTGTTGGAAAGGTTCCTTTAAGCTCTGCATGTTATGTGGATGAAGTTTACTTAGTAGATAATTTCTCTAGATTTACATAGGTTATATTTCTTAGTCATAAAGATGATGCCTTAAAGAATTTTGAAGTCTTTTGTAAGAAGGTTCAACGTGAGAAGAGTTACTACATCTCTACAAGCAGGAGCGATCATGGAGGAGAGTTTGAAAGCAGAGCATTTGAAAATTTATGCAATGATCAAGGAATCTCCCATAATTTTTTTCACTTAGATCTCCTCAGTAGAATGGAATAGTAGAGTGGAAAAATAGAACCTTGAAACATATGGCCATGATAGTGGAAAACTCTTTACCTCATTTCTGGGCAGAAGCTATAAGTACAATATGTCATATTATTATCTGATGTCGCATTCGTCCTATTCTCAAAAATACTCTCTATGAACTATGGAATAATAAGAAACCAAACATTAGCTACTTCCACCTTTTCGGATGCAAATGCTTTGTTCATAACAATGGTAAGGATAATCTGGGTAAGTTTGATCCAAAGAGTGACAAAGGTATATTTCTTGGTTACTCTCCCGCAAGCAGAGCTCATAGAGTTTATAATAAGAGAACCTTATGCATTGAAGAATCTATTCATGTTGTTTTTATTGATATTACCCTCACCCAAAGAATGAACATATTCCTGAAGATGAGAAAATTTCATGTGCTTCAAATTCTGTTATATTAGGTAAAGATCATCAAAATGAGCCAGCTAATCAATAGACTCAACCAATTGAAGATCTTCTAGAAGATCGTGACATATCTCAACCAGATCAGTCAACTAACATGGAAAAGATCTCTTCAGTAAATACTCCAAATGAATGGAGGAACGAACCATGATATCCTCACAAATTCATTATTGGAGATCCACATGAAGGAATAACTACAAGGAGATCACAACAGGACAAGTCTCATATAGATCTCATTTCTCAAATTGAGCCCAAAAAGATTGATGAATCTCTAAATGATTCTCATTGGATCAAGAAGAATTAGATCAGATTGAGAAAAACAAAGTTTATGAGTTAGTTCCAAAACATCAAAACTCCTATGTTGTTGGGACTAAATGGGTTTTTAAAAATAAATTGGATGAATCAGGTCAAGTCACGCAATAAATCAAGACTGGTGGCTCAAAGTTACTCTCAACAAGAAGGAATCAACTATGATTAAACCTTTGCACATATGGCAAGACTTGAATCTATTCGAATTTTAGTTGCCTTTACCGCTAACAAAGGATTCATACTGTATCAGATGGATGTCAAAAGTGCAAATGGTTATATATGTGAAGCAACCTCGTAGGTTTGAAAATGCCACTCTTCCAAACCATGTATACAAGATGACTAAAGCCCTGTACGGTCTCAAATAAGCTCCGCGAGCATGGTATGAAAGGTTAAGTTCTTTTCTTTTGAATCAAGGTTTCAAATGAGGTAACATAGATACAACACTTTTTATTAAGCAATCAAATTTTGGTAATCTTATTACTAAAATTTACGTTGATGATATTATCTTTGGTAGCCCTAACCCTACTCTTTCTGAAGAATTTTCTCTTTCCCTGAAAGGTGAATTTGAGATGAGCATGATGGGAGAACTAACCTTCTTCCTTGGACTTTAAATCAAGCAGTCTCCTAAAGGAATTTTCGTCAGCCAAACTAAGTACACCAAGGAACTTATCAAAAAGTTTGGAATGGAAAATGCTAAGGCTATTTGCACTCCTATGAGTCCAACTACTATGCTAGATGATGACAACAATGGAAAAATGGTTGATGAAACCATGTATAGAGGAATGATTGGATCTCTACTTTATTTAAGTGCTAGCCGACCAGATATTATGTTTAGTGTATGTAAAAGTTCTAGATTTTAGTTAGCTTCTAAAGAATCCCGTTTGACTGCTGCTAAATCCATTATTAGATATTTAATTGGTACTACTAATTTTTGCCTATAGTATGATCATCCTAATAATTTTTCCTTAAGAGGATTTTCAAATGCTGATTTTACAAGAGACAAAACTGATGGGAAAAGTACCGGTGGGACATATCAATTGCTAGGAAATGCCTTAGTATCTTGGAACAACAAGAAATAAAATTGTGTTTCTCTTTCAACAACTGAGGCAGAATACCTAGCAGTTGTAAGTTGTTGTACACAAGTTTTATGGATCATGCATCAACTCCTTGACTATGATTTATGTTTTACTGCTACTCCTATTTTTTGCGACAATATCAGTGCTATCTGTCTATCTAAAAATTTTGGGCATCATTCTAGAGCAAAGCATATAGAAATCAAACATTATTTTTTCCGTGATCATGTTGCAAAAGGTAATATTTCATTAGAATTCATTAGCATTGATTCTCAACTTGCTGATATTTTCACTAAACCTCTTTTAGAAGAAAGATTTTGTATCCTTCGAAAAAAGATTGGCATTTTGCCAAATTTGTAAACCAATTACTTGTTCAAGTAGTTAAATTATTTTACACGCTTTCAGTATATTTTATTTCCTTAATTATCCGTGTACTCATTAATTTTACTATGGAAGTGTAATTATTACATGCAGTCATTCGGAACAATCACCTCCGTCTGTACTTGACCATTTCGATAACCAAGATTCCCCTTCTCTTATCTTAAATCCTTGATAAAAAAACTTCCCTCTTCCAAATACTCTCTTCATTCTTTACAAAATATCTTATTTCTCCATGACCAAAAGAAACCTCTCCCCTGCAACCAGATGAAACCGTAGGTTTCAAATATCTCTTAATAGAGAAGAAACAATGGATGTAGAATCATCTATTAATTCAGACCTTCTCAAGACTGACAACGATAGCAGTGCCTCATCTGTAAATCACCCCATTAGCCAGAAAAAAGGCCGAAAACGTCCTATGGAGAAAACCCTCAAAAAGGTTGCATGCAAAAAGGGCAAGGTAGAACGCTTGAATTTTGGTTCAGAAGACAAGTTGATCTTCTATGGCCCCGTGAAAAGGAAAGGTTTGAGTCCTATAAGTCAATCTGTGGCTTATGGACACTGTATAAGTCTCTCTGTTATGCAAAGTCTTCAGTATGGTGTGACTGTAGTTTTTTATTTTCTTCACCTTTCCCCTGTGTTTGACACTCTTAGAAATTATGTGTATGAAGAACCTGTGAGAATGTTTTATGCAATTTTTTTTGTGAATGATAAGGATGACTTAGAATCTATGGTCTTAGGTACTAGAATTTTGTTGGACTCCTACCAATTTGAAAATATTTTTCCTATCAAATTCGTGGATATGATGTGTTTATCCAAAATTCTTGGCGCAAAGACTTTGAAGTGTCTCTTGAAGAAGCAAAATTTTCTTGTCTGATAATCCCCCTTATATTGGCCCCAAAATCTGAAGTTTGAACACCGTGTTTTAGCCCACATGATTGCAACTACTCTTCTTCCCAGATATGGTTCCCTAAGTTCATTGTCCACTAAAGATATCTTTGTCCTCTACTGTCTGGTCAACAACAAACGTCTTAATTGGTTTGTATGGATTCATCAATATATCCTTGAGAGTATCAGGTATATCTCCTATTCTGCTGCTTGTTTTCCCTATGGTATTCTTATCTCTCATATTCTGGAAGTTATAAAGGTTGACTTGGCACTCTTTACACGCAAGCACATCTCCAGTACTTATGATAAAACTATTTTTTCTATGATGGGTTATTCATTGTGTGAAAATGGATGGGTTAAGATGGCCAAGGCTGAAAGTGCTCCAGCTGCGGTTGATGTTCAAGTTGATCAACCAGTTCCTCTTTCGACTACCTCGCAGAGCCTTCCACATATTCAACAACATCTTGATGAAGTCAAGCTGATGGTGGTGGGAATGAAAGAATAGGTAGATAAAATTAGAGAAGTCACTAAGAAGACAGGTTCAGATGTAGCAAAGCTACAGATAGACATAGGGGCTACGAGGAGACATGGAACCAGGGTTTTCAATTCCACGACTAAAAAGATGGACGAGCTCATCAAGGATGTTGACAACTCCTATGACTCCTTCTGCACCTAAGTGATCAACACCCTCAAATACTTTTTGGGACGTCATTAATTATCTTTGGTTGTTTGTGACAAACAACTTATGTTTTTTTGTTGTTTTTTATGGTGGCCTTTAGACAATTATTTTTTGGTCTGTACTAACTTAAGCCTCTGTTGAAGGCTCTACTGCTCTGATCCCTTTTAGCATGTACATTATATTGCTCTGTATTTCTCTATATTATATTACTCTTTCCTTTTTGATTGATGTCAAAGGGGGAGAAACAAAAAAGGTGAGTAAACACTCAGGAAAACACTAGCTCAGGGGGGAGAAACTCCTTAAAAGGGAAGTATCTTAATTTTCTTTAAACTTGTTTACTCCTTCTTGATTGTCTTCATAAAAAGGGGGAAGATTGATAGGTTTTATGTTAAGTTCCAATGATGACAATATTATCTTATGTTGTATTTTCAGGACAAACAAAAAGGAAAAAATGAAGATGTTTAGCAAGATTGCTACTTGATTCAAAATAAAGTAAGAATGAAGAATCAATTACTGCATTAATGATCAATTAAAAAGCAGACTGACTCGTCCTCGATAAGGAAAGAAGGAAGATTAAGTTATAGCATTAATGATCAATCAAGAATCAGATTGACTCAATCAAGGGAACTCAGATTACCAATCATGGTCCCTCCAGTTTCGAAGACCACACTTACAAATTAATCTCTCCTCGAATTTAACTGTGACAAGGAAGGTCACATTCGAATCTGGGCCAGTCAAAGAGCAAGATTCAAGGAGGAACCTCTTAGGTCAACTCCATTAATTAAAGATCTTGTGCCTTCAGTTTCGAAAAGGACTCAACGGCTCTTTTCTCTTGTATAAGAAAGCTATTCTCTCAAGAAAAAGATCACGCAACTACAAAAAGTTTATTCCAAATTTGTCTACTTCTTCGTTCAAACACTGTAATTCTAAGTTATCATTGTCTCAAAATATAGAGATATTTAGAGTACAAAAGAAAGTTAGGTCAATTGATTAGAACCCAAGTGCCGATTCTATATGTTGGTTGTAAACACAAAAACCATCAATTTTGTAACTTTATTCAAAGATCTTAAGGTAACCCTTGTGCCCCAAGGGAAACTGAATGTAAGTATCACATCGGTACTGAACCAGTATAAATCGTGTGTGTCTTACTATTTCTCTTTGCTTCTTTTACTCTTTCTGTTTGTGGTTATTCAACTAAAACCTATATTATTCGACTAAATTTTAACTAGGTTACAATTACCCCCCCCCCCCCCCCCCGTACTTTCATAGTAAACTATACGAAATTGTATACATTTATCTGTCGTTAAAAAGTGGCTCAGCCCTGCCCTTGCCGTGCATAAGCTGGGTCACATATAGAGCTATTTATTTGGATAGGATATTTGAAATCTGAACCTTTCTCTTCAATATCAAATTTTGGATTGGATCGAATTTCGAATTGTATTTATTAAAATTTAAGATTTCGGATCGAATTCAGATTGGTATAATTTTAATGCGATCCGATCCGAAATCTAAAATTATTAAGGCGTGTATAAATACTAAACTGTAATTTCAAATAGTTAGTACCTCTTTTATATTTTTCTCCAAGTTATTACCTTTACAAGTAATAAACTTAGCTATATTGGCCCCATAGTACTCTCATAATTGCAGGATATGATTTTTTCTTACTGTATTGTCTCTTTTATAAAGAAAAAGTATAAACGTGAGCTTGCAACTTTGAGGCATAATTCATATGTTTGTTTGAGCCTTCATGCTACCTTTCTTTCTAACCCCGTCCAAGTGCCTACATTACGGTCCAAAGGAAGACCTTCCGATCAAATCTTGAGGATGTCAGGTTAAGCGAGATAGAGGTATGATTTACATCATGGGAAACACTTTGTCCATGGGTGCAAAAAAAAAAGAACAAATGAGAGAGTCTTATTGGTGAAAACCCTCACACACACCGTACAACGATGGTGAGCTGAGAGAAAATTTAAAATAAGAGAGTCTTATTGGTGAAAACCCGACGGGCACCATAAGGCGATGGTGAGTTTAGAGACGAACAAATGAGAGAGGCTTGCTGGTGAAAACCATTCAGGGCACTACAATTCGAATGAGGCTCATGATTTACAGAGAAATTGGATCAGTGAAAGCCGATTTTGAAGTATGAAGACATAACATGAACTGAAAATATGATTGGTTGGACAGATTAGGCTGATTAGCCTGAAATGCATGTCATGATCATTGGAGCTAGCTACTTCCCTCAGATAAGTATTCTTTTTCTCAGTCTTCTTCATATAGTCATTTATGTTCGAAATTTTCCTTTGTTCCTTTTGTCAGAAATCATTTCACTTTGCTCTTTGAGTCTATCTTTATGATTCTTTTTCCAGTTAGTGCTTGTTAAACAAGAAGGAAAGGATTTCAAAGCCTACTACCATCTTCTAAATTGCACAAAGCGGAGTCCGGCCAGGCACATCACAATTGACATGATTCAGAATAAGCAGTATGGTGATAACTAAGGTTCAAGCAATCAAGTGACTTTTGAATTTTGGGAAAATACAAGGATTCAGCAACTTTCAAAATGAAGACAACGCAACAAATGAGTGTGAGAGTTTCAGGTCATGTAGAAGTTTTGTGGTTCAGTTCCAGTCAAAGGGTCAAACAACTCCTTGCCAGCCTGAAGGAGCTAATCAAAATGAATCATGGCAGCGGCGGAAGCAGAAGCTCATCAATGATGCCACAAAATAACCACCCTGTTTTCAAACTAACAAGATTTTATTTGTCTGAAACAGGGGCAAGAAAATTTGTTAATCCACAGGGACCTCCTATGAAAAAGGCATAGTTCATGGGCAACAAATTCTGTTCAGAATCCTCCAGGAAGAGAGCATGGCTCAGATAAGTACATTCTCGTCTTTTCAGGACCCTCGTGGATAATGGGATTTAGCTTTTAAAATTCTCACGACCCTCCTCAATAATGAGATTTAGATTAAAAGTTTTAGAACCCTCCTGAATACTGGAATTTTGTTTTAAATTTTCAGGACCCTCCTGGATAATGAGATTTAGTTTTTAAAATTCTCATGACCCTCTTGGATAATGAGATTTAGTTTAAAAGTTTCAATCCTATTTTTAAGGCAAAAAAATTAAAAAAAATACAAAAATAGTCTCATGTTTTATCTTTCTATTTAGTTTAGATTATTAATATTTTATAGCGATATATTTTGTTTTCCCGTGATTTTTTTTACCTTTATTTTTACATAAAATTGATATATAATAAATATATATAGTTTCATAGTATGATATATTTTATTTTAATTAGTCATAATTAATTTTAAATTATTTTATTCAAAAGAAAGGTTTAAGCTTATTAAATTGATGGATTTAAAGAGTTATAATACCAAATTTTGGTCCAATATTACAAGACATGGCCCAAATCAGCAGCCCAATTTCCTCTACACCCAACCCAGTAGCCCATGATCCGTGCCCAGCCATCTGACCCGACCCATTTCCAGCTTTAGATCTTGGCCACCCATTCCCTTTAATCCAACGACCGTTATTCCTCCCCACTATAATATAAACACCTAATATTCCCCCAAAACCCTAACCCTAAAGAACCAACTCCCACAGCCGCCCTGCCCGCGTCTCCAACCCTCCAAACTCGCCGGAAAACTCAGCAAACCCGGTGAGTTCACTCATGGTCACCTCTCCACTCTTCTCCTTCTTCCACGTAGCAAAATCGCAACAAATCTCATCATTACCACGCGTTTTTCTTCTTTTATCTTTCTTTGTCTAAACAAAAACCCGGACCTTTGAATAAATCTGGGAAGAATGGAATCGTTGGATGAAATTTTTGTCCAAAAATATCCATTTTTCTGATTTTTATTTGTGAAAAGATTTTTCGGATTTTTTTCGATTGGAAACAGCCAAGGCTAGGGGTCCGTCTACATATTACCTCCCCAGACACTATATTGGGTAATTGTTATTGTTGTTGTTATTTTTCGGATTTTATCTTGTGGTCCCACACGGAATGTCTTGGAGAAGAAGCTTCTAGGATTCCTATATATCTGATCTTTTCGGACTGGAGTAGAGGAGGAATTTTTGGAGGTTTACTTTTCCTTTTCTGGTTTTGCTTCTATTTTTGTTCTTTCATTTGAAAAAAGGGTTAAAGAAAAGAGGAGGAAAAATCGATCCGTCTTTGAATTCCTGTTTTCATTTCATATAATATTAAAAGAAAATTTTGTTGCTTCCTTCAATTTCAATCTTGGTTACAATATACTAGAAAGGGATTGAATTAGGAGTTTGAGTTCGTCTTTGGATTTGAAATTCCAGTGTGCCGATTTGTTGGCCTAGATTATTTGTTGATTAGAGTTCGAGGTGCAGTTTGTGGTGCCGAGTCGAAGCCCGTTCTAGTTCGGATCGCAGTTCGTGTTGGTTGTTCTTTCTCCTTTGGATTCCAAAGAGCAGAACCTTGTATCTGGTGATTCCTCGTTTATAAGAATATTGGCGTAACATGTTCATTTTAAACTTTTCTCCTTTCTCTACTTGAATACATATATGGAACAAAGTAATCGCTGCCTGGGTTAAGACATTACTAATTGCTGCAACTTTATTTAATTTCTTCTTGACTGGGTTTACGTTGTTTTGAGTGTGTTTGTTTAGTTTAAGGTATTTGCACCTTTGCCTTGTGATTGTTCATGTGCCCTTTTTCTTTAGAATCTGTAGAGCCTTTCCATAAATGTTGTCTAGTTTGAAGTAAAGTAACAAGCATGTCTTCTGAACCTCGTCAAAACTAATTGCATCATTAAGTATTTTGTTGAGCACCTCAGAAGCTTATCGGTCCACTTTATTTGTTTTTTGGAATCGCCAAGTCTCTTTAGCATAGTTGACGTATTTAGCAGAAGTTTTATTCCTATTTGCTTTTTACCATAATCCATATTTACCTCCCAAGTTATTCAATGAATTCTGCAAAGTTTTGTGTAGTAACCACATTTAGGAATGGCAGCTTGTTGGTTTAAGGTTTCTTTTCAGTTTGAACTCTAAATGAGTGGAAGTTTTGTGGTGTCCCAGGATTTTGAACTAAGATGGGATCATTGAAATGGCGTGAAAATCTGATTTGTCACTGTTTGATCCATTAGCCTTACATGAAAAATATCAGCATGTTTTCAGCTTTCTTTAATTTGAATCAGTGGCTTTAGTTCTTCCCATGAGTTTTTCCATAGTCCCTTGACCAGATTAGTTCCTGAATTTCTTATGAGTTCTACAACCCATTTAGACTCAATTTTGGAACTGTTTATTTAGGGGCTTATTTGGTCGGCTAATTACATATATTTTGAAGCATTTAGTTCTAAATTTTCTTTGTGTCCCAATCTCATTTTTTGCAAGTCTCATACAGTAACAATCTCTAGGAAAATGTCACAGTAATCTTTTAAGACCTCTGCACCTTAAATGGCTCATGAACTTTTAATGCACTTTGTCTCGTTCTTTCCCCCATTGTGTGTTAGATGGTTAAATATGTCTATATATTTATTATTGTTATAAATAGGACTCTATTTAAGGTATATGTCTATATTTAGAGAGATTCTAGAGTTTTACTTTGAGGCTAAGTCTTTTCTATGCCTATAAATAGAGGGGTCTTACCCCATTGTAAATCATCCCTAAGTATCAATAAGAATACTCCTCTCTCTATTTTTCTCTCTTTTGTTCTTGTTCTTGTATTATTGTTCTTGTTCTTATATTATTTCATAACACGTTATCAGCACGAGACTCTACCGTCTCAAGAATCGATTCTCAAGAAAAACTAAGGTATTTCTCTCTCTCTAATTTGATTTTCGATTATGTCTGACATTACGAAAAGAAAGTTCGTTGCCCTTGAAATTTCGGGCAAGAACTATATGACATGGGTGTTGGATGCTGAAATCCACTTAGATGCTATGGGTCTTGGCGACGCCATTAAAGACAGAGATAAAGCATCCACCCAAGACTGTGCTAAGGCCTTGATTTTCTTGCGCCATCACCTTGATGAAGGTTTGAAAATTGAATATCTCACAGTCAAAGATCCCCTCATCTTGTGGAACGGCTTAAAGGAGAGATATGACAACCTGAAGTTGGTCACCCTGCCACAAGCACGATATGATTGGGCTCAGCTGAGGCTCCAAGACTTTAAGTCTGTTTCTGAATATAATTCTGCAATGTTCAGAATTACTTCTAAGTTGAAGCTCTGCGGAGATAATATCTCTGATTATGATATGCTTGAGAAAACGTTTACAACGTTTCATGCCTCCAATATGGTACTGCAACAACAGTACAGAGAGAAAGGCTTCAAAAAGTACTCTGAACTGATTTCTCTCCTACTTGTGGCTGAGCGAAACAATGACCTGCTCATGAGAAATCACGAAAGTCGACCCACCGGGTCTACACCATTGCCTGAAGCAGATAAGGTGTATTCTCATTATGCCAATCATGAAAAGGGCCATGGATCTAATCATGGTCGTGGTCGTAATCGGGGTCATAGCCGTGGACGTAGACAAGGAAGAAATCTCCATGATGTCCGTCACCCCCCGAGGAGAGATAACCGTCGAAAGCAGAAACGGGATTATGAGGATCCTAAGGCAAATAGTTCAGAAACTATATGTTATCGTTGCGGTGGAAAAGGGCACTGGTCAAAAGCTTGCCGTATACCACGACATTTTGTTGACCTTTATCAAGCATCTCGAAAGAGTAAAGGCCCTGAAACAAATTTTGTCTCTGACGATAATTTTGACATTACCCACTTAGATGTGGCAGATTTCTTTGAGCAACCCGATGGGAAAATAAACCACCTAATCGGTGATGGATCTGTGATGAAGGATGATGGAATTGTTTGATTTTATTTGTATTAATTAGTGAATAAACTAATAGTCATTAGTATCGGCTCGTGTTAGTTAGTTTATGATATAATATTTGTATTAGTTCTTTAGAATGTTTCAATATGCTTAAATTTCAAAGATATTTTTATTTTTCAGTAAAGTTAATCGACTAACCTAACCGTTAGTCGATTATCTAATATTTCGCATTAAAACTGCAAAACAATCGATTATGTGTGTTTAACAATCGATTATATTAAGACAGTGTGATCTGAAGTTTTTCAAATAGCAAATAATCGATTATGTATGTTTAACAATCGATTATATTAAGACATAATCGATTATGTGTGTTTAACAATCGATTATATTAAGACAGTGTGATCTGAAGTTTTTCAAAAAGCAAATAATCGATTATGTATGTTTAACAATCGATTATATTAAGACATAATCGATTATGTGTGTTTAACAATCGATTACATTGAGACAAACGGGTTGAATTTGTTTATTCTCATGTTCGTGTATTTCTTTTGTATGTCAAACCATGGGAAAGCAAATATGGATATCTCACAAAGCAAACTTGGATCAAATATTTGTTTAGTTGATTCATGTACTACACATACGATACTCAAAGAAAAGAAATATTTCTCTCAACTAAGTATGTGTAAGGCAGATGTTACTACAATCTCTGGTAGTAGTAAATTGATTGAAGGCTCCGGAAGAGCAACTGTAACTCTGCCCAAAGGCACGATGTTTATCATAGAGAATGCAATATTCTCCTCCAAGTCTAAGAGAAACTTGTTGAGTTTTAAAGATATACACCGGTATAGCTATCATATTGAGACAATAGATGAAGATAATCTTGAATATCTCATCATTACAAAGAATGTCTCCGGCCAAAAGAGGGTTATTGAGAAATTCACATCTTTATCTTGTGGCCTGTATTGGACAAGAATTAGTGCAATTGAGGCACATTCAAAAGTAAACCAAAAGGTTACTGATTCCAATACTTTCGTACTTTGGCATGATCGATTGGGACACCCGGGATCGATCATGATGAGACGGATTATAGAAAGCTCATATGGGCATCCGTTAAAGAATTTGAAAATTCTTTCAAATAATGAATATCCTTGCACTTCTTGTTATCAAGGCAAGTTGATTATCAGACCATCACCAACAAAGGTTGGGACTGAGTCACCCACGTTTTTGGAACGTATACAAGGGGACATTTGTGGACCTATTCACCCACCCAGTGGGTCATTTAGGTATTTTATGGTCTTGCTAGACGCATCCTGTAGATGGTCTCATGTGTGTCTGTTGTCATCACGCAACCTTGCGTTTGAGAAATTAATGGCACAAATAATTCGACTACGAGCACAATTTCCTGATAATCCAATCAAGTCTATTAGACTGGATAATGCTGCTTAATTTTCATCCCAAGCATTTAATGATTATTGCTTATCAATTGGGATAAAAGTGGAACATTCTGTAGCTCATGTTCACACTCAAAACGGTCTTGCAGAATCGTTAATTAAATGCTTGCAGTTGATTGCAAGGCCATTACTCATGAAAACGAGGCTGCCCACTTCGGTATAGGGTCACGCCATTTTGCATGCAGCAATGTTAATTCGTCTCAGACCGACGAATTATCACAAATATTCCCCGTTGCAATTGGTTTTGGGTCATGAACCCTATATATCCCATTTAAGAATCTTTGGATGCGCTGTATATGTGCCTATAGCACCGCCATACCGCACCAAAATGGGTCTGCAAAGAAGGTTAGGAATATATGTTGGGTTTGAATCGCCCTCCATTATTCGCTACCTCGAAACATTGACAGGGAATTTGTTCACTGCACAATTTGCAGACTGTCGATTTGATGAGACACTTTTCCCAAAATTAGGGGGAGAAGTTGGTGAAACCAAAGGGGAAATTTTGTGGAAAAATGCATCATTATCTCATCTTGATCCACATACCTCTATTTGTGAAAGAGAGGTACAAAAGATTATCCATTTGCAAAGAATAGCAAATCAAATGCCTGACGCATTTACGGACTTGAAAAGGATAACAAAATCCCACATCCCCGTGGAAAATGTTCCAATCCGTATTGATGTCCCTGTTGGACAATCATCTAGTGTCATAACCAATGAGTCGAACGCACGCCTGAAGCGTGGCAGGCCATTAGGTTCTAAAGATCGAAATCCTAGAAAGAGGAAAGCAAATGATAAAAATGACACTACGAAAGAATCTCATGAGGAAATTCATGATTTAACAAATTCTGAGATTCATGAAGAATCCATTGAGCCCGAGACTCTGGAAAATACGGAACTATCCATAAATTCAATCAATATTGAGGCAAATTTTGATCGAGTGGATATAGTGGTGGATAATGTCTTTGCTTATAATGTCGCATCTAGCATTATGCAAGAATATGAGGATCTCGAACCTCAATCTGTTGAAGAATGTCGAAAAAGACATGATTGGCCAAAATGGCAAGAAGCAATTCAATCAGAATTGAATTCGCTGGCAAAACGTGAAATTTTTGGCCCTATAGTTGAAACACCTAATGGTGTTAAGCTCGTTGGCTATAAATGGGTCTTTGTACGCAAGAGAAATGAGAAAAACGAGGTACAAAGATATAAGGCACGCCTTGTTGCGCAAGGTTTTTCTCAAAGGCCTGGTGTCGATTATGAAGAGACATATTCGTCTGTAATGGATGCTATAACCTTTCGTTATCTCATCAGTTTTGCTGTCCTTGAAAAGCTTGACATGCATTTAATGGATGTGGTTACTGCCTATCTTTATGGCTCACTTGATAATGAGATATACATGAAAATTCCCGATGGACTGAAAGTGCCAAACGCTCATAATTCAAAGTCTCGGGAAATGTTTCCAATTAAATTGCAAAGATCTTTGTATGGTCTAAAGCAATCAGGACGAATGTGGTATAATCGTCTTAGTGAGTATTTGTTAAAAGAAGGCTATATAAATACGCCATTTGCCCGTGTGTTTTTATAAAGAAAACAACATCGGAATTTGTTGTACTTGCCGTATATGTCGATGACATAAACCTTATTGGAACCCCCATATAACTCCAAAAGGCAATTGATTATCTAAAGGATGAATTCGAGATGAAAGATCTCGGAAAGACAAAATTATGTCTTGGTTTGCAAATTGAATATTTAGCAAACGGAATTTTTGTTCATCAATCTACCTATATAGAAAAGGTACTAAAACGGTTTTACATGGATGGAGCACATCCTTTAAGTACACCGATGGTTGTTCGATCACTTGATGTGAATAAAGATCCATTCCAACCGCAAGAAAGGAATGAAGAGCTACTTGGTCCTGAAGTACCATATCTTAGTGCAATTGGCGCACTAATGTATCTTGCAAATACTACAAGGCCTGACATATCCTTTTCAGTTAATGTCTTAGCAAGATTTAGCTCGGCTCCTACTATGAGACATTGGAATGGGATCAAACATATATTGCGGTACCTAAAAGGGACCACCGATATGGGCTTATTTTATGGCAATAATTGCAGTCCTGATCTTGTTGGTTATGCTGATGCTGGATATTTATCCGACCCACACAAGGCTCGATCTCAAACAGGTTATGTGTTTACCTGTGGAGGCACCGCCATATCTTGGCGATCGACTAAGCAATCAATTGTGGCTACTTCATCTAATCATGCCGAGATAATTGCAATTCATGAAGCAAGTCGGGAGTGTGTGTGGTTGAGGTCTATAATACATCATATTCAAGACAAATGTGGTTTGAAGTGTAATAAACTACCCACGACTTTATATGAAGACAATGCAGCATGTATAGCTCAATTGAAGGGTGGATTCATAAAAGGAGATAGAACAAAGCATATTTCACCAAAGTTATTTTTCACACATGATCTTCAAAAGAATTGTGATATCAATGTGCAACAGATTCGTTCAAGCGATAATATGACTGATTTGTTCACAAAATCTCTACCAACGTCAACCTTCAAGAAGCTAGTTCACAAGATCGGAATGCGAAGACTTAAGGATATGAATTGATGTTCTTATCAGGGGGAGTTAATGCGCGTTGCACTCTTTTTCCCTTACAAGGTTTTGTCCCACTGAGTTTTCCTTGCAAGGTTTTTAACGAGGCAACCAATAGGCGCATATTCAAACATGTGTGCTCTTTTTCCTTTTCTTTAAATTTTTCCCATTGGGTTTTGTTTTAGTTAAGGTTTTAACGAGGCACATTATTGAATAGACATTCAAGGGGGAGTGTTATAAATAGGACTCTATTTAAGGTGAATGTCTATATTTAGAGAGATTCTAGAGTTTTACTTTGAGGCTAAGTCTTTTCTATGCCTATGAATAGAGGGGTCTTACCCCATTGTAAGTCATCCCTAAGTATCAATAAGAATACTCCTCTCTCTATTTTTCTCTCTATTATTCTTGTTCTTGTATTATTGTTCTTGTTCTTATATTATTTCATAACAATTATTATTTTAATTAAAATTTCACAAAAGAATTGGAGTGGTAGAAGTAAGAAGATGTTTGAATAGCACTTCCCTATAAATTCGATTCACATGCTCTCATTTTGCTAATATCTTAGTTTACATAAATATTATATTCCTTAAATTGTTTGGATGTTTGTTGCTGGACATTTATCGTCAACTTGTTGTCTAGATATGGATATGTTTTGGAGGATTGTCGAATTGTGGGTGCAGGAAAGTCGACCTCCATTAGTGATTAATTTATTCACGTGCTTTAGGTGCCGGGCTCGGCCTAATAAAAAATAAAAAGTTAAAAAGGGGATGAGCATGAAATTAACTTTTAGTTATATTTGTTTTGTCTTTATCATATTATACGCTAGGAGCATGTTAGGCCGATCACACTTGGATAGGCAATCTTAGGATTTTCATTTGCTTTAGGTTTCGAGGGGAGATGTCCTCCCTTAGTTAAATTTATCCGGAAAATTTCCCGAAAGACTTGTGTATATTTTATTACGGGGAATATCCGAAAATTGGGCTGCTGATTTGGGCCATGTCATCTGTAGAATTTGACCAAAATTTGGGAATAGAACACTTTAAATCCATCAATTTAATAAAGCTTAAACCTTTCTTTTGAATAAAATAATTTAAAATTTATTATGACTAATTAAAGTAAAATATATCATACTATGATATTTTTTATATATCATTTTTATGTAAAAATAAATGTAAAAAAATCATGGGAAAAAATATATCGCTATAAAATATTAATAACCTAAACTAAATAGAAAGATAAAATATGAGACTATTTTTGTATTTTTAAAATTTTTGTGCCTTAAAAATAGGATTAAAATTAGTAATAAAGTAAAATTTCACAGAAATAAATCCAAATAAATATCCTAAAGATACTAGGAGTATTAAAGATGATTTTAATGCATGGGGTAAAAAATTACATGTCTACAATAGTTATTCGATCCGAAATCCAAAAATTCGATTTGATCCAAACTTTAAAATTCGATCCAATTTGATATTAATTCGGATCGAATTAGGATTGCATTTTCTAGAATTTGAAATCCCAAATTTGATCCGAAATGTACTAAATCCGATCTAATCCATGCACATCCTAGTCATATATACCTTATATTTAACGGACTTTACCAACACACATATTAATCTCATTAACAAATATGTAGCACCAGATTTTGACATTTATCACATTCTTGTGTATTCCTTCTAAACCAAGATTTTTAAAAGAGTCACATATAGACCACCACATCTAATCCTTCTTACACCATTCAACCATCCACAACTACTTATGATTACCATTAACCAAATCAATCTTCAGTCTCCATCAGCCATCATTCCCTAGTTATCATCGCGCAACTTTTATTTTTGTCTACCACCAGAAACCACCAACCATAATCGTGAGTCGCCTCCATCAAACACAAGCCAATACTTTACAATCACGGGTATTGATAATCGATGACCATCGATAAATCATGTAATTATGATTTTGATAATTTGTCAAACTTCATTGGGGAACTAAGTAGGAATCTAATACAAATCAGTTCCTTTGCGCATGGTGGACATGCAGTGTATGGACAGACTCTGGAGAAACTAGAAAAAAGAACATATAAGGAAATATATGGGACTATTGTTCAATCAACTCTACAGCTGTAAAAGTTATTCCACTGTACTGATTGGCAACAATGCAATGGCACAACCGCTACTGCTACAGCATGACCCAACTGATCATTTGCCTTTTAGAACCTCGTTCGCTTAAATAAGACTCTTCGTGCTTGCTTTAGCTAATTTACAACTTGGGAGGACGGTTGGTTCAGGATTTGGAAGAGTTTGAAGTAAAATATGCTCATTTGATTCCTTAGAATTTTCTTAAACATATAAGTTTGACCTTAGTCAATATTTTGAGCAGAATGACCCAGATTCATGATTTGACAGTCCCAAAGGATCCGTAGGAAAATATTGGACCAAGGTGTATGCCTGAAATCGAATTCTGAGGTTCCTAGCCCAAGTAACGAATCTTTATTAGAAATTGTTAATCTGAAGTTTTAAGGATTTAAAGAAACTAATTAGTGACTGATTTCATAGGAATCGGGCTCGTATGTTGGTTCCAAAGCCCGGTATAGGTCCGAAATATCATTTAAGACTTGCCTGTAAAATTTGGTGTCAATCCGAGTAGTTTAAGGGTGTTTTTTCCCGTTAGAGGAAAACTAAGAACTTAAAGTTCATAAGTTTGATTCATTTGGTTTTAGGGGTGATTCCTAGATTTAGCATTTTTTTGGGTGTTTCAAAGGATCGAGTAGGTGTGTCTTATGATTTCAGACTTGTCGGTATGTTTGGGCGAGGCCCAGGAGCCCCGAGCGTCAATCGGACGAGGCTCGAGTGAAGTGAAAAATTTTAAGAAGAGCTGAAGTTGTTGCTTCTACCATAACTGCATCTGCGATTGGTGGACCGAAGGTACGAGACTGCAGAAGCGGCTCAGGGCAGGCCAGGCCATGAACTGCAGAAGCGGCTGCCAAGCCGCAAAAGGGCTCTGCAGTGGGGCCTCAAGACCGCAAAAGCGGTCCATCTCTTTTAGCCCATTTTGCAGGTGCAGCCCATTTCTTGCAGATGCGGCCCCCTGACCGCTGATGCGGAAATCTCTGAAGTAGTGAGGTTCATTTAATACGGGCTCTAAGTCATTTTTATCACTTTTTCACTCTTCAATTGGTGATTTAAGAGCTTTTGAGATAAGATCTTCACTTTACATCTTGAGGTAAGTGTGTTCTACCTATTTCTAGTTTAATAATTATGTTTTAGGTAGATTAAACACTAGTATTAAGGTGAAATCATGTGGTTAGTGCAAAAAACTAGGGTTTTTGTAAAAGTTAGATTTAACCACGAAATTCGCTATGGAATAACTTAGAAATCATATATTATCGATCCTTATATTATAGAGAACAACTTCCTTCAAAATATTTCGCAGTCCAGGAACATGGGACAGGGTCAAATTTTAGGAAACTTGTCTTTAGCGTTGGAAAATTGCTTAAATAGCTAGAATTCAATCTTTTGAGTCTATATTGACTAGTCCCTACTTCATTTAACTAGCTTGGGATCGTTTGGCTACGAATTGAGTGCTTAGACTCGTTCTTGGTATTGGAAGTGCACTTTGGAGCGAGATGTGTCTCCTTTCTAACCTTGTAAGCGGAAATTGTCCCCATAGGTGTACTAACTGAGTAAGTTGCAACAAAATGCAGGGGCTACGTACGCACTAGGTGACGAGAGTCCATGCGTAGCTACTATGACGTTAACTGTCCGGGTAGTGTAGGACCCACATCATACTATATTTGTGAATACTTCAATGCTTTCTTTCTAATGTGATCACTTAGGATATGCTAGAAAACATGGAAAGGAATAAAAGTAAGCATATGTACTTGTTGAGTCCTTGCATGAATATTTTTGAATGTAAATGTGTCTTCGTGTGTGTTGTTGATAATACTTGATATTTCCAATAACTTGTGCCACCAAGTCTTGGCAGACACACATTGGTAGACTTTTTTTGTAGGGATTTGTATAACTATTTTGGACGTTATTTGTTATTGCTTCGTTCAAACCTTACTTTAAGGAAATTTTTACAATTAATTGGTAAAAGTAAAATGAGGACTTGTTTGGTAATTTCGCTTGGGCTTGCCCAGAAATGGTTTTGGGCAACATCATGACTCATTATGGAAATGGGTCGTGACAACATGGTATCAGAGCACTAGGTTCACGTAGGTCTCACAAGTCATGGGAAAACCTAATAGAGTCTTGTAGATTGGTAAAAAGACATCTGTATTTATCTTCGAGGGAATATATGGTATTAGGAAAAACTACTCTTTATTCCTTACCTATCGTGCAGTGGTTGGTATACTTTATTTCCCTCTTTTATTCTCTCACAGATGGATAGGACACGCATGGCTAATGTTCCAAACCCGAGCGAAGCTGCTCCCCTCGTTGATAGAGGACGAGGCAGAGGCCGGGGGAGGGTACCAGTCCGTGGTAGGGGACAAGGGCATCTTAAAGTTATTCCAGTAGTACCACCAGCAGATCCTACGGGAGATCCTATTATCGAGGAGCAGAGCAAGGTGCCCGCAGCTGAGCCTACCCCGACAGACTTTATTACGGCATCGGGATTCCAGGAGGTCATAGGACGTATACTACAGTTCATGTATCAGACTCCGGGTGCACTACCCACGGATGGGGCTCAGCCAGTTGCTGCAGTGGCACCCCAGCCTAAGCCAGCTGCGAATGGCAATCCATAAAAGTTATAGGATAGATAGACTAGGCTTCACCCTCCGGTCTTTGGGGGAGAGTGTCATGAGGTTGCACAGGACTTCATTGACAGGTATAGGGATAGACTTCACAATATGAGGATATTGGAGTCATATGGAGTTGACTTTACTACTTTTCAGCTTGAGGGCAGGGCCGATAGATGGTGGCAGTCCTATGTTCTTAGCAGGCCAGCAGGTTCCCTTCCCATCACTTAGGGTCAATTCGCACTGTTTATCCTGGATAGGTACATTCCACCCTCTAAGAGGGAAAAGCTACAGTTTCAGTTTGAGCATCTTGAACAGGGTCAGATGTCTGTGACCGACTATAAGGCGAGGTTTTCTGAGTTGTCTCACCATGCACTCATGATACTTCCCATAGATGCAGAGAGAGTATGGAGGTTTGTTGCGGGGTTTCACCCTGGTATTCAATCTGGCATGGCCAGAGAGGTGGAGATGGGTACAGAGTATCATCTAGTGGTACAGATTGCTCGTAGGACTGAGGGATATCTCCATAGGGGTAGAGAGCATATGCTGGAAGATAAGAGGGCTGGATTCTCTGGAGAGTTCATAGGTACCCCGACTAGGGGTAGGGGTCAGCTTGGGAGGGGTCAGCCTAGCAGGCCCCCATATCCGACACCACCACTTGCTTGGGGTGCTCCAGCACGCCCCTATTTCAGCTTCATGCCAAAGAGTTCTTATCGCTCGCTAGATATTTAGGGTTCGTCTAACCGGTATTCAAGCCCATAGGGTTCTTCTGGTTCCCCTTTAAATGTTATGCCGGAGAGCTCATACCGTCCACCGGCCATCCTGACATCTTCCAGTGGATCTATGGGTTATTAGAGTCAGCCATCAGGTCAGCAGGTAGCTGCACAGCGCATTTGTTTTGAGTGCGGAGACCAAGGTCACATGAGGAGATATTGCCCCAGGTTTCGATTCAAGGTAATGCATCAGGGACATCAACCCATGATTTTAGCACCAGCTTGCCAGCCACCTAGAGGTGGAGGGCAGGCTGGTAGGGTCCGTCCTAGAGGTGGAGGTCAGGCAGGGAGAGGTTAGCCGGCTACCGCTCAATCGGGTGGGGGCCAGCCAGCCAGCGCTCCAGCCAGATTCTGTGCCCTTCCAGCTAGGCTAGATGCATTAGCCTCAGATACCGTCATCATATGTATTATTTCTGTCGGTGGTAGATATGCTTCGGTATTATTTAATCCAAGGTCCACTTATTCATATGTATCATCTCTATTTGCTCATTTCCTGGTCATTTCTCCTAAGCCTTTGGGCACTTCTGTTCGTGTGTATACTCCTACAGGTGATTCTGTGGTTGGTCCAATTGTGGACCAGATCTACCGGTCTTGTGTGGTCATATTATGTGTTTTGGAGACTTGAGTAGACCTCTTGTTGCTTGATATGGTCAATTTTGAGGTCATCCTGGGCATGGATTTGTTATCTCTATATCACGCCATCCTAGATTGCTATTCCAAGACTATTTCACTAGTGATGCCACGGTTGCCGAGGTTGGACTAGTCGGGTTATTTCTTTCTTGAAGGCTCGGAATATGATCGAGAAGGGGTGTTTAGATTATCTAGCTTATGTTTGGGACACCACCGCAGAGTCCCCGACGATTGACTCTCATAGTTCGAGAGTTCACCGATGTGTTTCTTGTAATCTTCTTGGCATACCACTAGATCATGATATTGATTTCTATATCGATTTGTCTCTACGTACCCAGCCTATATCTATTCCACCACACCATATGGCTCCTAAGGAGTTGAAGGAGCAGCTTGAGAAGGTGTTGGTGAAGGGGTTTGTTAGGCCCAGTGTATCACCCTTGGCGTGCACCAGTGCTATTTGTGAAGACGAAGGATGACACTATGTGGATGTGCATTGATTACTGCCAGTTGAACAAAGTCACCATCAAGAACAAGTATCCATTGCCTCGTATCGATGATTTGTTCGAACATTTGCAGGGTGCGAGGATGTCCTCTAAGATAGAGTTGAGGTCAAGTTACCATCAGCTGAAGATTCGGGACTTGGATGTTTCGAAGACTACATTCCGGACTAGATATGGCCATTATGAGTTTTTAGTGACGACCTTTGGCTTGACGAATTCCCCAACAGCATTTATGGACTTGATGAACGGGGTATTTAGGCCTTATATTGATTCATTTTTCATTGTTTTCATTGACGACATCTTGACATGCTCACGCAGCCTGGAGGAGCACGAGAAGCATATGAGAGTAGTGCTTTAGAGCTTGCGAGAGCCGAAACTATATGCTAAGTTCTCCAAGTGTGAGTTTTGGCTAGAGTCAGTGGCATTCTTAGGGCATGTTGTGTGAGGAGAGGATATTAAGGTGGATCCCAAAAAGATCGAGGAAGTTCAGAGTTGGCCATTGCCTACCTTAGTGACCGAGATAAGGAGTTTCTTGGGGTTAGCAGGTTACTACAGACGATTCATGCAGGGCTTTTCATCTATTGCATCACATTTGACAAGGTTGACCTTGAAGGGTGCTCCTTTCTGTTGGTCTGATGAATGTGAGGAGAGCTTTCATATGCTCAAGCCAACTTTGAATACAACTCTAGTTCTTGTATTGCCTTCCGGATCGAGGATGTATATGGTATATCGCGATGCTTCACGCGTTGGCTTGGGATATGTGTTGATGAAGGAGGGGCAAGTTATTGCATATGTTTCGCGTCAGCTAAAGGTTCATGAGAAGAATTATACTGTGCACGATCTAGAGTTGGTCGTGATTGTTCATGCCCTTAAGATATGGAGGCAATATCTGTATGGGGTGTCATGTGAGGTTTATACTGTTCATCGCAGCTTGCAGCATATATTCAAGCAGAGGGATCTTAATTTGAGGCATCACATGTGGGTTGAGTTATTGAAGGATTATGACATCACCAATTCTTTATCATCCGGGCAAAGCAAATTCGGTCGCGTATGCTTTAAACAGAAAGGCAGAGAATGGGTAGGTTGTCATTCATTCCAATGGCGAAGAGGCAACTAGCTTTGGACATTCAGCCCTTAGCTAACAGACTTATGAGGTTAGACATTTCAGAGCCAGCCGGGTTCTCGCGTGTGTGATTTCTCAATCCTCATTATTGGGGCAGATCAAGGCCCGGTAGTTTGATGATCCATATTTGCCAGTTCTCAGAGAGACGGTACATTAGGGATATGCCAAGGAGGTTTCTATTGGCAAGAATGGTGTTTTGCGACTCCAGGGTAATTCTAGATGAGGCTCAAAGTTTGCAGTATTCTATTCATCCGAGTGCTACGAAGATGTACCGTGACTTGAGGCAACATTATTGGTGGCAAAGGATGAAGAAAGACATAGTGAAGTATGTAGCTAGGTGTTTGAATTGCCAGCAGGTCAAGTATGAACACCAAAGGACATGTCGCCTACTTCACTAGATGACTATACTAGAGTGGAAGTGGGAGTGCATCACCATGGATTTCGTTGTTGGGTTGCCGCAAACTTTGTGGAATTTTGATTTAGTATGGGTCAACATTCGGGAGATATTTTTGTTGCACGGTGTGTTGGTTTCTACTTCTGGAGAGCTGTTCAGAGTGAGTTGAGGACCCGTATAGAGCTCAGCATAGCATTCCATCCTCAGACCGATGGGCAGTTGGAGCGGACAATTCAGATTTTGGAAGACATGCTCAAGGCATGTGTGATTGACTTTGGAGGGCAGTGGGATCAAATCTTGCCCTTGGAGGAGTTGTCATGTAATAACAGCTATCAGTCAAGCATTGAGATGGCTCCATACGAGGCTTTATATGGTCGTCGTTGTCGTTATCCTATTAGGTGGTTTGAGCTTGGCGAGGCTAGGTTATACGGTACAGATTTGGTGCGGGATGCCTTGGATAAGGTAAGGTTGATTCAGGAGAGGCTTCGCACAGCTCAGTCTAGACAGAGGAGTTATGTGGATCGGAAGGCGCATGATGTGTCCTTCATGGTTGCGAGAATGTTCTCTTGAAAGTCTCACCAATGAAAGGCATTATGAGGTTTGGGAAGAAGGGAAAGTTGAGCCCAATATTTATTTTCCCCTTTGAGGTGTTGAGACGAGTTGGGGAGGTTGCCTATGAGCTTTCCTTACCCCCAACTTATCGGTAGTTCATCTGGTATTTCATGTATTGATGCTTCGGAAGTATCATGTCTACTTGTTCCATGTGTTAGACTTCAGCACTATTCAGCTGGATGAGAGTTTGGGTTATGAGGAGGAGCCAGTTGCCATTATTGATGGACAGGATCGCCAGTTAAGGTCCAAGAGGATTTCTGCGGTAAGGGTCTAGTGGAGGGGGCAACCAGTCGAGGAGGCGACCTGGGAGTCTGAGAAGGAAATGCGGAGCAGATATCCCCATTTATTCAGCAGCTTGGGTACTTTTCTATGTTCGTTCTAGGACGAAGGTTTGTTGAAGAGGTGGAGAATGTAATGACCGGACTGGTCTCTTTGCCTTTTAGAACCTCGTTCCCTTAAATAAAACTCTCTGTGCTTGCTTTAGCTAATTTACAACTTGCGGGGACGGTTGGTTCGGGATATGGAAGAGTTTGGAGTAAAATATGCCCATTTGATTCCTTGGGATTTTCATAAAAAGCTAAGTCTGACTTTAGTCAATATTTTAAGTAAACGGATCCAGATTCGTGATTTGATGGTCCCAGAGGGTCAGTAGAAAAATATGGGACCTGAACGTATTCCCGGACTCGAATTCTGAGGTTCCTGGCCTGAGTAATAAATTTTTAGTAGAAATTAATAATCTGAAATTTAAAGGATTTAAAAAAATTAATTAATGATTGATTTCATAGGCATCGGGCTCCTATAAAGTTTTCGAAGCCCGGTACATGTCTAAAATATCATTTAAGACTAGCTTGTAAAATTTGGTGTCAATCCGAATAGTTTAAGAGCGTTTTGGCCCGTTAGTAGAAAATTAAGAACTTGAAGTTTATAAGTTTGATTCATTTGATTTTAGGGGGTGATTCCTACATTTAGCGTTGTTTCGGGTATTTCGAAGGTTTCAATAGATACGTCTCGTGATTTCAGACTTGTCAGAATGTTTGGGCAGGGCCCACCTGTCCCCATATGTGTAATAATTGAGTAATTTGCTACTAAATGCGGGGGCTACGTACGCACTAGTTGACGATAGTCCATGCATAGCTACTATGATGTTAATTATCCGGGTATTCTAGGACCCTCATCATGCTATATTTGTGAATACTTCAATGTTTTCTTGCTAACGTGATCATATAGGATATGTTAGAAAACTTGGAAAGGATTAAAAGTGAGCATATATACTTGTTGAGCCCTTGCATGAATTTTTTTGAATGTAAATGCCTCTTCGTGTGTGTTGTTGATAATACTTGATATTTGTGGATCAGACCGATCACCTAGGTATGAATAGATGCATCATCTATGGTTTGCGTCATTTGACCCTCTGCAGTGCACAATTATTTTCTGTTGGATCAATCCGTTGACCTCGGCATAATGTGGGCATAATATCTATGTGGAATCTTATTCATGACTTATCATGTTCATTACTTGAAATGTACCTGGTTAACTGCTAAATCGTTTAGAACATGATCTATTACCTCTTGCTACAAATTGTTGATTAATTGTGACTTCAGCTCTTAGCATAAATACCTTGTTATATTATTTGAACTTAGTAAGTATCAAGTCGACCTCTATTCTCTATTTTTTCGAGATTAGACGGGATACTTACTGGGTACATATCTTTTATGTACTCATACTACACTTGTGTACTTAATTGTACAGGATCTGAGGCATGTGTATCTGGCTATCAGTCTGGTGCACATCTCTGAGCGGATTTTGAGACTTCCACAGTGAGTTGCCCTTTCCCATGTCGTTCAGCCGCCTGAAGAAGTCTTTCTTATTATTTTTGCTGTCAATTCTGTTTTGGACAGTAGGATAGATTGATTCTTTTGTATATTCTACTAGTTGTTCATAACTTGTGACATCATGTCTTGGCACTCACACTTTGATAGACTTTTATTTTGAGGATTTGTGTAACTATTTGGGCACGTTATTGGTTATTGCTTCTTTAAAATCTTACTTTATTGAAAGTTTTGAAACTAATTGGTAAAAGTAAAATAAGGGCTTGTTTGGTAATTTTTGCTTGGGCTTGCCCAGCAGTGGTGTTGGGTGTCATTATGACTCATTATGGAAATTAGTCGTGACAGCTACCGACCAAATCAAAAGTTGAAGTGTCTCTATCCCTTCACACATGTTCTCTAATTTATAAACAATATTATACAAGATTTGACCTACACTTGAGATCATGAAAAACCTCTATCGTTCAAGTGCCATCCATCATTGTTTCCTCCAGGTGCACTCAAGAAAAAACCTGCTACAAACCAAGGACCAGATCCCAACACTGAAGATGCTTGAGTCCTTAAATTTATTGTTTCTTTATCTTTTGATATTTACTTGTATTCCTAGACAACTTTTTAGAAGTATTTCATAGACAACTTTTAATTATTATTTTTTTTTTGGTTTTTTACAAGATTTAGTCAAGAGTGTTGCTTTGCAATAGAATTATTGCAAAGGACTTACAATAGAGTTATTTTAAGGGGTGGGGGATTAAGAGTTTAATTCCTATATTGCAATAGGTTGTAATCTAAAATTTGCTCAGTTTTAGTGGAGTTGAAATCCTACTGGGATAGGTCATGGTTTTTAATCTCTTGAGCATGGAGTTTCTACATAAATATGTGTGTTCTTTACTTACTGCTTGTTTACTATGGGAACTGATAGAGAACTCGGTTCTCTATACTTGTTGGTGGACCCTATGTTTCTAACAACCACCTTTGCAAATTGCTTCCATTTCTAGCTTTAAAAGCTTGTTATTTTTTAAAGTTTATATTCATTAGTCATAAAGATAAATTACACACATTCAAATGCTTATAAAACAAATAATTTAAATATACTTTTTATGATCTAGACAATATATATATATATATATATATATATATATATATATATATATATATATATATATATATATATATATATATATATATATATATATATATATATATATATATATATATATATATATATATATATATATATATATATATATATATATATATATATATATATGAGTCTTGCTAACATACTACGTGAAGGTAGTATGTTAGAATTGTACCCATATTAATTTTTCCTTAAATACCCTTAACAACAAATCAACAATGCACAAATTAGAGAGATGCTTTTGTCTTTTCCAATTATCCTGCAAACACCGGCTATATTTCAACTACCCGACTAAAAACTGATTAGTCCATGTTGTTTTTCCATGCAGGTTGGAGTCGTAGTTGAACATAGGGCTTATTTCTTGATGGGCTTGGGCTGCGAATAAGAATTTACCTCTTATTATAGTATGTGCTTCTCGGAGGTAAGCTACATTATAGGCTATCACCTATAGACTTTGGCATAATGGTAAGCACTTGAATTAAGCGTTCTTTGATATTACAGTTCTTACGAATTGAGAAGCTAATAGGTACTTCCTCAATAAGCCAATCTGGAAGGTCATCCCCTGGAACAGAGAGGTAATTTATATGCCTTAGGCAATCCTTCATTCAGAATCCTAGTCAACTTGATATAAAAATATGGACACAATCTTGATGTCTAAGAGGGGATAAGGAGAAAGAACCTTAGAAATCCACCTTTTTATAGAAGCAAAGCACGTGTTGCAATCGATGATATACAACCTTTGCAAAGATTTCAAGCTTTCAATGCCACAAATATCTATTGCTTCTTGAAATTACCATTATTAGAAATTCGGTAATTAGCGACCATAAAAAATAACTAACGTTGGTCGGTTTTGGAAGATTACCGACAAAAACGCGTCCAAACACATTTCATCACTATTTTGGCGGTCGTTTTAATATACCAACCAAGGTTGGTCGGTCAATTAAATTTAAAGAAACGACCAATGTTGGTCTGTATTTTAATTATGTAATCAAAATATTCACCATCTGGAAATCGAACTGGGATATGTATTGTGACATGATACTATTCTACCATTAGATCATTGGTGCATTTTGTTTTAAGATTGTCTTATCTTTTATTTATACTCTTTAATTTTATTTTCGCATAAAAATAACCGACCATTTATTTTATTAAAAAATAAAATTACCGATCAAAGTTGATTATTTTTTAAAATGACAGGCTGAATTTACCGACCAAAGCTAGTCGATTTTTTTAATGTTAATTTTTATTTATTTTAATTGCAAAAACTGATCAAAGTTGGTCTGTTTCTTGAAAAATAAATTTAGTGGGAATCAAAAATATTTTCCAACATTTTTGCACCATAAAAAACTGGCCAAATTTGGTCGGTTTCGTAAAAAAAAATTAAAATATTTTAAAAAACCGACCAAAGTTTGTCAGTTTTTGGCCCTTTTTTTAACTGACCAAAGATGGTCGGTTTTTCTTGGTCAGCTTTTGTCGAATTTCTAGTAGTGTACTGAAGTGGAGTTCTACCAAATATTCCAAATTTGATATGCTAGATACATGTTCCAACGCGGTGTCAGGGGCGACCCTTCCATAAAGCAAGTAAAGCAACCGCCATTTTTTATTATATCTAATAAACTATGTATAACTTTTGAAAAAAAGTTTTGTAAAGTTCGATTTCTTTACTTAAGAAATATAGATAAGAAGGATTTTGCAACTGCTATGATTTCTACCAAGGAAATTGCACATGAAATGAATATCGAACCCGAATTTCATAAGAAACGTATGATATGTAAGAAGTAACAATTTGATGCGAATATTGAAAATGAAATCTCAAAATCTTTCGAAAAGTACGTTAGATTTGATTACTTTTATACATAATAGACAAGGATATTTTTTCATTTCAAAATAGATTTGAACAATTCACAGCATATGAAAATATCTTTGGTTTTCTATTTGGCGGTAAAAACTAAGATCTCTAGATGCTAAAGTTTTGAAAAGTTACTGCCTTATGCTTGAATGTTCCATAAAACGTAATAATCAATTTTTATTTAATGTTTAAGATTTATTTTCTGATAAAAGTATTAAGGAAAATAGTACAATTAGAATATAGCAGTTTAATTCATAGACTAGACAAAATAAAATGATTTAATTATTTTTCAAATGCCTAAATTACTTATGAATAATATTGGGAAAATGCATAAGTACCCCATGGATTCCTATACCCTTTTCCAAATGCCAAAGTGCATATGTACCTATATCTGCATTCCAAACTACACACTTTTTCTTTGAGGGAATCCTATTACCCTTCTAAACTAATTTTAAATGTAATTATTTGCATCCTTAATGCTGACAACCAAACTCATGGCAAGTGGTGAGCTACACGCGCCCCCACATGTATTTTTAGTACTTTTTTTAGTCTTTATTCTTTTTCTTATCCTTTTTTTATTTTTTCTTATTATTCTCATTTTTAGGTTATTTTATTCGCTTTTTTTTGTGATTGGCGGCATAAAATGGTGGTTGTCGGAATTTCACAAATACCATTTTTTCTGGCGAACTTTTTTTCCGGCGACACATTTTTATCCCGATCTAAATGTTATATATATATATATATATATATGTGTGTGTGTGTGTATGTGTGTGTTGATTTTGTAAACGTTAATACCACACAAGAGGGGGAGTGATGTGTGTGGTACCTAATTTTTGCTTTAGAAGAACCAGGTTCTTCTATGTGTTCTAACTATAGCAGTTTGCGGAATAATAAATACTGAAAGTAAAGTGTAGAGAGATTTTTATGTAGAAAACACCTAGCTCAAAAGGTGAAAAAACCATGACCTACTACTCAGTAGGATTTTCCCTAACTCCACTAAACTTACTAGGCCAAAAATAGCATTTACAAAACTCTTTATAAACCTAAGGATTATCTCTAATCCCAGTGTGGCACACAGCCTCAACTGTTGTGACACCTTCAAATTAACTCTAAATTGAATACTAAAATTACCTAATATAATTTCTTCTAAATAAGCTGAAAGATACAATATGAAACACCAACTACAATTGAACTAGAATAAGAATAAACACAATGGAACTGGTTCTTCTTTCTCGTTCAAGTAGCTTCAGGCATGCACACTTAAATCTCACATATATTACTTGCAAAACAGACTTGCTCTTTTGCTCTCAATTATGTTTTACTTCTGCATATGTGCATTACCTGTAAAAGAGAACAACTCGGTTATTTAATAGATTAGAAATTAGAGTTGGATTGTAACTCAGCTTCTAATTCTCCATTAAGTATGATTCCTAGACCAATCCAAACTCCAACCCTTATCCGGTGTGTTCTCTTCTAATAAGGAGACATCTTCTCCTTATCCCATATGCAATATTTTCGATCAGTTAAAAAGATATTCATAATATCATGTGTATGGGACATAACAGTTGTGTCTCCCAAGATGGACCAAGTCCATCCCTGAGTTCATTTGTCAATCTTCAAAACTTCAACTGAACTTGGGCCGACAAATTCTCCCTTTTTATGATGACAAACTCTGTTCTTTTATTGATCAGATACCCTATAGAACTTAACTGAAACACTTAAAGTTTTAACTTATCATTAAGGCCATCATAAACATCACTGTTCAGATAATAGAATTTAAGCACAATATCTTTCCCCTTTTGACATCATCAAAAAGTTGCATAAATAATATTAATCCCAGAAATCAATTATAACTCATGGCCACTAGGGCTACTGCAAGTGAAAGCATTTAGTAAAAAATCAACTTGAGAAAAAGAACTATTAAGATCAGAATTAACATAAAGCAAGAGAACTTCATTTTTCATTTATAAGTGGTGCTTCTACATAGCAGTTCACAAAAAGAAAGAAAAAAACTACCAACCATGAGCAAGGATAAAACGAAACAGAACAAATAAAAGTCCCTAATCTGGGTCACTAGGGATTTTCTATACTGGTTCACTACAGGACAATGAAACCTAAGGCTTTGAGGAGCTGGAGGGTTGGGTTTGTAGTAGATTAAGCATTTGCTGGAGAATCCCTTCATTCTTTTCCTTTTCTTTTGCAAGTTCAGCTCTTAACCCATTCCTTTCTTCCTCCAATTCAACAACTCGAGATTGAAGCCTTGCAATCTCTGAATCCTTTGTCCCAACCTCCTGAACCAAGGCTCTGACCTTGCTATTCATAGGAGTCTTCACTGATGAATCAGTTTCAAGTAGGCCTACACTAAGTAGATAATTACAGGCTATGAGGGTCTTGGTTCCAAAGTGCTCTTTGCTGGAAGCATTTTCCCATTTCTTCAAGGTAACTTTCAACTTGTCCAGCACAACAGTCAGAATAAATCCATAAGGAATGGCATGAGCCTTTGAACCATTGAGCACCTTGTCTAGCAGTTTCACAATAAAAGCAGGCCAGTTAATCTGCTTTCCTTCCACCAAGCACTACATAAGGACCAGGTCCATGTAGCTTGTTCTATGTCTCCTCTCCTGTCTAGGCAATAGGCATTTGATCACAAATTCAAAGAGCAATTTATGCTCTGGCCTCATCTCACTCTTTTGTACAGCCCTTGCTTCAGGCACCTCCTCATCGGCTTGGGTGTCACAGAAGTTTGTAGTGATTTAAAGATCGTTAGGAAATCCATCTAGACAAGGTCATCTTTGCCTTGTATAATCATCATATCCCTCACTAGGAATATCCAGAATTTTACCCAGTTTGGATGCATCAAACTTCACATTCACCCCCTTCACTATGCTACTTACCAGTCCATTTTTCACAGTTCCATTTGCCATGAATTCGACGAGCTCATTCCTGGCCAATCTACCATCCATCTGAAAGACCATGTCCTTCCTTCCTTTTGCCTCCACTGAAGTCAGCAATCTCAACATACCTAGCTCCTCCAGGTCTTTGAGCAACCTTCCCTTTAGAATTTTTCTTTTTCCAAACATGGCATACCTGTCTTGTTCCTATTCTGACTCTTCTTCTCCTTCTTCTTTACTCCACTATTCATCCTCTACTTCAGTTATTTTCACTTGTTTACCTTTCACAGCTAACCTAGTTCTCTTGGCTTGAGAGGCTTCAGCATGTACAAATTTGGAGGGCTTCTTAGCAAAAGACCTGGTTCCCTTTGATTTTGGCAGCGGGAGATTCCACAAAAGTACTCCGCTTTTGATGAACCAGTTCCATCTCTTTCTCCTTTTATTCAACAACAGCCTCAGAACTTTTAACCATTTTAGCTTTCCCTTTTTCTTTCTTCTTTTTCTTGCCCTCCTCTAGAGCCTTTTGCAGTTCTGCTTCACTCTCTCTAACTCTACTTCTTGTGGCTATAACCCTAGCAGCAGACTTAGGTGATGACACTTTGCTCTTCTTGTTTGGTTTGGATGCAACACGGGTCCTTTTTTAGGAAGCCTTGCGTTTATTAGGGTTATAAATAGCGTCAACTTTCTTCAGCATGTCTGCCAAAGTCTCCTCCACATATGAACCAGGTTCATCTGGTTGTTCACTCAAGTTCACCAGTCCCTCAGTAGCTTCCCCTGACCCACTTCCCCCTGACTTTAAGCTTCCTTCTTCTCTACTACCACAGATAGCTAAAACCTTTCCTTATTTTTTTTCTCCTTTTACTATATTCAGCCCCTTCAACATTTTTAACAGCCACTATCAGAACAAACATATTTTCCACCTTTTCAACTACATCAGAAGACATGTAACATGTGTTTACCTCTCTTGGGTTTTCTTGACTCTTGTCATTTTTAGAAGACCTGGGTTCATCTCCATCACTGGCAGAGATGAAATTTTCGAACTCAGAACTTGAGTCAGTCTGTTTGGCTGGGACTTCCTTTCTCTGACTAGCATGTAGTCTTTCGTTCAAAACCCTCCTCAAAGCACCAGATGCAACTATTTTTCTGGATAATATTTTCTAGCGACAGAATCTAGGTTTTGAGGGTTCACTAGAAGTTGTGGAAGATGAGGTGTTGGGGGAAAGTGATGGCGGTGTTACAGGATTATCTTGGGGATTAGTCATGGCGGAACATTTTATGGAAATTTTGAGGATTTTTTAAGAAGAAAGTAGATGATCAGAGGTTTTGAGAATAGAGTGACGGTTATGAGTGAATTGGGGTTTTTAAATAGGGGTCATGATTAGATCAGTGATGGCAGGCTTTTTAGAAGTCATTAGGAGTCTAATCAGTTGAGAATTCCTGTCTCCTTAGTGATTAATGAGAATTTCTGATATTTAGGGAGGAGACCCGTTATACTTAGACTCCTAGTTTTAATGAAACTGGTTCAATTTGCTCAACGGATAATATTGGACGTTTGGTGTATCTAGGACTTCTTCTCATAATTGATAATTTTATCTTTCTAATTGTGCAAAGTATAGAAACATACCTGAACTTTGAGCATATATTGATGAACCAGGTTCTTCAAGTAAAACTTCTCTTGATTATGCCTCAAATGTCAGAATAGAACACTTTGTAAGAGATCAGTAAGTCATATAAACACATGCCACAAGAGTATACTAGTTAAAGTATGAGACTGAGTAAGAACTAGTCTAGATATTTACATGAATTAAGAACTCATAACCAAAATATTTTTTTCAATTTTTTTCTCTGTGCAATCTGAACTGGACCTTTTAAGTGATCTTAATCATCTCTAATTCTAACATGTTCCTTTCAAAGTTTCTCTACTTAGTGTCTTAGTGAAAATATCAACTATTTGCTTTTGAGTAGCACAAAATTCTATGGAGATTAACCCTTTCTCACAGTTATCTCTTAAGAAATGGTGTCTAACATCTATGTGCTTAGTGCTTTTATGATGAACATGGTTCTTTGTCATGCCTATAGTACTAGTGTTATCACAGAATATTGGTATGCATCCCACTTCATTTCCAAAATTTACCAGTTTTTTCTTAATCCACAGCAATTGAGCATAACATGAAGCAGCAGCAACATATTCAGCTTCAGCAATAGAGAGAGCTACTGGATTTTGCTTTTTGGTAGCCCATGATACAAGACAAGAACCCAGGAAGTGTGCCATGCCAAAGGTTATCTTCCTGTCCACTAGGAAACATGCATAATCAGTATCAGCGTATCCAATTAAATCAAAATTACTACCTTTGGGATACCAAAGACACAATTAGTGGTGCCGTTCAAATATCTCAATATCCTTTTAACAACTGTTAAGTGTGACTCCTTTGGATTCACCTGGAAATGAGCACAAATGCCCTATACTAAAAACAATGTCATATCTGCTGGCAGTAAGATACAAAAATGAACTAATCATACCCCTATGCAACTTCTGATCAACTGACGAACCAGGTTTATCAATATCTAATTTAGTGGTTGTGGAAATAGGAGCATCTATTTCTTTGGATTCTTCCATTTTAAACTTTTTGATTAGTTCCTTTGTGTACTTCTACTGATGGATCATAGTTCCATTTGGACTTAGTTTTATTTGCAATCCTAGGAAGAAATTGACTTCACGCATCATACTCATGTCAAACTCACTTCCCGTTAGTTTTGCAAAGTCCTTGCTCAATCTATCTGTAGTGGCCCCAAATATTATGTCAACAACATATATTTGTACAACAAAAAGATATTTTCCTTTTTTCCTTAGGAACAAAGTGCTGTCAATTTTACCTTTTTTGTACTCGTGCTCCAGAACGTATTTTGACAATCTTTCATACCAAGATCTTGGGGCCTGGTTGAGGCCATATAGAGCTTTATCTAGCTTGTACACATGTTCAGGTCACTCCTTGCTTTCAAATCCTAGAGGTTGTTTAGCAAACACTTCTTCCTTGAGGTAGCCATTTAGGAAGGCACTTTGACATCCATCTGATGAAGAGTGAATTCCATATGTGGTGCAAAGCCTATGATTAGTCTAATTACTTTAAGTCTAGCAACTAGAGAAAAAGTCTCATCATAGTCAATACCTTCCTCTTGATTGTAACCTCGAACCACCAGCCTTGCCTTGTTTCTTGTAACTGTTCAATCTTCATCTAGTTTGTTCCTGAATACCCACTTTGTCCTAATGATTGATCTGTCCTTGCGTCTTGGAACTAGATGCCAGACTTGACTTCTCTCGAATTGATTTATTTCATCCTGTATAGCATTGACCCAATATGCATCCGGCAAAGCCTCAACAATACTATTGGGTTCGATGATTGATAGAAAGGCATCAAATGCACACAGATTCTTCAGTTGAGATCTAGTTTTGATTCTAGATGTTGGATCATTGATGATGTTCTCAATGGGATGAGAACTCATGTACTTGTAAGATTTCCCCACTAGCTGATCCCTGCTAGATTCTTCTTTATTGTTATGCTGCAGAGGAACAGGTTCAGGTAAAGGTTCCTTTAGAGAGTTTTGTTCAGTTTCTCTCAAATTGGTTCCCCCTGTTAGATTGCCCTAGGTGGAAGGACATGTTCCTTCCTTTGATGCCACCTTGACTTGTGTTGTGGCTTCAGTCAATTGTCTCACCAGTCCAGTGGCTTCATCTTCATGTTCCTGTCTCTCGGAAAGAATGTTATATTCATCAAATACGACATATACACTTTCTTCTACACACAGAGTTAGATTCATAAAATACGAAATATACGCTTTCTTCTACACACAGAGATCTTTTATTAAACACTTTATATGCTTTGCTATGTGAAGAATATTCCAAGAACACTCCTCATCACTTCTTGGATCAAACTTACCTATGGAGTCTTTGCCATTATTGTGCACATAGCACTTGCAACTAAAAGCCCTAAGATGGGATATGTTTGGTTTTATCCCTTTAAGTAACTCATAGGGAGTTTTCTCTATAGGAGATCTAGTCATGCATCTATTGATTATATAACATGCATTGCTTATAGCCTCTTCCCAGAAGCTATGAGGTAGTTTTCTAGAAAGAAGTATCATCCTTGCCATTTTCTCAAGGGTCCTGTTCTTCCTTTCAACTACCCCATTTTGCTGACGGGTCCTAGGAGCAAAAAAATTATGATCTATACAATTTTCATCACAAAATTCACCAAACTTTACATTTTCAAATTCAGTTCCATGATCAGACCTAATGGATGCAAGTTGATTTCTTAACTGTTTTTGGGTTTTTCTAACAAAAGTAGTGAACATTTCAAATGCTTCATCTTTAGAGGTTAGAAACAACACCCAGATAAATCTAGAATAATCATCAACAAGCACCATTACATATATTTTACCACCTCTGCTCATGGTTCACATTGGACCACAGAGATCCATATGAACTAGTTCCAACGTCTTGGACATACTTACCATTTTCTTGGGTTTGAAGGATGATCTTACTTTCTTCCCCCTTGCACATGCCTCACAAACTTTGTCTTCATTAAACTTGATATTAGGCAACCCTATCACCAAGTCTTTGGAGACTAATTTGTTGTCACGCCCCAAAATTCGAGGAGAGCAACCGGCGCTCAACCGAGTAAACCCGACTGAGCAAGCCTGCTATGTTTTATTCTACCCAAACTAGTTCATAAATAAAGAGGGGATATTATCCCGTTTAATAAAATGCTAAGAAATCTTTCGTTAGCATCCTTCATTCCATTCCCCCTAATTACTTCACTTAATTTTCAAAAATATTACAAGTTTAATGAAAAATATGCTTATCAAGTAACAACATTCCTAGCCCGGACTCCAACATTAACCACCACCCACAATAGTCTACGGAGCCTCTAAATACAAGATTAGAGCAATAGAGAAATGCCGGCAACAAGGCTCCGGATATACCTCATAATATAGTGAGAAAATGACAAAAGATATACAAAATGAACCCGAAGTGGAATGGGGCTCAACAATACAGCTGACGGAAAGTAGAGGAGCTGCTATTGCCAGTGGACTGAAGTATTTGCTATACAATCACCTACAATTATAGCACGAATGTAGCGTCCCTGGCAATAGGGGTGTTAGTGCTGTCGAATAGCACTAGTATGTAAGGGTAAAAGTCCTATTTCAAATAGAATATCCATACAAACAAAGAATCCACAAACAATAAGTCAAGATCAACAATATTCTAACACCCAATTTTGAAACATGTTAGTCCTCTACTTTATGAAAATAATATATATAATTTTAATTTAGTTGGGATATATCTAGCACCGATGTAATTTTTACCACCGTCTTTGTTAGCACGGAGTCCAATCATGGCCCGATCGGCTAAGTCGTCCATTTAGAGACGTGTACCAAATCACAAATTTCCAGTTTTTGAATTCCCAAGTCTCCAATTTCCAGATTGTTAATTTCCAGCACAATACCACCATCTGTTCGTCATGGCGTCCAATCACATCCTGATCGGCTATGCCGTGTGGGTTAGCGTTGCCAAATTATAATATTACCAAGATCATCCCAGTTAAGGGGAATAAGCACGATACACTTCTACACCGGCATGTGTAGTTTAAGGAATGAGTCTTATCATCCACCCTTCCTCGGTGTTGCTAAAGATACTCCCAAAATAACATATTTGATTAAATTTTGTATTGCAAACAATTATAGTATAAATATAAGTATACGAATATATCATAAACGCAACTATGCTTACCTCAATATCCTTCATAATTTATAGATTCCAATTAGTATTTCCAGTCACCAACAACAACAGTATTTCCTTGGCTCATTTGGCCATTCACAAGGTTCTTTATTCCTGGCATGGTGACCGTATTTGATTTTTTACATTTTCATCCCTTTATTTCCAAAGATCACCAACCAATATCAATGTACCAAATATTACGGAAATTATATATTTTCAAATTCAACAGAGATAGAATCATCAAGCATAAGGGACTCTTCCCAAGAGGAATATACCAACCAACAATTATATTACATGTTGATCGTATCTATGAGGCAAAGCATTATATAAAACAGGCACTTATGGGCATAGCTCGGGTACAAGACCTTCAGGCCATTCTATTTTTGGAAGTTAGCTCATAAGATTTGAGACTTATTTCATAATTGTTTCACACTTCCTTATTCAATTTATTTTCATATGTCAATACACCTCATCAACAAGTAGACCAAGAAGACATAATTAACCAAGTCATTTAGTACACACAATAGCAATTAGGAGCATTAAACAGAGAAATTCTTCTCACCCAATTAGCATGCTATATTTCATTTAAGATGCGACTCAGGACTATAAAATTTTGGGTAGGTAAACCACACTTAAACTTACAAACAATATGGAATTCTCTTCCAAGAGAGAAAGTTTATCCTACATACCTCGATGTTCCTTAAGTCCTACTATACTTCGAGACTCTTAGCAATGTCAACCTCTTAGGAACATAATAAATAAAACAACAAATTAGAGAGGTGATCATATTTCTAGTTCATTTGAGCATAGTTTCAAACAATAAGTGGGTATCATGCTTTTAAAACTATTTTGTGAAAGATCCTACCATCCCTCATCCCATCCTTAGCTCAGGACCTAACAAAATACTCTTAAGAACTCATGCATGAAAGATATCCACTTCTACCCTCATCAGTTACCCTTCTAATGGTCTATCCTAGTTGTATTTAGAAGTTAAGAGCTTGGATTATAGACACCTTTTGGGAAGATGACCTAGGTGCCCTTCTTGACAAATCTTCAAGGTTTAAGCAAGATCTTTAGGAGAAATGTTGATGAAGAACCCCATATCCCTCTAGGACCCTCTTTTTCTCTCTAAATTTATCAGAAAATAGGCCTAAAATGAAGGGTAGGGTGTACTATATCAACATGGGGTCGGGTTAAAAAAATAGAAAAATTAACCCTGCGATATTAATTCTGCTATAGTAGAATGGACCGCAGAATTAACATGCAGGCTGCAGAATGTACCACAAAATCGGTACCCAAAACTGGGATACTCTGGTTCAATCTGCGACAGAAACGTGGTCGTAGAGTTAAAAATGCGACAGGAAATGCGGTTGCAGATTTGACACAAGACTGCATTTTCCAGCCTTTGGTAATTTGATCATAACTTTGCGTAGTAATGTCCAAATGACGAACAATTTGAAGTGTTGGAAACTAGACTCAAAGGCCTTTCATTTGATATGTATTCACCATATAAAACCTCATACATATTTAGATATCCACGTTTAAAGTGGAGTCTTATGCGAATCCATTTGTAATTTTTTCCTATTGCGAAAATTTTCTCATTTGGCATACATTTAGGCTTCCATTTGGACCTCTCATCACTTACCATAAGAATTATACTCATATTTACCAAGTCTAATTGATGTACACCATGCTAATAGCACATAAAATATAATAATTAGCCTATGTGGCACTACAAAATCCAAGATTACTTAGCGAGATTTTTTGGGGCCTTACATTTGTTCAATTGATTTAGACTGGCATGACCAATTATTTTGTGCCAAAGGAGGGGATCATTAATTAATACACTTAAACAAGTGAGTTCATTTTCAGAGAGAGTTGACAAATCTACAATGTAAATATTGTTAACTCTCTTTCCCTGCAAAACAATCTTGTTAGTAGTAAGGCTAATCACAAAGCATTTGGTGGAAGTGAAAGCCACAAAATTACCTATGTCCCACAGTTGTGACGCACTTATCAGGCTAAATTTCAAGCCATCTATCAAATAGACATTCTCAATGGAATGAGAGTCTGTCTTTCCTAACTTTCAACTCCAATGATCTCACCTTTCTTTCCATTTCCAAATGAGACATTACCTTCTTTTAGGTTCTCAAGTGAAAGGAACTGGTCTTTGTTCCCAGTCATATGTTTTGAGCAGCCACTATCCATGTACCATATTTGGCTACTCCCCTTCACTTGGACCTGCAAAATAAAATCATGGGTTAGTCTTAGGAACCCAAACTAGTTTGGGTCACTTTCTATGTGCAAAAGGATGAATTAAATTTTTCTTTTCCCAACCTGGAAGTTTATGTTTTTCTTGAACAAAGGCTTTGTTCCTTTGACTGGACTTTTCTTTTGCATTGTATTCATTTTTGTAATGGCCAGTCTTACCACAGTGCATGCAGATCTTATTTTCAGGAAGTGTGAGGTACTAGTTTTTGGGATCTCATTTTGGAGCTTGTGTCCCAAATCCAAGTCCTCTCTTGTTGTTGTTGTCATATTCTTGCAGTCAGGAGAGTGCATCAGAAGCCTTGTTTCATTTACATGTTATCTCTAGTTCATGCTTCACCTTTCCTAAATCTTCTTTTAGGACCTTAATCAATTCATCTTTCTTATATAGTTCATCTTTCATTTTTCCTAGATTTTCTTTTAGAGTACGAAATGATTTATCAGCCATTTTCTTTCATGTCCCTAATTTCAGCTTAATATTTTCATATCTAAGTTCTAGGACATTATTTTCAAGTTGAAGAACCTGGTTCTTTAATTAGTATTTGTGTTATCACTCTCATCATCCCTAGATTCTAACATCTTGAATTTTGCTTCTAGGATAACACATTCCCTTGACAGAACATTCTTCTCACTGTTTATTATTTCAGACTCATCATTGAAGTCCAATAATAGCTCAGCAAACCTTTATTTA